>JBAMBJ010004275.1:0-233650 GCA_037043495.1 Drosophila recens
GACAGATCAATTTTAGCCCATTCCGTTACCATGGCTTCTCTAAGCTGCTTTAAATTGTCGTACTGCTTCATTGCGCCAAAAACTTTTGCAGAAAGTATTCCCCATAAATCCTCTGTTGGATTAAGATCCGGACTCATAGCTGGCCAGAATAATAATGGGATTTTGTGAGCTTCGAAATAAGCTTTTGTGTACTTTGCCACATGTATCGGTGCATTGTCCTGTTGAAAAATCCAGTTTTCACCATGATGTTCTTCAGCAAATGGTATTAGCTCGTATTGTAACAGCTCTACATATCTTTCCGCATTCATTCGAGTGGATATAAAACACATCTGGGACTTTCCCTTAGCACTGAATGCTGCCCATACCATGACCGATCCTCCCCCATGGTTGCGTTTGTAGCAAGTCTGCCGGGGATGGCGGGGATCCCTCCAATATTTGTGGTGTCCATCAGGGCCGTCCAAGTTAAACTTCTTTTCATCACTAAAAATGACGGATTCGAATTCCTCTTCCCAGAACTTGTATTTATCATAGAAGTCGATCCGAGCATTTTTATGCCTTTGGGTGAGGCGTGGTTTAGGCACTTTATTTTCATATTTTAAGTGCAAGTCCTCTCGCAAAATTTGTTGAACCCTTTGCCGAGTGACTGATAGTCCCAGTTCAGCTTTAATTTTTGAGCAACTCATCAAATCCTGGGTAGCAAGTTGTTTGATGTGCCTTTTTACACGGTCATTAATTGAAGAAACGGGTCCAGTTCGCTTACAATCAGCGTATCCTTCGGGATTTTTCAAAAAATTTGTGATTGTATTCCGATGGCGATTTGTTTTGACAGCAATTTGTCCAACTTTTATCCCAATCTCATGCATGGTTTTGATCCTAACTTCCTCTTCTTGCGAAAGTTCAGTTCCACGAGGCATTTTAGGCCTTTTAATACTCTTGTTGAAAAAATGTCCCTCGAATTAAACACGATAATTATGTTTACGATCTAACAGTCCAATCGTATAACTTTTACTAAAACTTTGTTGACTCTGCTGCACGAAACGGACAATTATAACGAATTGCACATATACCCATTTTCTACGAAGAACGCAAGCTCTCGCACATTTTTTAGCTAACGGTACTATAGAAAAGGCTACAAAACAAAACTCAAGCATTGAGAATGAACATAAAACGTAAACGAAAAAAACTGTATACTTAGAATTAATATACGGTTATTCTTATGCGAGCAGTATCGAAAAGAATATTTGCACATATAGCTATTTTACTGAGGTAATATTTACTATCGTTTGTCATAAAATTGGATCTTCTAATACTTTCGTCACTAGACTTTTATGAGAATACTTTAAATGAGATTTTTACTTTATATGAGATTAAAAGTCAGTTTTTTTATTGTTTGTTTCAAAGCATTGAGATATACATAGTATGATATCACAGACGTAGTATGTTTGCCATCCGAAAACAAAAAATGACCTCACAGTTTCCGACTCAGCCGAATCAATAAAGCCATTTCCATCAGTCCGTCTGTAAGAACAGTAAGATTGATATAGCAAACAAATTTGGCACACACACCATAAATGTGGTGCAGTGTACAATTTTTTAAATTTCAGCCACGGTTTTTTTGCCTCCGCAATTGACTCAAAACGCCTCATACTCAAAGTTAATCCATCCAAGCTCGGCATCCAGATTGCTTTGAAGCTGGGACCGCAAATAATGACTTTTTGTATTCAAGTCATTGAATTTTTTAAGTAAAAGAATTTCAAGAACCATTATTAAAAAGATAATGATTAAATTTGAGCAAAAAAAGTTTTATTTTGAGCGAAAAAAAAAATCATAAGCAATTATTTGTGAGTTTTATTTTTTACTCAAAATTAATCAATATCGTTGAATAAAATCCTTAAAAATCCTTACATGCTCATTACTATAGAATTTATGTAACATAGCTCATTATAATTACAGTCACTGCTTTGAAGTCAACGGATACCACTGTGATTTTAAAAATCTTCCACGCTGCCTTCTGTGCCAACAAAGTATCAGCACCCACAGTTTTTATGACAAAACGCTCTTTTTGGTAGTGAACCTCTCTTGTATTATAGCCAATTTAGGGATTGCAATCGCCTTAAAGCAATCTAAACACTTTAAATATTTAGATCTTATATTCGGGCACTCGACCATTATGTAAGGTGAACTGACCCCTTAAATAAATATCAAAATAATGGGCCATGCATATAGTTACTAATAAACCATACAGTTATTTAAAGGAAACAGCAAAGGAGCTTTAGAGCTTAGTTGTCGTAATAGTGTCATTTTATTAAATTTTTAAGCTAATCTTTTACAGACTATATAAACATATATCTATTTTTCCATTTAAGCTCACTGAAGGAAACCATAATTCGTTCCCAACCCGTTGAAAAGCAGCAGACAATGGCACAGTGGTTTGAGGATTTGATGCTGGGTATAGAGCGCAATGTGTCTAGCAAAAATAAAGAAAAGTAAGAAAAAATGAATATAGATTATATAGTTGTTTTTTGAAATAATAGGATACATATCCAAGCTTCAAAATATAAAAACAGTATGGTTTTACGGTGGTTTGTTTGTTCATTGCAGAGCTTAGTCTATTAATTCCTCCTTTTGCCTCTTGGTTTCATTAATTTTAAAAATAAATGGTGTTTTCCATATCTGAGTGTTAGGCGGTTAGCAAATGTTAAAGTTTGTTTAATTTTCTTTAATTTAAGATAAAAACCATATTGAAAAGATATTTCATATATATATATTTATTAAAAACTAAACTTTATTATAAACTAAACTAAACTAAACTAAACTAAAAACAAAAAAGTTTTTCATACTAAGCAATTCCGTGACCTTTGACCCCGATTTAACCCACTTAGAGGTCGAATTTCGCAAAACGCCGTCTTATTGCATCTAAGTTGTGTGCAAGTTTCAGCTTTCTATCTTTTACCGTTTGGGCTACACGTCGATTCTCAGTCAGTCAGTCAGTGAGTCAGGACAAAGAGTTTTATAAATATAGAGATAATATAACATTTTTTGTAAAAAACAGAAATATACAACTTCCGCTGTCCGCGGTTTTAATGTTTTTTTCTTGAGAGATTTTTCGAGAAAATCCAGATTTAGCGGGAAAAACGCTAAATTTGGCGAAAGAGTCCAGATTTAAGCATAGTACGCTCTAGCCGAAAATATGTTTGCAAGGCCAAAACTCCATATAGAAAAAGGGTTGCAAACATGCTCGAAATTATTTTGTAAGGCCATTTCTAAACCTATGTACGCTGTACCTAAATATAGGCAGCTCAGAATATTTTCTGGCATTTTACAACACTGTTTGGTAAACAAATAACTTTTTTTTTGACCTTTCAAAACGTTGATTGAATTAGTGTTTCGACTAGTTGGAATCTTTTTGAACAGAAATGGCGACCAACAAGCAGCAAAATAAGAGACGAATTGAGATCTTTGAGCACAAAGAGCGAATTAGACTGATTAAAGAGGTGCAACAGAGACCAATATTGTGAGATTTGACCGACAAAAAACATATTGATCCGATTTTTATAATTAATAATTTTAATTTAATAATTAGGGTATTAGTCGCTGCCACTTCTCTCATCATGTCTATTTGGTCAATTTTCTCTATTTTGTTGTGCTCAATGTTATTTATTTATTTGTTGTGCACAGCTGCATAAGACCAACAATCTCTCAACTTTTTTTTGTGATTTTTGTTTTAAGTTTGTAAGGCGGACTTCAAAACATCGAACATTTCGAGCGTCCAAAATGTTTTCAGCTAGAGCGTACTACGCTTGTACCTTAATATGGACAGCTCAGAATATTTTCTGGCATTTTGCAACACGGTTTGGTAAACAGATGGCAGCTATATTTTGAGCTTTCAAAACATCGATTTAATCAGTGTTTCAACTAGTCGATATCTTTTTGTACAGAAATAGCGATCAACAAGACGCAAAATAATAGCAACATTTGGGCTCTTTGATCACAAAAACGAATAAGACTGATTGAGGAGGTGCAACAGAGGCCAATATTGTGGGATTTGACCAAAAATAAAAATTTTGATAGGATTTTTATAATTAATAATTTTTAATTTAATGATTAGGGTATTAGTCGCTGCTACTGCTCTTATCCATTTGATAAATTTTCTCTATTTTGTTGTTATCAATGTTATTTATTTGTTTGTTGTGCACAGCTGACGCAACAGTATGACCACAGCAGCGTAAGACCAACAATCTCTCAACTGATTTTTGGAATTATGCTGTCACATTACAAGTTTGTAAGGCCGGACTTCAAAACATCGAACTTTTCGAGCGCCCAAAATGTTTTCTGCTAGAGCGTACTAAGCTTTAAATAAAAAATTTGTTCCTTTGTACGAGGGCTGTTCAAAAAGTTGTCAGCCTTCAAAGTTGGTCGTCGAAAAAAAAGGTATGCTGCTGGCATGGAAAGAGTAAACGGCATTAGATTCAGTACAGATGTAATTCGGGCCCCTACCTCAATCGTTATCTTGCGATTTTTTTTTTACAATATGGTGTCCATTGAAAAATCAAAAATCGATTTTAAGCAACTTTTTTTTGTGGTTCAGTGTAAAAAAAATAGCAAAATTTTTTTTAAAATAATAGCTGAGGTTGGGGCCATAATGGTGACAATTCTGCGTCGATTGCTCTTTGTTTCATCAAAATCGGTTCAGAACTACGGGCGCAGTGTCGCCAGCTCGAAAAACGTGGTTTCGAGAAAAACGCGTTTAAAGTTTTGAATCCACTTGCATTAACATTAACATTGCTGGACAAAAAAGACCATATCTCCTTAAGTATTTCGAATTTGAAACAGACACGTACAGAGTACATGGCAATAAAAGAAGTCTGCTTAAATGCAAATTAAAGTCAATTAAGTCGAATTGAATGATGCTAAATGAGATGAGTGCAACACATATGGTACGTTCACACAAATTTGTATAAATTTCAGTGAAGCTGTGCTCAAAATGCGATAAACTTGAATGAATAAATCTGCAAATTTCCCGATCTTCCTGTAAATAAATATACATACAGACAAAGATACGGATATGGTCAGATCGACTTAAGCACCGTTCTTTTTGGTACATTTAAAACATACATTAATACATTACTACAGCCTAAGAAATACTTTTCCAAAAAGATAATACAGTAGAGTATGCCTTGGTAGATGATGTTTACATGTTCTAATATTAGAAGTATCCAATGTTTGCAAAGTACCTTATTTTTAATGCTAACATTGCTTTTTGTATTTTTTTCTAGGTTTACACAGAATCTGTCCACTTTTCGACGAGATGTAGTTAACCTACCAAAATCGACAACGTATTCTACAGGTAATTTACAACAAGTATACTCCCTCGCACTTGAGTAGAAGCAAGGGTTTTTCTATATTTCGATAACGAAATCGATTAGAGGACATGCAATTCTCCAACTTGTGGTTTTCTGTTTTCTGTTCGAAATCAAATCCCTGTGCGCGCTGCATGTTTAATAAATATTACACGGTGCTACAAAATTGAATCAAAATAAAACTTCTGGGATGGGACAGAATTTCGATGTGCAACGAAAAATTCTAGTATGCCACAATATTACATTCAACTATATCTACAACCTACGCTGTGTCGCATCCCAGAAGTTTTTTTTTGGCTGTAGCACCGTGTTATTAATGTAAATACATGAATCACTAGTTAGAGCAACCGCAGCTTCGCTTGCGATACAGTTCGATGTGAAATGTATAATTTCCTACACACAGTGAACTGCTAATGTCTTCATACAGCATAAATTTGTCAAATTTGCGTATAATAAAGATGTTTTGATGCGGGTTTCTTTTATTAATCTTTTATTGAATTAAATCCCGTTCTAATGATGCACAAATTTTTTTAACCCATTAAGTACCCGTCAAAAATTTTGAATTTAAAAAAAGTCAATTTTTCAAGTTTTGATGCAGTCATTTTAAGAATGACTGCAAAAAAATTTTTCTAAAATTATTTTTGATAGTATTTTTTATAATTTCTAAAATTTTATTATTACTATTATGCTTATTTTCAGATAATTCATACCAGGTCTACACGGAAACAAATTACTCGATATCGGTATAAATGTCGGATTATTTTCTTACATTTACTGGTGTTATCTGTAAACTGTCATAACAATTTCATTGTCCTTATAACTCCTGGATAAAAAATTATGAAATAAAATCATTTTAATTAAGGCAAATAATCTATTGATGGACATTTCTATAATTGGGAGCATGACCGTCGTAAGCATTTAAAGTGACTCGAAGCCTGGATGTCTAGTACCCGTATCTTCCGATTTAAGCTCCATAAATGAAGTAAAAATTTCAGAGACCAAAAATAAATTAAGAAAATAAACTTCAATATTTAAAGATATTAAATTCCCGAATTCGAGCTCGTATGGCCCGGATCGCAGGCGTAGACTACATTCGCTAGACCACTAAACACTCGAAATCCTGCTAAAAATACATTTTTGGTTGCAATTTTAAAGTTTTGTATTCGTATTTAATTTTTTTTTTTATTTTTGCAGGCAAATAAAAAAAATAATTAAACATAAAACATAAAAAAGTTATAATTGTTACTGGAATCTTGAATTAATCAGCCTTTTTTCAGAATTTTCGGATTTATTGTGCAAAAATCAATCCCATTGCTTTTTGGCACTTGCCGACTGTTGACTCATTCACTCCCAATGATTCTAACAACTGCTGGAGCGTTTACCATCGGTCCACATAAATAGAACTAGTATTCCAATTTTTCGTTTTTAAACTTAGGTTGACTTCAATTTTAAAGCGGCCACAATTTTTGTTCAAATCAAAGCGTGGTCGCTACCCATACATGACATTAAGATTCATTTGCTAAATTGGACGAGAAGGAATATTTAATGAAACTTTCGGCGATATACTAGGTGGGGTGAAAAGTAACCTACTTGGAAATGAAAAAAAATTTTTTTTCCAGCGATTTTACAACCTTTTGATCCCGACGAAAAACCAATTTTTCGGAAGGTCTGCAATATACCAAACTCTCAAAACCAATATTTTATGGTGTAATCTAAGAAACACTAGCCATATACTATTTATACAACTTTTCTTTTGACTCCTTCGACATCTTGCCTCTCAAAATATAATGTTTCATTAGAAAACGAAAGTCGTTTTTCCATACTCAACATGATTCCAAACACGTCAACAAAAATCGGCTCTAAAAAAAAACATATGACTGTATCGCTCTGAAATTTAACATGTCTGCCTAAAGCCTAGTACCGACGTGAGATAAATTTTTAGCGGCGGAAAATGCTCAATATTTCGCTGTCGACGAGCGTAAAGCCAGAGTTGCCAATGCAACACGGAAAAATAACAAAAAGTTGAGTGCTAACTCTATGTGTCGGCGGCGGTTTATTTTAAATTTGAGCATTCAGAACTGATTTGAATAAAAGAGGAAAGAATATGCAATGAAAATTTAAATTATAGTTAATATAGGAGAAATATGCGACGGCACAGCGCGTATGAGTTAACCTATCGCCTTAGAACTTTTTACATGGATTCTCCCTCTAAATTAATGAAAAAATACAAGTATTGGCCTCTTTCCACCTCGTTAATCAGCAGAATTTTGTCTGCTGTTTCAAAAAGAGTTTTGCTGTTTTTTGATAATTTTCCGGTCATTTTGTTTGAGTTATTCTGAGAGAGTGAGATAGCGAAACTCTAAACAGTTCGATGTTTCGCTGGGCCTGTCAGCTAAATGCAAATAGTGCTGGAAAACGCCCGCTCCTTATCTGGCAACTCCGTTTTTAGTTTCAGTTTAGTTTACGTCCGGACCGACAAGCGGAGATAAATTTCGCTTCTTCTTTTTCACTTTACGCTAGCGTTTTTTTAATATGGAGTTTGACTTACGCTAGGCCTTTTATCTCACGTCGGTACTAGGCTTAAATGTGAAGGGACTAGAAGGCGCCATAAACTTTTTTGCGATTGCAGCGCATTTTCCTGGTCAAGGAGGTTACTTTTCACTAAGTGTACACTAATAAAGTTTTGTATTGAATCTATCTTTGATTTGCATCAAATTTTTGAATTTATGCAACACTGGTGGGCGGTGATACAGTCGAGCAAACTCGACTGTCGGAGTCCGCGTACTTACTGTAATAAAGCAAACTCTGCATAAAATAAAATTATATCAAGCGCTATAAACATTTTATATAACTATATACTAAATGTACTTTTCCCCCAAATAGATTGTTCATATACTAATTTACATTAAAGATATTATCAAAGCATCAAATTTAACAGACGTTTAAAATAATTTCACAAAATTAATTGATTGACTCATTAGAGAAAGCAAGACAGCGATATGTGCATTTCCTAGATCCTAGCAAAAAAATCAAATATTAATATGGAATTGATTTAACTACAACATGAATATAAAATGTCAGAAAAACTTTAATTAATCTTAAAAAAAAACATCTGGCCGAGCCGAGTTTCGAGCCCGGGACCTAGGATAATAATACAAATTTAAAAAAAATATGCTCACGCTGGAGTTGAACCCCGAATTCTGTTCACTAGTCTTTAGCCGGGTATCCAGCACCGCGAAAAATAAAAATTCCTGGCTTGAGTATTCAGCAATTTGAACGAAATCCACAGATTCATATCGATGGCCTATCGACAGCGTTGACAACTGTGTGGACTGAGAGAAAAGCTGATACACAGCTCAGGAATATATTGTCGACAATTATTTCACTAGTTTCGATTGAAAAAACGGAATAAAAAACTGTGCGCAAATTTTTTGCAACAATATATGCCACCTCCAGCACAATCACTTCATCGTCAGAGTTCATTTTATTAATTTTTTTAAAATTAGTTGAACTTTCAAAATTTGCGCTGTTTACAAAACACAGCTGATTCGACAGAGTGACCGTGCACGTTTTAGGTACATCGTCACAAGTTTTACGTACATGGGCACACTGTTTTATTTATGTTCCGCACTAGAGGTCTGCATGGATATACTCAACTTGTGAGTCCCATTGAATGCAGTTGAATGGTTCTGAATGAGTTGAATGCAAAGCATACTTTGATTGAGTTTATATGTATTTGAGTGAAGTTTTTTTCCAAACGTTCGGCATTCATACGAACTGAGTTCGAATGAACTAAGGTATAAAAACGATAGGTGACATTGGCATTTTCAAACAAATTCGAATCACTCGAATGTAATATTTCAGTTTAGCTTTTTTTACGACTTAAGCATAGTACGCTCTAGCCGAAAATATTTTTGCAAGACCAAAACTTCATATAAAAAAAAGGGTTGCAAACATGCTCGAAATTATTTTGTAAGGCCATTTCTAAACGTATGTACGCTGTACCTAAATATGGGCAGCTCAGAATATTTTCTGGCGTTTTACAACACTGTTTGGTCAACAGATGGCAGCTTTACTTTGACCTTTCAAAACATCGATTGAATCGTTGTTTTGACTAGTCGAAATCTATGAACAGCAATGGCGGGAAAAAATAAGCAGCAAAATAAGAGCCGAATTGATGTCTTCGAGAATGAGGAACGAATAAGGCTAATTGAAGAGGTGAGAGAGAGGCCAATCATATGGGAATTAACCGATAAAAAGCATTTTGATGCGACTTTTATCAAAAGTGCATGGGAGAGTATTGCAGAGGCGCTTAACAAACCTGGTAAGTTTTCTTGGACTGTTTATGAGACAATATATAATGGATTACTTTGATTGCAGTACAAGATTGCAAGTCAGCATGGAGATCGCTTCGGGACAGCTACAAATACCATATTAAGGCGTCGGAGAAGAAGCAGGCAAAGAGTGGAAGTGCCGGTAGAGTAGGGCCACAGCCACCCAATGAAGCGGTTGAATGGCATTTGGCGACATACATGGCTTTCTTGCTCCTCTTCCGCCTCTAACAACAGAGCATAGGCCGTTAATCCAATCCTGCTACTTCACTGATCAAGTCCATTTGGTCCATTTTGTCACTTTGATTATTTGAAATTGTGTTTTACTTGTTTGTTGTGAACAGCTGACGTAACAGTGTGACCACAGCAGCAAAGGACCAACAATCTCTCAACTTTTTAGTGATTTTTTGGTATTATGCTGTCACACTGAATTCTGTAAGGCCCGACCTCAAAACATCGAACATTTCGAGCGTCCAAAATGTTTTCAGCTAGAGCGTACTACGCTTTAAGCATAGTACGCTTTAGCCGAAAATATTTTTGCAAGGCCAAAACTTCATATAAAAAAAGGGTTGCAAACATGCTCGAAATTGTTTTGTAAGGCCATTTCTAAACGTATGTACGCTGTACCTAAATATGGGCAGCTCAGAATATTTTCTGGAGCTTTACAACACTGTATGATCAACAGATGGCAGCTTTATTTTGACCTTTCAAAACATCGATTGAATCGTTGTTTTGACTAGTCGAAATCTATGAACAACAAAGGCGGGAAAAAATAAGCAGCAAAATAAGAGCCGAATTGATGTCTTCGAAAATGAAGAACGAAAAAGGCTAATTGACGAGGTAAGAGAGAGGCCAATCGTATGGGATTTAACCGATAAAAAGCATTTTGATGCTAAAGGTGGGTTCTCACTGCGTCACAAACGCTTCACAAACGCTGCACAAAGCTGTTCACAACGTCACAAGGCAATGTGAACACTAAATGCATAGTCACAAAATTGTGAAGTCACAAAAATGTGACAATCCAATGTAAACACCACTTTCACATTCTGTTAAAAATTTTTTGCGAAGAAGGCTGACACAATGTTGATAAAAATTATGTTAACTCCTGTTAAAGTTGAAGCAGCTCAAATGAGCCCAATCCCATTGTGAAAGCACATCGAGCAAGTTGGTTTTTCTACACATTTGTGAAAACATAAACGTCAAAGTTTATATTTTATTTGTTGTTTTTTCGGGCCTTTAGCATTGTTTTTAATTTTTCTGAAAGACATGCATTCACAAGATGAAACAGAGCTTGCTGCTCTGCCCGACGTCCACGGCTGTTTATCTTCTCCATTTGTGAAAACATAAACGTCAAAGTTAATATTTTATTTGTTGTTTTTTCGGGCCTTTAGCATTGTTTTTAATTTTTCTGAAAGACATGCATTCACAAGATGAAACAGAGCTTGCTGCTCTGCCCGACGTCCACGGCTGTTTATCTTCTCCATATTAATTATTTTTAAAAAATGCAACCTTTGTAATCAAAGGACATGTGCAAAGCGACATTTCTTTGTTTTTATTCTTTTTGTGGAACTTGTTATTGTTCAATTGCGAGCATTTTGTGAACATTTTGATTCCTTTTGATTTTTTGCGATGCTCTGTCACATTGACTGGCAGTGTTTACATTGAAAGCTTTCACAAGTCTTTTCACAAGGCTTTCCACAATTTTGTGAAGTACAAATTTTGTGTTGCCAATGTAAACACTTTGACGTATTCTGCAAATCATCACAAAGCATGACAAAATGTGATTTCACATTGTGCAGCAGTGAGAACCCACCTTAAGACAAAACAAGTTGCAAAATACTTTCTATACCAGCAATTTTTTTTTTCCTTTTTACGAAGTGCTCATAGTTCATCATATAATTGCAGAATGTTTTTCAAAATACAATTTTTCTGGTTAATTTGAATGAACTCAAACCAATTTCAACTTCTCTGTCATTCACATTCAGCAGAGTTGTGCCTATAAGTAGAGTTGGGCATTTTAGTTCAATTTGCTGAATAAGTTCAATCGTTCACTTTTCAGTCGTGTACTAAATCAGTCATTTAGTTCAGTTATTCAGTTGGTCAGTTAGTCATGAACTACGAACGAGATAGTTTCTTTTCAGTTGGTCTGAACTATGAACGAGATGGTTTCTATTCAGTTGGTCATGAACGATGAAAGATGAATAGGTCATTCTGATCAGTTAGTCAGTTGTTTATGAACGATAAACGATGTGAATAGGCTACGACTGTTTCTTTTTAGTGAAACGTAAAATGTGTTTTAAGTTTTTGAATCAAATAGACGACAAATGCCAACTAGATTCCAGATTTCCTCTTATTATTTTGGGCTATACTTATACCCTGGCCTCTTGAAAATGAGAAAAAAGAGTAAATTGGTTTTTAATTTTGGGCTTAAGTTACCTTTCACATTGTTAAAAACTTAAAAATATATAGAATTTAAACATTGTTATATGTAAATAAAGAAGAAATTGAATCCATTTGCGGAACTCCTTGTATTGTATTTCTCTAAGAAATTAAAATTTTTTTAAAGAAATTACTGACCTACGGCGAAATGACCGATTTAGTTCATGATTGACTGAATAAGTTCATTAGTTCATCATAATGACTCGTTCATTTGAACTTTTTCAGAACTAAACGACACAACTCTAAGCCTATAAGCATTACCATTACTATTTAATTAGCATTGAAAAAGTAGTGCTAGTGAAATGTCATTTCAGTAGGCATTGAAAAAAGTAGTGCTAGTGAAATTTCATTTAACTAGCATTGAAAAAATAGTGCTAGTCAAAAATTTTAATTACTTTTCATTTTCAATGCCAATTAAAATTTTTTAATTAGCATTGAGTAATTATAGGAAAAAATTATTTTAAATAAAATTAATAATTATTTTTTGGAAAAATTAAAAAAAAATTTAGAAAAATGGAAAAAAAATTGAAGAAAATTGTGGAAAATTGTTTTTCCAATAGTTTTCCCGATATACGATATATGTATACGATAGTTTTATTCGATAGTTTTATGCGATAGTTTTTATCGTTCGCGTTTACATTAGCGTGAGCGGGGTAATTCGGTATACGCTGGCGGAAGATTAGGCGGAAGCTTCCGCTAAGGATTCAGGCCGCCAACCCTGAAAGCGTATCGAAATGTTTTATAGCTTTTTCAGGGGAGGAAATTTTTGCTCTGAATTTCCCTTGCTGTAGGCCATTAGAAAATTGTGCCGAATCAGCGGCAAAAAATTATGAACACCAAACTTTTTAATTTTAATTTTTTATTTTAATGCACTTTATTTTAAACTTAATATTAGTTAACTTATAAAAAACTTAAAAATATTATTACATTCCTCCTGGCAACAGCATTCGCTTGAAGGGGTCAATCTGTAATTTATAATCAATTAATTGTTTGTTGGAAGAGCATTAAATTGATTAATTTTTACCCTATTGCTGGACGATTTGCCAATCTTCTTACTTTCCATTTTGAAGAGCCTCTTACAAGTTGATTCTAAAGGTGGGTTCTCACTGCTGCACAATGTGAAATCACATTTTGTCATGCTTTGTGATGATTTGCAGAATACGTCAAAGTGTTTACATTGGCAACACAAAATTTGTACTTCACAAAATTGTGGAAAGCCTTGTGAAAAGACTTGTGAAAGCTTTCAATGTAAACACTGCCAGTCAATGTGACAGAGCATCGCAAAAAATCAAAAGGAATCAAAATGTTCACAAAATGCTCGCAATTGAACAATAACAAGTTCCACAAAAAGAATAAAAACAAAGAAATGTCACTTTGCACATGTCCTTTAATTACAAAGGTTGCATTTTTTAAAAATAATTAATATGGAGAAGATAAACAGCCGTGGACGTCGGGCAGAGCAGCAAGCTCTGTTTCATCTTGTGAATGCATGTCTTTCAGAAAAATTAAAAACAATGCTAAAGGCCCGAAAAAACAACAAATAAAATATTAACTTTGACGTTTATGTTTTCACAAATGTGTAGAAAAACCAACTTGCTCGATGTGCTTTCACAATGGGATTGGGCTCATTTGAGCTGCTTCAACTTTAACAGGAGTTAACATAATTTTTATCAAAATTGTGTCAGCCTTCTTCGCAAAAAATTTTTAACAGAATGTGAAAGTGGTGTTTACATTGGATTGTCACATTTTTGTGACTTCACAATTTTGTGACTATGCATTTAGTGTTCACATTGCCTTGTGACGTTGTGAACAGCTTTGTGCAGCGTTTGTGAAGCGTTTGTGAAGCGTTTGTGACGCAGTGAGAACCACCTTAAAGGTGGGTTCTCACTGCTGCACAATGTGAAATCACATTTTGTCATGCTTTGTGATGATTTGCAGAATACGTCAAAGTGTTTACATTGGCAACACAAAATTTGTACTTCACAAAATTGTGGAAAGCCTTGTGAAAAGACTTGTGAAAGCTTTCAATGTAAACACTGCCAGTCAATGTGACAGAGCATCGCAAAAAATCAAAAGGAATCAAAATGTTCACAAAATGCTCGCAATTGAACAATAACAAGTTCCACAAAAAGAATAAAAACAAAGAAATGTCGCTTTGCACATGTCCTTTGATTACAAAGGTTGCATTTTTTTAAAATAATTAATATGGAGAAGATAGACAGCCGTGGACGTCGGGTTACAATCCAGTGGCATTCTGATTCAATCCACAAGCTAATTGAAGCTGTTGAGGAGTCAGAATGCCTCTGGAATGTATGTAGTGAAAAATCCAAGAACCGGGAGGCCAAGAAAGCAAGTTGGAGCTTAATTGCTTTGAATTTGAACGAAAGACTTCGCAGCTCTCCCGTTAGCGTTGCATAAATTCCCTCTTTTTCACGAGTCAAATTTATTTCATCGATCCAGCAGCTGCGCTTTGCCTTGGGTTCATCATCGTCGTCCTCTAAAGGCCACAGCCCAATGACCGCCAAAGCAGCAAGCTCTGTTTCATCTTGTGAATCCATGTCTTTCATAAAAATTAAAAACAATGCTAAAGGCCCGAAAAAACAACAATAAAATATTAGCTTTGACGTTTATGTTTTCACAAATGTGAAAGAAAACCAACTTGCTCGATGTGCTTTCACAATGGGATTGGGCTCATTTGAGCTGCTTCAACTTTAACAGGAGTTAACATAATTTTTATCAAAATTGTGTCAGCCTTCTTCGCAAAAATTTTTTAACAGAATGTGAAAGTGGTGTTTACATTGGATTGTCACATTTTTGTGACTTCACAATTTTGTGACTATGCATTTAGTGTTCACATTGCCTTGTGACGTTGTGAACAGCTTTGTGCAGCGTTTGTGAAGCGTTTGTGACGCAGTGAGAACCCACCTTAAGTTGCACCCAAAAATATTTTAAATTGGCGACTTTCAGAAAATGAGTTTTGGCCTCACAAACTCGTGAAATTACCCATAGTGCAATGATGAGATCACAAACGAAGGGCTGCAAAGTCTTCGACAGCCGATAATAGCATTGCCAGCCCTTTGCATTTATCGATAACCGCCACGATAATAATATTTAAAACATATATTAAAATGGTTTTAAAATGGTTAATTAATAAAATAAGTTACACAATATATTAAATTTATTACGAATTCTTTAAACAATATAGAAAAGTATAAAAAGTGATTTCGATATTTCTTGCCAGGCGTTGGCAACGTTCTTGCAGCAAAGTTTATCCCTGAAGAAACGATAGAAAATTTCTGTGAAAATTTCAGCGGTCTCGCCCTGAAGCCTTAGTAGACTTAGGCCTTAAGTCAGGGGTGCCCAAAGCCAGCATACGAATGAGTTCGCACCAATACTCACAAAAAAAACACCAATACAAAGAAGAGAAGTGCAAACTTGAAGAAAAGACAACAACAAAATCACATTGAAATTGTTGTTGCTCACTTTTCTTCCGAAAAGTGCAGTGCTGCGCATTGCATACACACAAAAATTTTTGCATGTGTTGGTATTTTGTATACTTGGCGCCGTTCATGTATACGATATTTTGTTTCCTATGCTTTAAGGAATTACAAAAAAAAAAATGAGGCTGAAAATCAATGGAATGAGCAAAAGCTGAGCACCCCTACCTTAAGCTTTATCCCTGAAATTTTCCAGCTGAAGGCTTTGTGTAATACACTCAGAGAGCTACAACGAGTAAGAAATTTTTGCTCTGATTCGAACATTGACTCGTATCGTTGTGAGTCGTTGACTCGATTTGAGTCGGAAAACGCTCAAAACTCAAGTCATGATTCGAATCAATTGTTCAAAATAGGCGGGAGGCGGGGCGCACAAGCAACTATCTCGTTAAAGTCTACCTTACTGTATCAATCTATCCAAATGCGCGAGCAAAAAAAAAAGGTCTACACTGAAACAAATTATTGAGCCTCAAAATAATTATATTATAATAAATCATATTTGAAAAATCTTTAAGGCAACAATCTTACTTTGCTGTTTCGTTCAGTGTATAAAAGGCTGCGACTCGCCGTCAGCGCGGGTCAGAGACACACACAGCTTGTTCATTTTTATGGCGGTCATAAAAAAAAGGTCAAATATGTGCGTGTGCGCGACGTCATGACGCCGCCCAGCCACTTCGAATCCACCCTTATTTACATACATACATTGCAGTGTAAGCGTGAGAGCTGCAGCGCGATCTCTGATGCGAGTCAACACGCTGGGCTCGTTGTGTGATCCGTTCTCTGAGCCGTTGTGTGATCCGTTGGGTGAGTCGAATCAAGACTTGAGTTTTGAGCGTTTTCCGACTCAAATCGAGTCAACGACTCACAACGAGTATCAATTCAGAAACGGCAACCGTGACTTGATTTGATTTTTGGCAACGGCAACCGATTCAACACGAATCTAACTACTCGTTTCAGCTCTCAAATACATACTACGTATTTTGTTCATCACATGCCATCAGGTTCTACTGGGTAGCCAATTCTTGATATATAAATTCCGCGGTGCTATAGACAGGCCTTTAGTCTAAGATCTTTAGGCCATGGGAGCCCACAACAAATTTTTGATAAAATACAGATATGTTAAGACTACTGCGATTTATTCTTTAGCTGTTACGATTTCTGCTAACACCTTTTTAAAATAATATTAAAAACCCTTTGCGGATCATCTGCTAACAAATTAATTGAATTAAAAAAATAAATTTTACGTATGTATGTACATTGGATTGATATAAACACAACGTTAATATAGTAAATAAATACAACAATATAAAATATCAATTTTACTCTTAAAAAAAAATTTGTTCGTGCCAGAATTCGAGCCCGGGAAAATTTAAGCAAGTAAGATGCTCTACACATTGCGCCACGGGTACTGTTTACACAAAACTGCCTAATTATAGATTTCATTGTTACTGAACTGTAAGTCAAATGTAACTATTATCTAATTATGATTGGTGTTGCTGATTGCTGTTAAGGTATGACGAATAAAGAAGAATTTAGTTGTTTAATATCTTCGCTGTTTATTATCCGATCGCGATAAAATTTTCAGCAAATATGGAACATAATATTATCTTCATCTATGCTCAATTCGGAATGTCTATCTTTATTGCCCTTTTAATAGTGATTGTATAATTTGTGGGCATTTAAGGGGGCGTGGCCAAAATCTAAAACACACTCGATTTGTTTGCAATATAGACGAACCTACATACCAAGTGTGAAGTCTATAGATCCTATAGTCTTTGAAATCTAGGCGCTCTTACAGACGAGCATAACTACAGTCGAACTTCCCTAACTCGAATCACCATTATCCAAGAAAAAAGTTCGAGTTAGGGAGACTTCGAGTTAGGGAATTTTTTTTTAAGTGTTTTAAAAAAAACTACAAATGCATTCAATCATAAGTACAATTCAAATTTCAATTTTTTCTGTTATTTTCAACAAAAAGGGATTCCAGTTTGTTCAAGACCTGTTAATAACTATTCTCAAAAATTGGTTTCTTCGTTCTTTTGCCGTATCCAGAATAAGATCCCTATTTAATTAATATTTCATTTTATAATATAATAAAAATGTTTTTGCTGAGATACCACATTTTTCAGGAAGTTTAATTTATTTGGTCTACTTTCAAATTCCTTTACTACTAATAACTAAGTTTGAATATTTCCTTAAACATTTTAGTACACTGATGCGCTGATAAAGAAGTACATTACGAACATCTTTCCTATAGCAATTTCACAAGCTTAAGTAATTTTTGATGCAATATTCTATCATATTTCATCACCATATGCTAATGTAAATCAATATAACATATTTAAACGATCCGGTAACAAAAGTATAAAATAGAAACGAAAAAAAATTCAAACTTTGTTGGAGATTTTCCCGAAAAATTCGACTTACAGAAGTAAGGGCCAATATTTTTGTTCGAGTTAGGGAGAAATTCGAGTTAGGGAAGTTCGAGTTAGGGAGACAGAATTGTATGAAATTTGCTCAGTAAACGCTATTGCCACTCGATTTTGTTCGAGTTAGAGAAAATTCGAGTTAGGGAAGTTCGAGTTAGGGAAGTTCGACTGTATATCGACTCGGCTGTTGATGCTGATCAAGAATATACATACTTTATGGCGTTTTCCACTTTTTTGTTTTTTTTTTAAGTACGGGGTCTTAAAATCGGCTTAAAGTGCAATGCCTTGTTGCAGCCAAGGCTCGCCCACGACTATGTGTGTCGAAATTTTCCGTTAAAGTATATCAAAAACGCCATTTGCAAACACTTACAACATCGATAGCACGATTGATGCCATTTTAATTAAAAAATGACGCCACGAAGTAGGGTTGTTGATATTATTAAAAATATCAATATCGTTGATATTTCGATATGAAAAAAATATCAATATCGTTGATATTTCTGACAAAAAAATATCGATAATATCGATGATATAAATATCTGGGCGCGAACTTAACAAAGCCGTTTATCCACAATTTCAATTAGCTAGCTTAGATAGAATACATGTATTGAATAGTTTGCTCTGTTAACCATGTATTTTTTATTTTACGATTTCCTTTCATCCATATTTAGGGTAGTTATATTGTTTTAAACTTAATGGGCTTATCTACCATAAATTGGAAGTTAACGATTTAAGAAAAACTCGCTCCCTTATGTGTGAGTCAGTCATCCTGCTCTTAGTGTCGCTTACAACTACTTTAATTGCTGACGCCAATCGCTCAGAAGGAACAGAGCTACCGGGAGCAATTAAATATCGAAGTGCCAGCTTCGTTAGGTTTGGCATCGTTTCCGACTGGCTATACCAATACTGGATGGGATCCCTTCCTCTATCTATTGGTGGCATAGTTAAATAAACCTTTAACTCGTCGTTTTCAAACAGCTCCGGCGATTTGTGAGCCTCCAGCGCAGCATCATGCTCTCCCCATAGCGAACCGGTGGATCTTTTAGAAGGTGTCAAAGTATTGGATTGATCGCGGGGCTTGAAAAGCAGTGTTTAAAAAACTGCAGTCGAAGTAGCAAAAGTCGCAATATCTTTGCTTTTCTCTGCTTCGACTGCCTGCGACTTTTTAAAATTAACTTTTGCTTCTGCTTCTGCTCCCGAAAATTTCAGAAGTCGCAGTCGAAGCAGCAGCAGAAATCAAACAGCTACAAAAATCAAACAGCAAGAACAGTCGCCGTTTTTCGTTTTTGCTTTTTGCTGTGCTGCTGCTTTTGATAATGAGCGTAAGTCGAAGCTGCAGCAAGCGATCGACTGCCGAAAGTCGTTGGCAGTCGCAGTCGGGAAAAGCTGTCCCCTCGACTGTTAGCTGCTTTTGATTTTTGTCACTTTTGCTTTCGATCAGCAGCCGAAGTCGCCGTCGCAATCAATTGTGCGCAGTGTTGCCAATTTAGCTATTTTCCAACTATTTTACAATTTATCCCGCATTTGCCCATTTGCAACCCACTAGATCTAGCGGGAAAATAGCTAAATTAGCAACACACACACAATAAATCGCGACGGCGACTGCGGCTGCTGATCGCAAGCAAAAAGTCGAGCCGAAAGCTATTCCCGACTGCGACTGCCAACGACTTTCGGCAGTCGATCGCTTGCTGCAGCTTCGACTTACGCTCATTATCAAAAGCAGCAGCACAGCAAAAAGCAAAAACCGGAAAACGGCGACTGTTCTTGCTGTTTGATTTTTGTAGCTGTTCAAGGGCGTCGGCAGCTTTTCAAGCAGGGGGGGGGGGTAAAATTTTTTTCACTTTCACAATGCCACAATAATGTTGGCAGAAATTATAATAATGTACTATAGTTATAGACCTGAAACTTGGTACACTTAATGGTCATACCATATGTAAAGCCTAAGAAAAAATTTAGACCGATCGAGCCATATAAGAAAAAGTGTAAAATATTTTAACAAATCTAAATGTATAGCTAGAGACCTAAAATTTGACATAAAATTTAGTTAGGCTAAAATAGAATTTATATTTATTTTTGATTTTTTTTTAATCTTACTCCGAAAACTATTTTTAAATTTTTCGCATAAATACACACCTGCAACATGTGATTTTTCACGAAAAGGGGCAATAATGGGCAAAAACAATTAATACCATCTCATTATATATATATTGACGATTAACATTGCGTTAATATAATTTACAACCAACTACAAGCAATCATATTTTTCTTTTTATACCACGGAACACAACAATTTTTAGGCTAGAAATGCTAAACAACATCACCTTACAGAAGCACATAAAACAAAGTTAAATCACATAAAACAAGTAATTCATGATGACCTTATAATATAAATAGATACCATTCATTTTGTTTTCCATATTAATTTCCTTTAAAATTCGACGTAGATTTCACTTGACAAAGATTTATTATGTATTCTTATTTGCAACACGAACAAAGTGAAAACTTGCGGTAAAATATTCGTTGACTTTCAGGACTTCGTAAAATAGCAGGGCTACAATTTAAACGGTAATACTATGATTTTCAAATGCATAAAATAATTCTCTATAATATAACATATAGGGTATTTACTTGACCCTAGCAGCGTTGCAGGTTGAAAACGTTGGAAGCTTGCTGCGTGAACAGCGCTTTACGTGGAAAGCGTTTCACATAAGCTAGCAAAGTTTTCAGCCTGCAACGCTGCTAGGGTCAAGTGAACACCCTAATATTGTTTTTGCATAACTCTTAAAAAACAAAATTGACTTCCTGCCCAAATCTGGTTGGATTTCGGAAGCTAAATCATGTAAAGTTATGAGTGTAGGGGGGGCAACGGCCCCCCCCTGTCTCCCACTGCCGACGCCCTTGTAGCTGTTTGATTTCTGCTGCTGCTTCGATTGCGACTTCTGAAATTTTCGGGAGCAGAAGCAGAAGCAAAATCACATGAAATGAAACTTACTGCAGTTTTTTAAACACTGGATAAAATCTAACGAAAGGTGATAAAATAATTCGTTGGCACAGGTAGCAGCTATTGAGGCAGACCGAAAAAAGTGTCGGAACAAGCGACTGCTCGTAGAGACGGAGACTCTGAAACTCAATCGAGAGCAGTTTCTTCGGTCAAAGTTTGTGGAGCAATGCAAGTTAGGTATTGCAGAATGGAAGTTGAGTTATGAAGAAAGGAAGTTCAATTTGGAAGAGCTTTGCATCCAAAACTAGTTCAAGCTGAAAGAATGGGAGCTGGAAATAAAAATGGATATGGGCATTTCCATACTCGCGCACGGGACATTCGTACACATTCAAAGTAAAAAAACGGTAAAAAGGAAACGGTTTTTTTTCCTGATGAAGGGCTTAACATATAGCATTTGATTAGCTCTTTCATTGGTGCAAAGAGTGATTTTGGGTAATTTTTCATTTTAAAAATAATAGAAAAATTCAAGTGATTCGCACGGGACACAAAACGGAAGTGACTTGTGAGGTCAACCAATTCAAACGCCAATTTCAGCGAATCCAGAGGCAATATTTTAAAGCAACTTATTTTTAACTCTTGTGCATTGATGCCTCTTAAAAATGGTTATGATTTTTTTCAAAGATGACTTGCACTTTTTTTAAAATTCAATTTGACGTAAATTCGCACGGGACATCGCGCACGGGACATTTTTTACCATCACTTTTTAATGTTCTTTCTGTCTCTCTATTTAAAAATTATATGTCCAAAACAGCCCAAAAAACTTATTTAAATTAAATTTTCAATATATTTCTTTGAATTAAAATGGTTCATGGTACAATTTTACTGTCCTACTAAGTGTACAATAATCGTTAAAATACAAACGGTCCATTTTGGAAGTCAATTTTTAAGAAAATTGACATAAATATGAAAAAGTGAATTTATTCCAATGTAGAATCTATATGTTCATCCTATTGAATTTTTTCCAGTGTATATTGCTTAAATAAATAACTTAAATACATTTCTGGAAGAAAATTTCAAAAGATGTAAATTTTTTGATCAATTTTACGTTTTTGGCCGCGGTGGACCTTTCTGTGGAAATGCCCATATGTGCAAACAAGAATAAAAAATAAAAAGAATTTCACTAAAAATATTTAAACAAAATAGATTTTGTTTTAAGGGGAGGTTCTTTTGGATTTTTTTGAAAAATCGATTTGTTTTTTTTTACATAAAATGAAAGTTTTATATGTATAGAATATATGTGCAAAAGGATTTTTCAATACGACGCGTATTTCTTGAGCTTGGGCGTGTCAAACGTACCCATGTCACGCGCGCTGCGTACCCGCTGTCACTTTCCAAAAACTTTAAACGCGTTTTTCTCGAAACCATGTTTTCTTATCTAATTTCAAGTACAGGTCTTGTTCTATTGATCCGATTTCCTTCATTCAAAAATGTTTTGAAGTATATACTTTTGTGTATGACTTATATTATTTATTTGTAATAAGTATAATTGTTTATTTATAATTTTTAAACGAGATCAAAGTAAAAAATAGTATAAAAATTTCAATTTGAACGACCATGAAAGTTTTTTTTTTCACCAAAATTAATTGAAGTTAGGTATAAGGCATAGGAAATTTTACCAACTTTAATAAATTATATACACTTCACACTTTAGTTTACTATCAGAGGCCAACACTTGAAGAAGCAGATCGATCTTTTAAGTTTCGAGGTCGACGAGATCAACCATTTTCAAGTCGCCATTTTGAATTTCTCAAATATCACATTTTTTTTTTAATCGTCAATAAACAACGAATCAAAGTTCGAAAGCAGAAGTTCGTATGTCTTTTCATTTTCCCACAAACCATTCTCAAATTTTGCTTGATTTTCGGCCAAATCCAAAAGAACCTCCCCTTAAGAAGCCACACAGTCTCAGTGAGTGCGTGTCATAACGCCCAGTATCATAACGCCCGCGGGTGTTATGACACATGTTCTCTCTATACCGCGGGATGTGGTACTTCTGTCTTGCAGCCACTTTAAAATTTGCTCTGACAAAAATCTGGTACAACGTTCAAAAAATTCTCTATTGATCTGCCCATATTGCAGACAAATAGTTGAAAATAATTTTAAAGTGTGCCATTAAAGTATGAATTCATTGTTATTCAATCTGAAAATTCACTTTGGTAAGTGTGCACGCAAAAATAAAGAAAAAAAATCGCGCGATGACACGTTATAACACAAAAATGTGTGTCATAAGGCCCGCGGGCGTTATGACACTGGGCGTTATGACATGCAACCAGTCTCAGTATGTCCAGCAGAGTTCTCTTCCATTTCTTTGTCAACATATTCTGGGTCACTATCTTCCAGTAAATGCTGTGAAAAATGCAGCAAACAAGAAGCCAATTGCAAAGGAACTACTGGCTTTTCCAATCCTTTAATCGGACGCGTATTTCCTTATGGCTGCAAAATTGTTTTTCTAGGACAGCAGCAGTTCTCCACCCATATTCGATATTGACTGTGTCTTTTGTTGGGTGGCTATCGACT
Source organism: Drosophila recens (assembly GCA_037043495.1). NCBI lineage: Eukaryota > Metazoa > Arthropoda > Insecta > Diptera > Drosophilidae > Drosophila > Drosophila recens. Next base: position 23,572 of record JBAMBJ010004275.1, read on the forward strand.
TCCATGATGCGGGAGTTACTGCGGAACGGGGTAACTACATATGTGGACTTCGAATAGGCAGAGTCCCCTGCAGTCCACTCTTCTCCAGGAAAATAACGCACGGTGTGCTTTCCGATTGAGCAGTTTTTGAGCACTTTCAAGTCGTGGCAGCTACCTGGACTTCAAACAACGGTATCTCGTATGCAAAGTTTGTGATCACAAATGACTTGCAGCTTTAATAATAATAGATTTCATGCATTTTGGCTGGCTTCTCGATGTATCCCACGCACGGCGTGGCATGTCTTCAAACGTGCGTTCCACAATATGTTGACGCTCGTCTACTTCAGGCCAATATATATACTTATCTGGGCATCAGCAGCAAAACTGCTGTGAAGATCCTTTCAGTAATTTTAGCCAGAGCTCTACCAAAAACGGTGCACATCTTTCGAACTGACGCGCTGTTTCCGGATGAGCCCAGCGGAAACATAACAATTGCAAGCTGCAAGTCTACTGCAAATTGCCTGTGGAGATGCCGAGATGCCGTCTCGAATACTTCATCCCTTTTTATTAAATTGACCAAATGCACAAATGAGCTGAGGATATTAGTGCGCCAATTAATTGATTTCAGCTCGTTAAGACTAACTCCCCGACGGGAAGAATATATTCCCACGGTATTGTCACCAAATGTCTTCCATCTTCTCATCAAGCTCCGAATCAACTTTTTCTGGGCGAGATACATATAAAAATGCTTAAAGCAAGTAATTGTGCAACTAATTTAAACAACATGCTCTACACATCTTAAGTTTCCTCAATATCAAGAATAATAACTTTAAAACTTTTAAATAGCATTTTTAAAATTCAAGCACAATCACTACAATTATAAAAATCTAAGTCAACAAAATGTAAACAAAAAACAGCTGACTGTCGAAAAAAAAGTGCAACGCGCTGCACCGTAAAGCGGTGTTCACGCGGTGTGTATTCCAAACATGCAACGCTGCAATTGTCAATTGAACACCCTTAATGTAAATATGTAAAACGAGTTTGCTCGACTGTTAGATATCGTGTGCCAGTATGTATGTAGATTGTACATGTATGGGACCATCCCATATGCATATTCTGTCAGTTTGGTTCAGTTATTTCAAATAACATAAAGGTTTTTTATACTAAGACTTGATTTTCGACTGATCGTTCCTATGGCAGCTATATGATATAATGGTCCGATTTCAATCAAATTTGATCAGGACGTATAAGACCATGCTATATGCATATTCTGTCAGTTTGGTTGAGATATCTTAAATAACAAAAAGATGTTCATACAAAGACTTGATTTCGACTTATCGTTTCTATGGCAGCTATATGATATAGTGGTCGGATTTCAACCAAATTTGATTAGATTGTATGGGACCATTCCGTATGCATATTCTAACTGTTTTGATTTTCGACTTATCGTTCCCATATCATATAGATTGATATAGTAGTCCGATTTCAATCAAATTTGATCAGAATGTATGGGACCATGCTGTATGCATATTCTGTCAGTTTGGTTGAGAAATCTCAAATAACAAAAAAAAAAGTTCATACTCAGAGCTTGCAAAATATGCCCAACCAAATTTTTCTAACTAGTCTGTGTACTGAAATGAGCACATAAATTAAAAAAGCAAGAGCAAAATCGAGTGCTCGATTCTATTTGTTCCTCTGAACGTGCTCATTTGTGCCCATATTGATCTCAAAGTAGGCGATCAAACCCTTCGAAAAAAAAAAACACTTGCAAAGAAACTTGTAATGGAGACGCACTGAGTGAGAGCACATTGCAAAAGAGCACTTTGACATTTGGTCTCGAAAAAAATCGTATATGTACGAATGTATCATTGAATCAATGAATTAGTGGCATCTATAAAATCTAAAGAATTATAAAAATAATAAATCCAGGTTGTTAGTCTGATGCTTACATAATTTATTTAAAAAAAAAAATATTTTTTAGGTCAATGAGCTTTTAGAAGCCAATTTAGAAATGTTTAAATGTTACGAAAACAAGCAATAAACAAAACAAAAAATTTTTGGTCAGAAAATAACGGTTCTTAAACCGGTGCATTTAAAATGCATGCAAGACTGCATCGGATAACAAGCTACAGTTGACAATGTTTAGTCTTTTTAATTGGATTGTGTGGTCACTGTGAGCAGTCATATTTATTTTTCCTATAATTTTTGAATCATTATTGATTTTTAGCGATAAAAGGTACTTTATAAGTGGACTAGACATTTTTTATTATATGTTGGAAATAAGTGCCAAAAAGTTAGCAAATTTTTAACAATATTCTAAAAAGAATTTCACTAAAAATATTTAAACAAAATAGATTTTGTATTAAGGGGAGGTTCTTTTGGATTTTTTTGAAAAATCGATTTGTTTTTTTTTACATAAAATGAAAGTTTTATATGTATAGAATATATGTGCAAAAGGATTTTTCAATACGACGCGTATTTCTTGAGCTTGGGCGTGTCAAACGTACCCATGTCACGCGCGCTGCGTACCCGCTGTCACTTTCCAAAAACTTTAAACGCGTTTTTCTCGAAACCATGTTTTCTTATCTAATTTCAAGTACAGGTCTTGTTCTATTGATCCGATTTCCTTCATTCAAAAATGTTTTGAAGTATATACTTTTGTGTATGACTTATATTATTTATTTGTAATAAGTATAATTGTTTATTTATAATTTTTAAACGAGATCAAAGTAAAAAATAGTATAAAAATTTCAATTTGAACGACCATGAAAGTTTTTTTTTTCACCAAAATTAATTGAAGTTAGGTATAAGGCATAGGAAATTTTACCAACTTTAATAAATTATATACACTTCACACTTTAGTTTACTATCAGAGGCCAACACTTGAAGAAGCAGATCGATCTTTTAAGTTTCGAGGTCGACGAGATCAACCATTTTCAAGTCGCCATTTTGAATTTCTCAAATATCACATTTTTTTTTAATCGTCAATAAACAACGAATCAAAGTTCGAAAGCAGAAGTTCGTATGTCTTTTCATTTTCCCACAAACCATTCTCAAATTTTGCTTGATTTTCGGCCAAATCCAAAAGAACCTCCCCTTAAGAAGCCACACAGTCTCAGTGAGTGCGTGTCATAACGCCCAGTATCATAACGCCCGCGGGTGTTATGACACATGTTCTCTCTATACCGCGGGATGTGGTACTTCTGTCTTGCAGCCACTTTAAAATTTGCTCTGACAAAAATCTGGTACAACGTTCAAAAAATTCTCTATTGATCTGCCCATATTGCAGACAAATAGTTGAAAATAATTTTAAAGTGTGCCATTAAAGTATGAATTCATTGTTATTCAATCTGAAAATGCACTTTGGTAAGTGTGCACGCAAAAATAAAGAAAAAAAATCGCGCGATGACACGTTATAACACAAAAATGTGTGTCATAAGGCCCGCGGGCGTTATGACACTGGGCGTTATGACATGCAACCAGTCTCAGTATGTCCAGCAGAGTTCTCTTCCATTTCTTTGTCAACATATTCTGGGTCACTATCTTCCAGTAAATGCTGTGAAAAATGCAGCAAACAAGAAGCCAATTGCAAAGGAACTACTGGCTTTTCCAATCCTTTAATCGGACGCGTATTTCCTTATGGCTACAAAATTGTTTTTCTAGGACAGCAGCAGTTCTCCACCCATATTCGATATTGACTGTGTCTTTTGTTGGGTGGCTATCGACTTCCATGATGCGGGAGTTACTGCGGAACGGGGTAACTACATATGTGGACTTCGAATAGGCAGAGTCCCCTGCAGTCCACTCTTCTCCAGGAAAATAACGCTCGGTGGGCTTTCCGATTGAGCAGTTTTTGAGCACTTTCAAGTCGTGGCAGCTACCTGGACTTCAAACAACGGTATCTCGTATGCAAAGTTTGTGATCACAAATGACTTGCAGCTTTAATAATAATAGATTTCATGCATTTTGGCTGGCTTCTCGATGTATCCCACGCACGGCGTGGCATGTCTTCAAACGTGCGTTCCACAATATGTTGACGCTCGTCTACTTCAGGCCAATATATATACTTATCTGGGCATCAGCAGCAAAACTGCTGTGAAGATCCTTTCAGTAATTTTAGCCAGAGTTCTACCAAAAACGGTGCACATCTTTCGAACTGACGCGCTGTTTCCGGATGAGCCCAGCGGAAACATAACAATTGCAAGCTGCAAGTCTACTGCAAATTGCCTGTGGAGATGCCGAGATGCCGTCTCGAATACTTCATCCCTTTTTATTAAATTGACCAAATGCACAAATGAGCTGAGGATATTAGTGCGCCAATTAATTGATTTCAGCTCGTTAAGACTAACTCCCCGACGGGAAGAATATATTCCTACGGTATTGTCACCAAATGTCTTCCATCTTCTCATCAAGCTCCGAATCTACTTTTTCTGGGCGAGATACATATAAAAATGCTTAAAGCAAGTAATTGTGCAACTAATTTAAACAACATGCTCTACACATCTTAAGTTTCCTCAATATCAAGAATAATAACTTTAAAACTTTTAAATAGCATTTTTAAAATTCAAGCACAATCACTACAATTATAAAAATCTAAGTCAACAAAATGTAAACAAAAAACAGCTGACTGTCGAAAAAAAAGTGCAACGCGCTGCACCGTAAAGCGGTGTTCACGCGGTGTGTATTCCAAACATGCAACGCTGCAATTGTCAATTGAACACCCTTAATGTAAATATGTAAAACGAGTTTGCTCGACTGTTAGATATCGTGTGCCAGTATGTATGTAGATTGTACATGTATGGGACCATCCCATATGCATATTCTGTCAGTTTGGTTCAGTTATTTCATTTATAACATAAAGGTTTTTTATACTAAGACTTGATTTTCGACTGATCGTTCCTATGGCAGCTATATGATATAATGGTCCGATTTCAATCAAATTTGATCAGGACGTATAAGACCATGCTATATGCATATTCTGTCAGTTTGGTTGAGATATCTTAAATAACAAAAAGATGTTCATACAAAGACTTGATTTCGACTTATCGTTTCTATGGCAGCTATATGATATAGTGGTCGGATTTCAACCAAATTTGATTAGATTGTATGGGATCATTCCGTATGCATATTCTAACTGTTTTGTTGAGATATCTCAAACAACAAAAATTTGTTCATACTAAGACTTGATTTTCGACTTATCGTTCCCATATCATATAGATTGATATAGTAGTCCGATTTCAATCAAATTTGATCAGAATGTATGGGACCATGCTGTATGCATATTCTGTCAGTTTGGTTGAGAAATCTCAAATAACAAAAAAAAAAGTTCATACTCAGAGCTTGCAAAATATGCCCAACCAAATTTTTCTAAGTAGTCTGTGTACTGAAATGAGCACATAAATTAAAAAAGCAAGAGCAAAATCGAGTGCTCGATTCTATTTGTTCCTCTGAACGTGCTCATTTGTGCCCATATTGATCTCAAAGTAGGCGATCAAACCCTTCGAAAAAAAAAAACACTTGCAAAGAAACTTGTAATGGAGACGCACTGAGTGAGAGCACATTGCAAAAGAGCACTTTGACATTTGGTCTCGAAAAAAATCGTATATGTACGAATGTATCATTGAATCAATGAATTAGTGGCATCTATAAAATCTAAAGAATTATAAAAATAATAAATCCAGGTTGTTAGTCTGATGCTTACATAATTTATTTAAAAAAAAAATATTTTTTAGGTCAATGAGCTTTTAGAAGCCAATTTAGAAATGTTTAAATGTTACGAAAACAAGCAATAAACAAAACAAAAAATTTTTGGTCAGAAAATAACGGTTCTTAAACCGGTGCATTTAAAATGCATGCAAGACTGCATCGGATAACGAGCTACAGTTGACAATGTTTAGTCTTTTTAATTGGATTGTGTGGTCACTGTGAGCAGTCATATTTATTTTTCCTATAATTTTTGAATCATTATTGATTTTTAGCGATAAAAGGTACTTTATAAGTGGACTAGACATTTTTTATTATATGTTGGAAATAAGTGCCAAAAAGTTAGTAAATTTTTAACAATATTCTATTTTTGATGGAAAAAATCTAACTACTCTATCGTATTCAAATCATCCAGAACATACATCGCTTAAAGAAAATCATTCTGAATCAGGATCAGGAATAAAATTTCGCCCAGAGGACTTCAATTTAGCAATGAGTAAAATAACACGCGCAGAATTTTTCGAGGTTTGGTCAAGCAATGTGCGAACCGTTAAGCTGAACTCTCTCCTTGAACACGCAACAATGATTTTTGGCAATGATATTGATCATAAAAAGTTAAAGAAACACTTAACAAACATGTGCAGTGAACTTCAGCTGAGGTGGAGTAAATCTAGGAGGGATTAATCCAGATTCATGACCAATAATGCACGTTGGCTTCAGGGCCAATAAAATACGTTGATTAAAAGATTATTTTAGCCTCAAACCGTTAGGTTTTTGTCTCATGATCAATATAGTGAAGAAAGTTGTGATCCAAATTCAGATTCTCATTAAATTTGCAAAAAGTTATTTCGTCAAATCTTTTTATCAATTTTAAGTTAATTTTATTTATTTAAAAAAAAATGGTGAAAAATATGAAAATTGGTTTTTTATTTTAATAAATTTGTTATCTTTAAAACAAAACCATTTTTTAATTTATTCGGCCATTAATTTGGAATTTAAAAATACTAACCTAATACTTTTCTGATAAAAAAATTTCTTTTTTTTTTATGGCGATTTTTGTGTAAACAAAATGAAAAATTTCTGGTTTTTATGTATTTTACGCCCTTTTAAGTGCCACGCCCACTTTAAATTGTAGTCCAAAAATTTCTTTGGGGATATTCGAACATACACTCTAAATTTCAAGTCGATAGCTTTAAAATTGTGACTGCTATTGAATTAAGTCCCCCTAGATTGGCAAAATCTTACACTGTGCGGGGGCGCCATGAAAACTCATATGAGTTTATATGAGTTATTTATTATTAATTTAATAAACTTTAACGAATTTTTTGGTGGCTTTTAAAGTGCAGGGAGACAGCGATATTTCGTGAATAGGCTTTAATTGTATTTCGCCAACTGACTTCATTTCCTTAAGCCTAGCTTTACCTCTCAGAGCTCTCAGAGCGAATGAAGAAAGCTTTATTGCGCTCTCGCTTCGCCCTAAGCCTATATAGCCCTTAACTTCATAAAAAATGCAACAACTAACTTAAACTAAGAAAAATATAATAAAAAAATAAAAAATGTAAAAAATCCGCCGAAGTGCGGCGACAGTATCCAAACCATAAAAGCTAGAGATATGATAGGCACTCGGCACTGCGCAAAATAGAAATATTTATTAGGTATGAAGAATTTAGCGCAATGTGCCGACGGTCAAAAGCTTTATTTTAAAATAATTTATATGTAAATCTTAATATTATTCGTTACAAAATTAGATATCAGAAGTTTTGGGGCATGAAAATGTTTTCGTCACTAGATTTTTGCCTCGTAGAGGTTTTTATTATCAGATTATTATTAATCCAAGACGACCCGAAGAATTGCAATACTGGGAAATAAAAGAAGTGTTAATTGACCACTTCGATGGAAAGCAAAACAAATATGCAGAGAGTTTCAAATTTCGCCAACTACATCAGGAAGCCGAGGAATCCCTAGCAGCCTTCGTTCTTCGCTTAGTAGAAGCTGCATCCCTTTGCGAATATGATACGTTCCTCGACAGAATTCTAATAGAGCAAATGCTATTCGGCATGCAGAGTCGAACTATCTGTGATGAGGTTATTGTAAAAAAGCCAACGACATTCGCAGATGCGTCCGAGGCAGCATAATCCAGAGAATTGTTGCTACATTCAGTCAGCACTGTCAATGCTAAACAGGTCCCAGAGGTTGAACCTACATGTAAGCTCGGATACGCTCCAATTCGCAAGAAACCCGGTAAGGTTTCTAAGCCTAACGGTCAATGCTACGGCTGTGGAGGGCAACATCTACAAAAAGACTGCAAGTTCAAAAATGAGAAATGCTTTCACTGTGGTAAGAAGGGGCATATAAGCAAGGTATGCAGAACAAATACTAAGAAAATTTCGGAGACTACAGAAACTGGCGAGCGGAAAGAGATTGAGACAATGCTTTTTACAAACACAATTAATTCTATTAAGCCCAATTTACACGATCGGTTTCCGACCGACACTTTACGTTAATAAACCGTCGGTCTCTTGTAAACACGCAAATGTGTACAAATGTGTACACGCAAAATCAAATGTGTACAGTGTTAGACGGTATAGAAGTGGCTGACATAAAGTCAAAGATTGGAACGCTGTTGAGCCAATACCTCTTACATTTAATGAAGGAGGCAAATAGTAATAATAAAAGTGGAATGGGCACAGATAATAAAGCTCATCATTTCTAGCTAGAGAACTTGGAGTTCCTGAAGCCGTACCTTAAAATAAAGGAAAAGAGAACTTCCAATTGCCATGCAAGTATGGATTCCGATAAATTATTTATAAAGTATGAAATATATGTATTCTTAATAGATTGAAAGTGATTCGATGGCTTCGGACTCTCGAGACGTTATCGAAGACGAATCATTATTAGAAACGTCTAGCTGCTCGACTACGGTTGCCGAAGAATCTGCTCCATCAGCAGAGTCAATTTTGAAGACTGCGAACGAAATGCTTGGAACTATAAGAAACAAACGGAAGTTCGATCACAATGTGGACTCGTTTGGGGAGCTTGTTAAAGCGGAGATGGCTCAGATCGACGATCCCAAAAGATTGCAAGCTAAAGTGGAAATACTGCAAGTATTATGTTCAAATTACAATTTATATATAATTAATATATAACTAAGAAACATATGAAGAAATCAAAAGTTTATTGAATAAACAAAATTATATTTTTAAAAGTTAAACTTTTTTATGGCATCTGTCTGCCAGGAAACAGCGCCAGTAGTGTTTGTTTAGGTGCATATAAATTATACATATCTAAATAATAAACAAAAACAAAACAGCTATGTTACACAATTTAAAAACTATGTCAACACCTCACACACAAAATATCGCTGACCACACAGCATAGCTGACCACATAGAATATCGCTGGCTGCACAACACACATTATGTGCCGTAACAGCAGCAGTAAGCCAACCCGTTAGTTGCAAAGTAAGCTACCCTACATTGCACGCAACTGCTGAGTACACAACCTTATTTTAATTGACACCACACACCTGTTAACTAAGCTATTTTTACCTATAAATATTGTGAATTTTGGATTAATAAAATCAGTGTTTTTAGTACAATATACAAGAAACATTCATTCATTTCTATGATCGCACCCAGCTTTGCGCATCAAGGAATTCCCTCTCCGAAGTCCACCTGGTTACAAGTGCCAGTTGCGACGCCTTTTTAGTAGTCAGTTTATGTGCTGACTGCACTATACACAACTATACACAAACAGTGTTAAAGTATGCTGTAAACTGATCTCGCACGAGTCTCGGCAGCTCCGCACTTCCATCGTCCACTGCTGGAAGGCCTGTTAAAAGCTGAGTAAAATGCCACTCTCCTGGCTTAAACGCAACTTCATCTACGTCCTCCTTATCTATTCCCTCGATGTAGTTGCTCTCATGTGCCTTGAGGAAATTATGGAAAATGCAAACAGCAAACACCAGCCTTTCCACTTTATCAGTCCTCATGTTAATTGTGCTAAGGAACAACCTAAAACGATTCGTCAATATACCAAAGGCATTTTCAGCAACGCGACGTGCTCTGCTCAACCGATAATTGAAAATTTAATTTTCAGTTGTCGTGCGTTGTCGATGAGGTTTCATCAACCACCTTTGGAGCTTGAAGGCTTCATCTGCGACTATCACATATGGAAGCTTTTCTCCATTATCTTCCAGTTTCTTGTCAGGCGGAGTATTCAAAATATTTTTCTCCATAGCCTTGCATAGAGTTGAATTATTAAATATAGAGGCATCGTTCGCTCTTCCATTGCAGCCATGTCAGCATATAAAAAGTTGTAATTTGCGTCAACTAGTCCAAGCAAAACAATGCTGTTGAAGCCTTTATAATTGTAGTAAAGGGATCCATCCGTTTTTTTGGCGTGAAATGCAATATGTTTTCCATCTGTAAAATAAAAAATTTCATTTAAATAATTTCCTTATAACATGTTTAAAAATTGTTACCTAGAGCACCCAGACAATTTGGGAAATTCCACAGATCGTTAAACTCCTGAAAGATTCCAAACCAATCATCTGTAGTCTGCGGCATCTAAAAATTACTTGTAATTAAATGTGCAACAAAAACTTGGACTTGTTTCTTACTTACCTTTACGTAATCTCCTGCAAGGGAACTTATGATGGCCTCTATTACTTCTTGTACTTATTATGAAAGTAATCGCAGGGCATGAAATCCGAAACGTACAAGAAAGACTCCTGAATGAATCGCCAGTGGCCAAGAATCTTTGCGTCATTAGCAGCCTCGTTTCTGCAGGAATTGCTTTCCTCATCACTGTGTTTTGTTTTTCGATTTTGGTGCGCAATTTGCCCAGAAGGTAGTGAAATGTTTGTGGGGACATTCTATTAAAATTATAGAATGTGTCCACATCCTCGTATTGAAGCTCCTTCAATATCAGAGCGTCAATGCCTTTCCCTTGCTCGCGTCGCATCAGGCAAAGTCGACTCCAAACAGTGCGTGGGTTCCTTTTTTTCTTTTTTGGTTTTAGATCCTTGGAAAGTGCACTTTGAGTTGCAGCTACCACTGCCAAAATCGACGCAACCTCCAAAATTTCATCACATTTCATTTTACTTGTTATGTTTTGTTTCGATACAAATTAATTAAATTGTGTTGAGTGTGACCAGATTCTGTGAGAACAAAAAGCTATGGGATTATGTTGTGAACCGATGCGAATTGTGTGAATGGCAACATTTTCCATCGGTCAAAAAGTGTCGGTCGGAAACCGACCGTGTAAATTGGGCTTTAATTCATCAAAAAGAAAAATTATCACAATGCATGTTGATGGAATAAGGTTACCGATGGAATGAGATACAGGAGCTCCGTGCAACATAATTAATGAAAAAGAATTTTGGAAAATTAAACCTTCACTACGACTAACAAGAACGGATCGCACATTCTCCAGTTATACAAGCCATTAAATTACTTGCATTGGAAGATCTTCGTTGAATGTGGCACACGGAGGAACTACACGAAAACTTAACTTATACGTAGTGAAAGGAAATCTAGGCACACTATGTGCACGAGAATGGATTTCCCAGTTTGCAAAGGAAATTAACTTCGCCTCTTTTCAAATTCGAGCTCTTTTCAAATTATTCTTATAGCTCGATAGACCTAGCAGAAAGAAGTATAAAGACAATAGCAGCACAAGCAACAGGACTTTCAGAAGAAAAAAATGGAAGACTTAGGCAATTACTAGCAAAATACAACTCGATCCTCGATACAACAGCTGGAACTTACAAGGGGCCATCTGTGAAAATGCATCTAAAACCAGACGCTAAGCCCGTGTTTGCTCGAGCAAGAGATGTACCATTCGCACTTCGTGATGCATATGCAAAAGAAATTAACAAGGAAATTGCTGCAGGATTCTACAAACGAGTCGATTATTCAGAACGGGCATCGACAACACATGTTGTAACCAAAAAGAGCGGAGGAATTCGAATTACAGGAAATTACAAACCTACTGTAAACGGACAAACTATAATCGATGAATAAATGAATTGCTAACAACACTGGAAACTACACTAGAAAAATTACATGGCTTTGGTTTAAAATTAAACGATTCAAAATGTGAGTTTGCTGCATCTTCGATTGAATTCTTAGGCCACAGAATTGACGCTCAAGGAGTACATAAATCCACGACACATATTGAGGCCATAACTCACGCTCCAAATTCAACTTCAATCGAGCACTTGCAACTAAGTATTTCTGGGAAAAGCTACATATCTCATACCAAATCTAGCAACTATAGAAAGTCCAATACGTGACATAATAAAAGGAGGGAAATTCTACTGGACGGCAGACGCAGAATCGGCTTATTGGAAGATCAAGAACATACTAGTATCCGAGCATGTATTAATACCATACGATCCGTCACTTCCACTTATACTAGCAACAGACTCCAGCAAAATTGGACTAGGTGCTGTTTTATCCCATCGCTTGTCCAACGGCAAGAAACGGCCAATTGCTTTCGCAAGCCGCACAATTAGTGCAACAGAACAACGATATCCAACGATCGATAAAGAAGCACTGGCTATTGTATGGGCAGTACAGAAATTTTTCAAATACTTATATGCGAGGCACTGGACATTAATTACGGACAATAAACCACTAATGCAAATCCTTCACCCTACAAAGACACTATCGGTGCTATGCATTTCAAGAATGGCTAACTACTTGAGCAACTTCGACTTCGTCATCACTGTAAAATCTTCGAAACAAAAAAGCAATGCTGATTTTATTTCCCTATTATCACTTAACGCAAACAACAACTACCAAATTAATGCAATAGAGCAAGATGAGTTTGATACAGCTGCCGCCATTTTTCGAGAAACGAAAAAAGAGGATCACTTGGGTCAAATCCTTCAAGCCCTGGAGAGCGGTGGTTGCCTAACTGAAGCGGATTTAAGACACCGGAGATCAAATACAACCTGTCATCGGGATGTCTAATTTTCGAGCACCGTGTGGTCATTCCACTCAAACTTCAACAGCGAGCTCTGGATGAACTACACCGAGCGCATCTAGGTGTAGTAAAAAAGAAGAGCATTGCGCGATCTTTTGTCTATTGGCCAGGTATTGACGAAGACATTGAAAACACTGCAAAGACATGCGATTTCTGTGCACGAAATGCTAGCCTACCTCCAAAATGCTCGGATAATCACTGGGAATATTCGAAAGGGCCTTGGGAACGCAAGGCCCAATGGAAGGTGTGATGTTGCTTATCATTTCAAACGCCTACTCAAAGTGGCTCGAAGTAAAGGTAACCAAATCAACAGCGGCATCGGCAACAATGACGCTATTAGATGAAGTATTCACAACATACGGAGTGCCATTAATGGTAGTTTCAGACAACGGCACCAATTTCACATCGGCTGAATTAAACAACTATCTTGACTCGGTGGGTGTTAAGTATCGCAAGTTTGTAGCACCATACCATCCCGCGACGTACGGACAGGCGGAAAGAAATGTACAGACTGAGTTCAAGTGCCAAAACTCTGAAAAGTAATTTAAATGAATTCTTACGCCAATATAGGAATGTACCACACAGTACAACCGGTGAGTCACCTTCTAAGCTGTTTTTGGGCCGACAATTACGCACACGATTGGATCTCATACGACAAGAGAACATTAAAGAGAAAGTGTCAGCAAAACATTTCCTGAAATTCAAAGGAGATGAAAGACATTTTGAAGTCAAAGATTTGGTCTATTTTATTTCTGGCATTCCACGTATGGACAAATGGATTTAAAGGACCGTCATATATCTAATGGGAAACCTTCATTACAAAGTTCTACATAACAACAAAACATATGTCGGAGAATGGTCTTAATTTTCTGTATCCAAAGGGACTATGTTGTGAACCAAGCGCTTCTTTTGGTGTGACATCGTGTTGTATGAACGAGATCGATTTCAAGACCAATTTCACAATGCCAACATTCCACTTCGCGTGTATACCACACACATACATGTGCGGTATGGCAAAGTGTCTGACCGGCTTCAACTTGTTGAAGTCCAGCACGATTCATGTAAACATACTCCAAGCATCTCACCGCCTCCAAGTGGCGGCCCCGGGAACTAGTGGTTTCTGTCATCCGACAGACTACTTGCCAATGCGAGAAGGCGGAAATCCAGGACGCGTCTGTTCCCGAATCGGGAGGCGCCGTGGTTAGCGTCTGTTTCCATATTGGACGGCTACTTAGATGTCTTTTTCCGGATCGGTAGACAACAAAGAAGGTTCGACCGCGGATGACTAAGGCAATCCAACACCTGAGTAACCAGATTAAACCCCTGGCAAAATGGCTGTTAGGCTAATGTTGCAGTTACCCCCGTCCTATTAAAACTTGGCGAGTATTTAAGTACGTTCAAATCGCATCACCGCTTAGTCGGCTGTACAGGTTCAGTTGAGTGCATTCCTGCTTAGTGTCCGTCCTGGCTCTGAACACAAGTGCCCAACCCCCGCATGAACCTCACTGCCTGCATAGGGACCCATGGAGACATCATGAACAACTGTACATATGCGAGGAGATAGCGGCTTAAAGTTTGGACCCATATAGCATATGAGTACAACAAACGAAACAAACCAAACATCTGAGATGGAAGAAGTACCCAGAGTATTTCAAAAGAGTGGAATGACCGCAAGATCGCCGGTCACTGCGCCCGCAGAAGGCGGTAATGAAGAATCCCACGTGGACAGGGTGAAAGAGCTGACCCCGAGGATACCACACTGTAATGACAGCGAACCACCACTTAAAGCGACGACTGCGGCAACATGTGCTTCGCCATTAGAGACACCTAATGCACATTACAGTGTTGTCCAAGAGCATAATTCCCCTAGTCAGGAACTTATACTCAAAATGAGAGCCATAGAGGAGGAATCCGTGCTGCAATGCAAAGCCGTGCTGCGCAAATTAAGCTAGCTATGCTCAAGCAGAGAAACATAAGTATGGATGTTAAGGACGGTGCGTCTGAGTTAAGCGAACTCCTCGACGTAATCGCAAGCTGCAGAAACAGCTGGAAAAATGCAGAAAAGGAAAGAGCCGATGAGCTACGCAAAAAAACAGAAAAAGGCAATACAAGCAGAAGACGTAAACGCTACACCGACGTCAGTGCTACAAAAAAGAATCGTCACTACCCCAGTAGTGCAGGACTCAAACAAGAAGCCGAAGAATGCAGCTAATAAAACAGATTTCCAAGTTATCACACGAAAAAAGGCCGCACAAAAGTGAGACAAGGCACCACAGGTAATCAAAATAAAGATACTGAAAAAGTACGGAGTGGAGCGGCCAGAATAAGGGCAAGTACTCGCCCAGATGGCGTCTTGATTAAGCCAGCCGAAGGCAAAAGCTATGCCGAAGTTCTCAGTGATTTACGTAGGACGGTCAAACCAGAGGACAGTGAAAGCGATATCTGCTCCATCCGGAAAACCAGAACAGGCGACATGCTACTGGAATTGTCAAAAGGAAGCAAAATACAAAAACTGCGCGACGCTATCCAAGGAATGCTCAAGGAAGCGGCAACAGTGAAGGTTCTTAGCCCAACCGTCAAGATCGAAGTTCGAGATCTAGATAGCCTTACTGAGGAATCGGAAGTCAAAGCGGCAATAGCGGAGATAACGAGCGGCCCTGCAAATGAAGTAAGGGACAAACAGCCTGGAGCAACGCCGAGCCTCTATTGTCCTCTCTGAAGATGATGCGAGAAAAGTTCTGAAGGAGTCCAGAATTAAAGTCGGATTGACTCGTTGCCGAGTCAAACCCTCAGAGGACATCAAACGCTGCTTAATCACGTCCAGAGCGAGTGTTCAGGACCTGACCGAAGAGACCTGTGCATCAGATGCGGAGAAAGATGAAATGACCGATGATTTTGTGACGAATTATGTTAGGTTTTACACATAAATTATTTTCAAAAAAATGTTTGTCACTCGGCACTGTGCAAAAAAGTAATATTTATTAGGTATGAAGAATTTAGCGCATTGTGAAGAGGGCCAACAATTTTTTGGAAAATAATTTATGTGTAAAACTTGTCTGCGTCCAGACTGACCTTTTTACCTCATCTCATCCAAGCCCTTCTTCTTTAAGCGTAAAATGTCGCCCATATAGGCCGCGACATGTCTCCAGTTTTCCTCGCTGCTGGTCAATATTGTTGTTATGTTCTCTGGCGTGATGTCTCCTGTTGTGTGTGCCAATCTGAGTCGTTTTTCCTTAAATCGCTCGCAGTGAAAGATTGTGTGCTCTACGTTATCTCTCTCGACGTCGCCATATACCCAGCTTTTCTCCCTGTTTTTGCCAATAGAGTGCAGAAAGCTACTTAAGTATCCATGTCCCGTTAGCACGTGTGCAACGTAATAGTCTACGTCGCCGTGCTTCTGCATCCAAACGTTGATGGCGGGTAGAAGTCTTGCCGTCCATCTTCCGCTGATTTCGTCCGTGTCGAGAGTGTTCTGCTTGCACAGTTTAACTCTCTGTCTTGTTGCTTCTCCTGATTGTCTTAGCTCGTAGATTTGTTTGCGCTCTCGGGCTAGTAGATATATAGGAACTACACCTGCGATTACCATCGCTGCTGTACTAGACACTGTCCGATATGCGCTCATTATTCGGAGTGCGCTCGTTCTCTGCATTGCCAGGAGTTTGTTTGCTTTGTACTTTGTGGTCAAATTGTCTGCCCAGATCTCACAACCGTATAGGAGGATAGTGTTGACTATCTCTATTAGAAGCTTCCGCCGGCATTTTACAGGTCCTCCAACATTTATCGGTGTGGCACCGACATTTCCAATTTCTAAATTATATCTAAATATAAAGTCAAGAAGGTACTCACCTCTTGTGCTTGTGTCTGTGCTTCCCCAGACCACATGATGTGCGTTGGCATCACACCCGATTATCAGGGGGAGTTCTTCCTGGCGCAATGTTCCGCCAGCCCAACAATTTCTGATTTTCTGCTACTTCCAGTTCGTCCAGCACCTTCTGCGACGACATGGCCAGCTGCTGATCCATCTCCTGAGCTGCAGCGGAATCCAGTGTTAGATCCGCCAGATCTTCATCCTCAGCTATATCCTCCAACGAATTGGAAGGACCTGCTGGACTGACATTGGACCCGCTCGCCGCCGGGGACAGCTCCGTGTTCATTTCCGCGGGAGGGAGATCCTCGCTCGCGGGTGCGGTCTTTCCAGATGGCGCGGGCACGGCCCTCATACCATCCTTTTCCGCCGACTTTTTCAGTCCGCTAACGGGAATTTTCCCGAAGCGGAAGAACAGCTTTTGACCTCTGGTCACTATGTCGTCCTTGGCCATCTCATCGATGCCGAGTACCAAGAGGGCTCCTCCTCTTTTTCCTTCCTTGAGATGACCCTCTATGCGCCAGTCTCGATCCTGTTCTGGCTACTCAGCATAACCAGCAAGTCATCGGTTGCCCTGTCCGCACTTCTCGGCAGGTAGACTGTGATGTTATGGGGTAACGCCCTTTCAAGAGTGTAGCTATGATGCTACTCTCTATTTCAAGACACTCATAACGCGCTCCACCTGACCATTTGCGCGACTAGCACCTGTTGAATCAAATATAGATCTATTCTTTTGGCATAGAGCAAAATTTATTAAAATTTGACCCCGTAAAACACCTGCCTTGGTCGGCAATGATTCTTGTTGGTACGCCGAGCAAGGATATCAATGACTTTACGGCATTAATGCAGCTTTCGGAATTAATTTTACAGTATGGTATAAATAGACGAATTTTGTATATGCATCGATTTGGACAATAACATATTCCTTTTGATCGCTTTTGCCAATCAGCTTGCCAGTGATATCAACCCAGCCGGGAATTCAGTCATGTGGTGAACGAATTCTATACGGCCGCTGTACAGAACGCTTCAGATTTAAGTTGCACATCCCTGATTCTGCAAACTTTCATTAGCGCGCTCTGTAGTCAGAATCGATCGTCTCTAAGTGTGAAATTCCCGCAGCAAAGTCCGCTATGAGTTCGCTCGTTTGCATGAGTTTCTCATAGTGTTTGGTTGTACAAGACGCTGCTTAGAATCGTTTGCGTCGTGGTAAAAGTTCCCTGCAACAAAGTCCGCTACGAACTCGAACGTTTTAGTGAGTTCGACATAGCGTTCTGCTGCAGAGAACGCTGCTTGGAAATCTTTCTGAGCTGTGTGAAATACATGCAGCTAACTCCGCTTTGAGTTCGCTCGTTTGCTTGAGTTTGACATTGCGTTCAGCTGCAGAGAACGCTGCTTGGATTTTTTCTTTGTTTCTTTGTTTGTATTCACTTTTGTAGGGTTGTCATAGGGTTTTGCAGCAGGTATTGCAGTGTACAAAAAAACTCGATCAGCTACATTTTGTATGGGTTGCAACCCTTTTTGTGTGTATTTCTTGCAGTTTTTCTTTTGCGTTTTAGTTAAGTGTCGGCTCGTGCTGCGTAAACAACATAACTGAAGCGGTAAGTTAAATATATTTATTGCGTATTTTAATATAATTTTCAAATAAAACACAATTAATATATTACAGTCTACCACATTCGGCAGTGCTACTGTTTTAAATATACACACAAGCCAGGTAAGTAAAATACAAAACACATAAAATACCACATTTGTAATTATTGTTTGTTTTTTCTTTCTTTTCAGTGTTCTTATATATATAAATTTAGTTAAACCACTAAGCAAACAATACATAGAGGCGTCAAACAAGCATTTTTGTGATATCATATTTTTTGTATAGCGTGGAACCCCAGAGCGTTCGGCAAAAGCCGACCGCGTTTTTCTCTAAAGCGCAAAGCGCAGCTGAGAGAGCGCGCACACAAGCGACGGCATGCTCGATCACCCGTAGCAACATACCCTGTTTTAGATACAAACACTTTTTTTCATTCTCTTTGCTTTGTATTGTTTATTAATTATTATATGCAGTATTATTAATAAAAAATCTTATTTCTGTGGCATACAATTATTATACAATGAAAATAGCAAAGAAAATAAGAAAAAAAATTGTTTGTATTTGCGTATTTTTGTAACAGGGTATGTTCCCGCGGGTGATCGAGCCCGCATGTTTACATTTCACGCACACTAAGAAGCGTACGCATGTTCATACACACATACACATAGAAACGATAATGAGAGAGAGACTGAACATTTTTCGTGTGCGCTCTCTCTCAGCTGTGCTTGCGCTCTGGGGTCTCACTGCAAAAAGCGTTCGGCTTTTGCCGAACGCTCTGGGGTTCCACGCTATACAAAAAATATGATATCACAAAAATGCTTGTTTGACGCCTCTATGTATTGTTTGCTTAGTGGTTAAACTTACTGAATAAATGTAATAAAAGAATGTAAATCAATGTTTAAATAAAATTATTAATTAAAAATATGTAAAAACATTTTATTTCTACTGCCGTGCAGATTTGCCGCTTATTAGGGGTGGGGTATTTCAATAAGAATTCCAACCAGATTTCATACTAGAATCAGCCGGATTTCTAACTAGATTTTGTACAGCAGAAATACGCATACAGAAAAGTATGCAGCAGAGCCCTGCTAAGAACTCACTAAAACGTTCGAGCTCGTAGCGGAGTCTGCCGCGCGGTTTTATAAATTTCCTACAGAGAATTTTGGCCACGCATGTATAAAAGCGAATGAGGGTTTTACATGAACTCGGCGCGCAGAACTGTGAGCGCGCTGTATGAATTCTGTACAGTTTTCTGCGACAAATTTACCATTGGGAATATGTACGGAATGTCTACTTTCGGTAGTGGGTGAAGTTCTGCTGGTATCTTGCCTGATGGTGGCTTAGTCAATTTACAGGTAATACAGTTGTCGACAAATTTACGCACGTATTTAGACATATTTTCCGAAACAGTATTTTTGATCTAAGCTCATAAGACTTTGCTATACCACTAAGCAAACAATACATAGAGGCGTCAAACAAGCATTTTTTTGAGCGCAAACGCTTTGTATGCAATGGAACCCCAGAGACTTCGGCAAAAGCCGAACGCTCTTTTCAATAAAACCCAGAGCGGCAGAACGTTGTAGAGAGACCGAGCGCACACAAGCAACAGCGGGGGCGATCACCGTCCCAGCCGGGAATTCAGTCATGTGGTGAACGAATTCTATACGGCCGCTGTACAGAACGCTTCAGATTTAAGTTGCACATCCCTGATTCTGCAAACTTTCATTAGCGCGCTCTGTAGTCAGAATCGATCGTCTCTAAGTGTGAAATCCCCGCAGCAAAGTCCGCTATGAGTTCGCTCGTTTGCATGAGTTTCTCATAGTGTTTGGTTGTACAAGACGCTGCTTAGAATCGTTTGCGTCGTGGTAAAAGTTCCCTGCAACAAAGTCCGCTACGAACTCGAACGTTTTAGTGAGTTCGACATAGCGTTCTGCTGCAGAGAACGCTGCTTGGAAATCTTTCTGAGCTGTGTGAAATACATGCAGCTAACTCCGCTATGAGTTCGCTCGTCTGCTTGAGTTTGACACTGCGTTCTGCTGCAGAAAACGCTGCTTGGATTTTTTCTTTGTTTGTATTTACTTTTGTAGGGTTGTCATAGAGTTTTGCAGCAGTTATTGCTTTGTAAAAAAAACTCGATCACCTACATTTTGTATGGGTTGCAACCCTTTTAGTGTGTATTTCTTGCAGTTTTTCTTTTGCGTTTTAGTTAAGTGTTAGCTCGTGTTGCGTAAACAACATAAGTGAAGCGGTAAGTTTAATATATTTATTGCATATGTTAATATAATTTACAAATAAAACACAAATAATATATTACAGTCAACCACATTCGGCAGTGCTACTGTTTTGTTTATACACACAAGCCAGGTAAGTAAAATACAAAACACATAAAATACCACATTTGTAATTATTGTTTGTTTTTTCTTTCTTTTCAGTGTTCTTATATATCTAAATTAGTTTAAGTAATTGTAAGAATGTAATAAAAGAATATAAAACAATGTTTAAATAAAATTATTAATTAAAAATATGTATAAACATTTTATTTCTACTGCCGTGCAGATTTGCCGGTAATTAGGGGTGGGGTATTTCAATAAGAATTCCAACCAGATTTCATACTAGAATCAGCCGGATTTCTAACTAGATTTTTTTACAGCAGAAATACGCATACAGAAAAGTATGCAGCAGAGCCCTGCGAAGAACTCACTAAAACGTTCGAGTTCGTAGCGGAGTCTGCCGCGCGGTTTTATAAATTTCCTACAGAGAATTTTGGCCACGCATGTATAAAAGCGAATGAGGGTTTTACACGAACTCGGCGCACAGAACTGTGAGCGCGCTGTATGAATTCTGTACAGTTTTCTGCGACAAATTTACAATTGGGACGCATATGTATAAAGAGTGGAGCTAGAAAAAAGATTAAGCTACCGTTTGAAAGATCGTTAAAAATGAGAGAGAATAGATGACAAACATCAACACCCTCCATGCAAAAATTGACCGTTATTTTGCATTTTCGTATTGTGCGGGGTGCAAAATTATAGCCGCACTTCGCCAAATAAAAAAATAAAGAAACATGCTTAATGTTTAATATATTTTTATTAAGTTTAATAATGAGTATAACCTCCCTTAACACTAATAAACTCGTAGATCTTATTTGGCATACTGTTTATGAGACTTTTTAAGTCGCTTTGGGAAAGTTCTTCCCATTCCTTGATCACTGCCAATTTGAGCTTCTTAATACTATCGTATTAGGTGTTTCTAGCATAAATCATGCGGACCAGCAATGCCCACAAGTTCTCCATTAGATTCATGTCCGGGGAACACGCGGGCCACTCCAAAAGCCGAACACTCTGCTCCTCAAACGAAGAACGTGTCTCGCTGCTGACGTGCATTGATGCGTTGTCCTGCTGAAAAATTAACTTTTCACGCCTTCGACCGTTAAGGAAAGGCAATAAGTTCATTTGCAATATATCCACGTACTCCCTGGAGTTCATGTGAGTGCTTGAAAATGCCAGCTCCAAGCATCCTGACTCGCAGAAAGCAGCCCAAACCATGAGAGATCCTCCTCTAAAATTTCTCTTAGAAAAGTAAAGAGGTTCTTTCCTTAAATCTTTCCAATAATGCGAAAACCCATCAGGACCGTCCAAATTAAATTTTTTTAATCCGAAAAAATGATCTAGAAAGATTAATTAATAATTGCATTGCTCTAAAAAATAACAACTTACCTTTGACCAGTCAAATGCCATATTATTTCTAACAAATTTCATCCGGGCCTCCTCATGGCGGTCCAGTAACCTTGAAGCTACCTTCAGTTTCTGTCTTACTATAGTTCCCGACTTTTTTAAAGCCCTTGCAACGGTCCAGCGAGAAACATTTAGGCCAGGCGTGCTCAGCTTTTGCTCATTCCATTGATTTTCGGCCTCATTTGTTTTTGTAATTCCTCAAAGCATAGGAAACAAAATATCGTATACATGCACTGCGCCGAGTATTCAAAATGCCAACACATGCAAACATTTTCATGTGTATGCAATGCGCAGCACAAAAATCGGGTTTGTTCTCTTCTCTGATTGGTGTTAGCGATCGCGCGAGAGAAGTGAGCAGGAACAAATTCAATGTGATTTTGTTGTTGGTTCTCTTGTTCTCTTCTTGTATTAATGCATTTGCTTATAAGTATTGGTGCAAACTCATTCGTATGCTGGCTTTGGGCACCCCTGATTTAGGCCACATTCAGTCGCTAACTCCTTAGTGGTCTTTAATGATTTGCCTGCAGAACTAACTAATCGGCGCTGATCGCGCTGGCTTATCTGCGGCTTACGTCCTCCTGGTTTTTTTTTTGCCGTATTCATCCTGTCCAAAAATTCTTCACAACCTTGTCGAAGCGACCAATTTTTATTCCCGAAGTGATCAATTCTAATTTTTGAGCGCCAGAATTTGACCTCTCTCAAATTCTGAAAGGACAGGTCCTTTTGGCATAGTTATTAAATTGGTATTAGTAAATTATCAAAGCTTGCACAAAAAGAATCGCCGCTATCCAAACATAAATTATGGAATCAGCTTGTGCGGCTATAATTCTGCATCTCGCACAAAACGAAAATGCAAAATACCGGTAAATTTTTGCATGGAGAGTAGGGTGTCCCTTATTTGGTCAAAGTCAATATTTTTAAACGCATACGGGCTAGCTCTGTTCATTAGGTCCTAAAGCACTCAGAAATAATTTTCACCTCAATCGGAGTATGATAACCCGTGCCGACTTGGATCGGAAAATTTCAAAATTATATGGGACAAAAAAAAAAATGTTTTTTTTTTGGAATTTTTTATTTTTTTATTTTGTTCATTAGGTCCTAAAGAACTCAAAACCAAGTTTTCACCTTGATCGGAATACGATAACCCATTAAAATTTGCTTTGAAACATGAAAAACAGTGTTTTAACACTGATTATACATTTTTCGATGATTTTTCATGTTTCAAAGCAAATTTGAATGGGTTATCGTACTCCGATCAAGGTGAAAACTTGGTTTTGAGTTCTTTAGGACCTAATGAACAAAATAGAAAAATAAAAAGTTAAAAAAAAAAAAAAATTTTTTGTCCCATATAATTTTGAAATTTTCCGATCCAAGTCGGCCGGGTTATCATACTCCGATTGAGGTGAAAATTTATTTCTGAGTGCTTTAGGACCTAATGAACAGAACTAGCCCGTATGCGTTTAAAAATATTGACTTTGACCAAATAAGGGACACCCTAATGGAGAGTGTTGATTTTTGTCATCTATTTTCTTTCATTTTTAACGCTCTTTCAAACGATAGTTAAATCTTTTTTCTAGCTTCACTCTTTCTATGCGTACACTAAAAAAAACAGGTGCGGCTATAGTTTTGCACCAGACTTTATGCTCAAAAAGGAAATGAGCTCATCTAAATTGAGCTTGTTATTTGGTTTTTGCTGTTCACGACCCCCCTGATGACATTTTTTTTGGCTATCAAAAATCCAAAGCTCGCACAAAAATTCCTCTTCCTATCCGTTGCAAGAAATGCCAACGCTGTGGACATACAATGAGGGTATGCCACAATTTAAGAATTAGACAAAGTGTGTTAATTGCGGAGAAAAGAACCTAAACAACAAGCACTCATCGTTTGACAAAAATGTGCCATATTCATAAAGGAACAGAAGATTGTAGCCATCAAAGCAAGCCTGAAAAATGACACTAAAGCCGCAAATTCAATCTGCAACTTAAGCCACCATGCACATGATGTATTTTACCGAAAAAGTGTCATTTATTCATTTTTCAAAGGTATGAAAATGTATGATTTTGTAATGCATATAATATAAGCATAAACAATAAACACTTCAAACTGTTATGTTACATACCAGAAATATTAACATAATAGTCGAATGGTAAGATATCGGCTGTTAAAGTCAGCTGTTTCAACCGATGACCGCGTGCTTTATTGAAGTGCATTTTGAAATTGAAACACAAGATAAATAACCATTTTATAAATTCAAGTTGGAAATTGATGTCAACTGTTCAGATTTGTGTTAAGCTTGGTACTGACGTGAGATAAAAAGCCTAGCGTAAGCCCAAACTCCATATAAAAAACGATGGCGTAATGTGAAGAAGAAGAGCTTGACATTTATCTCCGCTTTTCGGTCCTGAGGAAAACTAAACTAAAAAAGGAGTTGCAAGATAAGGAACGGGCGTTTTTCAGCACTGAGTGCATTTAGCTGAGAGGCCTGTCGGAACATCGAACCACTAAGCAAACATTACATAGAGGCGTCAAACAAGCATTTTTTTGAGCGCAAATGCTTTGTATGCAATGGAACCCCAGAACCTTCGGCAAAAGTCGAACGCTCTTTTCAACAAAACCCCAGAGCAACAGAACGTTGTAGAGAGAGAGCGCACACAGGCAACGGCGGGTGCGATCACCGGTTGGAACATACCCTGTTTTAAATACAAACATTTTTTCTTATTATCTTTGCCTTTTTTATTACGTAACCATTTTTTTAAATTATTTTTCAGCGTATTTATTAATTAACAACCATATTATTGAATAATAAAAAAAAATAAAAAGATATAAAGTGCTTGTATTTAAAACAGGGTATGTTTAACGAGTGATCGAACCCGCATGTTTACATTTCACGCACACTAAGAAGCGTGCGCATGCTGACACACAGAAACGATAATGAGCGAGAGACACTGAACATTTTTCGTTGCTCGCTGCTATGCTCAGCCGCTCTGGGTTTTTATTGAAAAGATCGTTCGGCTTTTGCCGAAGTCTCTGGGGTTCCATTGCATACAAAGCGTTTGCGCTCAAAAAAATGCTTGTTTGACGCCTCTATGTATTGTTTGCTTAGTGATCGAACTGTTTAGAGTTTCGCTAGGTATATATGTAGTAGTGCTGGGACCGATTTTAATAAAATCGATTTTAAATCTATTTAAATCAATTTTTTCTTTACGAGGTAAAAATCTAGTGACGAAAACGTTTTCATGCCCCAAAATTTTTGATATCCAATTTTGTGACGAATAATATTAAGTTTTACTTATAAATTATTTTAAAATAAAGTTTTTAACCCTCGGCACATTGCGCTAAGTTCTTCATACCTAATAAATATTTCTATTTTGCGCAGTGCCGGGTGAAAAAAAATCAAAAAGGCTCCAACGGCTCCATTTGCTCCAATCATTTAAATTTCCCCCTTCCACTTACACCTGATTATCTCACGAACCAGGTGAGGTTCTAGAAGTCTTAGTAAGATAAATTGATACCTTTCGATCGGTATATAATTTGACCTGATCGGACAGTCATAGCAAATTTTCCATTCTTCCTGTGTATATCTGCTAGTCGCCTTTCGCACCCTTATTGCTGCTTTCGTCACTAGCGCGGACTTCCGTCCGCAGTGATAATGTGTGTAATTAGCAAGTGGTGTCAATGTCGAATTTTGGATAGTAAAGTTGAACTTAGCAAAGAGTTTAACAAAATTGTCGAAAATTGTTGAGTGTGAGTCCTTGTCCATGTTTTAGAGTCATTATTTCCCTATTCAGAATATTTTATCTTTTTTAGCACGTAACCTCACAATTTTTCACTCCTGTTTTGCTCGCTTATCGTATGGAGAATTTGATCTGTTTTTGAGGCATTAGTTAATAACTCGTAAGCTAAGCAATATTTTTAGATGCGGTTTTTTTTCCAGTGTTATACAAACCCAAAGAATTTTTTTTGGAAAAGTGAGCGTGTCAACACCTCCGCCCCAAATTTTTTTTCTTTTATGCTCACAGCCATCTAAGAGGGCTTACAACTTTTTATGTCCAACAAATACTTTTTTTTTTATTGCTAATCATATGTTAGGTCAAAACTTGTTCGTTGCAATACAAATTATTAACTTACCTCCTATATATAAAGATAAAGATAAAAGAAAATTAAAAAAAAAAATTGGGGCGGAGATAGTGCCACGCCCTCTTTTCCAAAAATGTTCTTAGAGTTTGTTTTTCACTATAAAAAAATCCCCATTAAAATATCTTCCTTAGTTTGCGAGTAATTAATGAAAGACGCTTTTTCGGCAAAATACACCATAGTGCCATGGAACAACATCTTTTGCAACTGTTACCAAAGAAACACCACCAGCATCATCAGCAGTGCTGATTCAGCACCAACAACACCGTTAACACCACCACAGAAGCAGCAGCAAGCAAAATTATTCACCGTCCCACGATTAATTATCAGGACATAATCAAGAAGACAAAAATATAAACAAGAGAACTTTCCAAAAGAAAACAAAAATTCTATCAAAGAATACTTCAAAAAGAGTAATTCGACAAAAGAAAGCAATATCAAGAAACCGAAACTCAACCAAAAAAAAAAAAAACAACTCCAACTGCAAGTCCAAATCTGACGAATTTTTAAATCTTGTAAAAAAAACCTCTTTACGAGGTTAAAGTCAAGTGATGAAAATTTTTTCATTCCCCAAAAGTTTCTGATATAAAATTTTGTGACGAATAATATTTAGTTTTATATAAAATAATATTAAAAAAAAAATTAAATTTTCACGCAACATAGATGAGATAATTTCATCGAGAAATAAGACGGCGCACAGTGGGGCCATTGCTCACTTTACTTTGCAAAAATCTTAACGTTTGAACCAAATGAGAGAATCGAATTATTTAAATGGCAAATGATAAATAACTCTTAAGCCTATACAACAAGTGCTCAAGAAAAGTGCCACGACTCCAGTTGAAATTTGAGAAATTGGTGAAAAAAATATATTTTATTTTATCTCATTTTCAAGGTTTTTATATTTTAAAATTATTTTCATGAATTATGTGAATTATGAGAATTGCATATATTAATTTAATTTCTTTGGCATTTGTATGATATGGTGAACCGATTTCAACCAATCTGACATTTTAGGAATCTGGGGTAGTAACATCGATTCTATCGATAGTATCGTTCAATAATATATTCTACCGAAGGACCTCCTAATTCAAATTTTTTCATGTATGCAACATATTAGTGGGATTCCGGTAAACGTTTTTGATTTGCTTTTGATTTGATTTTGATTTCGCAGTCAGCTGTTCACAGCTGCTCCATACAAAATTTTCAGTGTGCCCAGAGCAAATCAGGGAAATGTGGTCTTACTAATTGATTTCGTGAAATCAGCTCTGAGACTGATTTCGTTTTCATTTTGATTTGGTTTCGAACAGCTGTGTGACAGTTGGGATTTTGTTTACATTGTAAATCTACGAATATTCAATAAAAACACATTCGATGACTTTCTTTCGGCATTTTGTGCAATTATGCCCATTTTTGTATACTTACTAGTTGTCAATTAGCTGTTCGCCCAGGATGTCAGCTGTTTACGAAATCAAAAAATAATCAGTGTGCAAAAAGGGTCGTTCCGTCAACTGATTTAGATTTGGTTAAAAATAATCAAAAGCAAATCAAAACCGTTTACCGGAATCCCACTATTATATTTTCATTCATATTGTGCAACATTAACGTTCAAATTTATATATTCAAAAATTCACATTGGAGATCAATTCATGTATTTTAATAAATTCAGTTTGGCTTAGATTCAGTTTTTGGGAAAAATATAGCATATAACGCAAAAACTTACAGATTTAAAAATTAAAATAAGTCACAAATCATTTCAAATGACTTGGTTTAACTTGACTTAATAAATTAATTTTAGTTTAGATTAAATTTCATATACATTTACAAATGTGAATTAGTCTTGTATCCATCCATTTGCCTATCCGTAGCTTCTTGGATTCCTTTTTCTCATCCGAGCTGCTTGCGCAAATTTTCTAGGCATCTACATACACATATGTATATGTATATGAATGTTAGTAAATTACACTTTTCTTACAATGAGATACTAAACTTACCCTTGTCTTTGCAATGAATTAAAAATTTATCCATGCCACCAACACTAATATCAACTTAATTGCGTTAAAATGAATTAATTTTAGCGCGCCCTTCTACCAAAACTTTTAGGGTGCATGTCATAAGGCCCGCGGGAATTATGACATTTCAAAATCGCGCGTTTTTTTTTTAAAACAATTTTTGCTTGCATTCTTACAAAGTAGCTTTTGAGATTGAATAATAATAAATAAATACTAAAATGATACACTTTAAAATTATTTTTAACTATTTGTCTGCAATATGGGCAGTGCAATAGATAATTTTTTGAACATTGTTCCAGATTTTTGTCAGATCAAACTTTAAAGTGGCTACAAGACAACAGTACCACATCCCGCGGTTTAGAGAAATACAACAATGAACGGTACTTTTATGAACTAGCGGTATTTTTATTATCTTTTTGATTCTTGATGTACTTTAAGTAGCTTTAAGTAGTTGAAGGCGTTATGACACTTATAAAAAGTGTGAGAGTGGGCGATATGACACTTTTGAAAGTGCCATAACGCCCGCGAGCCCTATGACACAAAAATATGTGTCATAGCACCCGCGGGCATTATGACACTGGGCGTTATGACACGCACCCAACATTTTGCTGCCAAGTAGTGTGCAAAAGAAGTAAATTTTTCTTAAATACTATCGATAGTGGAAGTTTTTGCCATCGATATATCGATAGTAGAAAATATTAGGTCCACTATCGATATATCGATAGTATCGTCGATAGTTTTCCAGCTCTAATACAGTGATGGGCACGTTTATCGAATCGTTATCGGTTGCTCACACAGACACTAGCCGACGCATGCCGAATGCGAGATTGGCAGCTGCTGCGAACGCACGATTTAAATCAGTGCACAGCTTGCCTTCAACGAGCGCACAGTCTGCGTCGCTTGATTTTTCAAGATGTCTTTGCATTGCACTGAGAGAAAATAAAAATTCATGCGACAATACATTGTGTTAGAATGCGGTCGGTATTTTCGTGCGCCAAATGACCCCCAAATTATGTCCCTTAACTTAAAATTCTAAGTAGCATGCACCTACGTGGTCACACTCCAAGAATTGTGTCTTGCAATAAGAATTACATTCAAAATAATTTTTTATCAAAAAATGGAGTTGCTCAGCTATTTCTTCCAGTACATAAAATGAGCCAAGCGCGCATACCCTCCCCGTTCGACGTTCAATCTGCGACTGATTTCACTCTGTTCGCTGCGCTCGGGTTTCGTGTGTGTATTGGTGAATCGAACAGCTGATTTGCACGCGTGCAAGACTGTGCCCATCACTGCTCTAATAGCTGCCATAGCAACAATCGATAGAGCTATGCAATTATGCCGCGTGTTTTTATTGTGAGGTTGTATTCGTTTTTTTGATTTAACGTAAAACGGTGGAAACCACAAAACCATATGTGTATATTTATTTAGAGAAATGAATACTGCAGCGTTCTTAAGTTAGTGTACTGCTAGACAGCTCTAGATATAAAATTTTTTTTCACAAATTTCTCAAATTTCAATTTTGATAGCCCATAAGTAAGCATCTAGGAGGCGTGGCACTTGTTCTTGTGCACTTGTTTCATAGGATGAAGAGTTATCTACCCTATGCCATTTAAATTATTCGACTTTCTCATTTGGCTCTAAAGTTACGATTTTCGCAAAGTAAAATGAGCAATGGCTCCACTCTGCGGCGTTTTGCGACCTGTAAGTTGGTCAAATTCCGAGTCAGAGGTCAGGAAATTGCTTCCCATGAAAATCTTATTTGTTTCATAAGTTATCTCAACCAAATTCACAGATTTTATGTTTACATCCTGACCAAAATTGGTCTAATTTAGATTACTATATTTTATAGCTGCCATAGGAACAAACGGATGCAAAATAACCTTTGGAATCAATAACTCTGTTGTTGTATGAGATATTCTAACAAAACTCAGAGTTTAACTCTTCTTGCTAAATTTTGAGTATTTTGCTAAATTTAGCTTTTTCCCGCAGTATCACTGAGTCTGACTTTTAGCAAAAGTTCAGTGCAAGGAAGAAACATTAAAACCGAGGACAGCGGAAGGTAAATATTTCCGTATTTTTAAAAAAAATGATATCTATATACACTAGTCGGCATATTTATTTTGACAACATTTAAAATTAATTCTACTCATAATTTGAACCTACTTCACGTACATTTTGGCATCAATGGAATGGTCATTTCAATTTCGTTTGAATGATACAAAACTTTTCTTAACCCATTAAGTACCCATTGAAAATTTTGAATTTAAAAAAACGTCAATTTTAAAACTTTTTTCATCGATTTTTTTCCAAAACTTTTTTGATGCAAAAAAATTCTTCAAACAATTCTAATAGTGACTGCAAAAACAATTTTTCAAAAATCTCTTTGCTATTGTTTTTTATAATTTTTTGAAAACTTTCCTTTCCATTGATGCCAAAATGTACGTGAAGTAGGTTCAAATTATGAGTAGAATTATTTTTAAATGTTGTCAAAATAAATATGCCGACTAGTGTATATAAAACTCTTTGTCCTGACTGACTGACTAACTCACTGACTGACTTACTGACTCACTGACTGACTGACACATCAACGTGTAGCCCAAACGGTAAAAGATAGAAAGCTGAAATTTGCACACAGCATAGTTGAGATAATTTCAACGTGCAATAAGTGGGTCAAATCGGGGTCAAAGGTCACGGAATTGCTAAGATAGTAAACTTTTTTGATTCTTAGAATATCTTAACCAAACTCACAGATTATATTTGTCTTTTACATTCTGACCAAATTTGGTGATAGTCGGATGACTATTTCATATATTAACCATAGGAACAATTGGATGTAACATAGCCTTGTGGTTATCTGGCATCCCTAATATTTACGATACGATATTTTGTATTTATTATTACATCGATACTTTGATATATTCGTTTTACGCATCACCAGAACTTTTGTTTTTCTCTCCCTCTTGAATTGTAACCATCAACCAAGCAACATAACATAACATAATTAATCTTTGTTACTTATATTATTCATCCGCCATTCATTCTCCATAAATTGGTGACCCCAGACAGCTTTTGTCACGCAAACAATTTTTGCAAGTTCTATTTTGAGCTTAGCAATTTCGCAGCTTCGGTTTTTCATCACGCGATTCTTTTCTGCGCATCAGGCAGCAGTCGCTATCATCTGATAATTCACTCCCAAAAGCTAGCGAGGATCGTGATCGTTTTTTCATCAAGAATTTCATCACAAATTTTCGCCAATTTGAGCATCACAGCATTCGCATTACATACATACATACATGCAAGCGTTCCGCGAATTGCAGCATTTGACATTTCAAATTGGCGGGTGATGAAGATTTTGAGTACGCCGAAAACGAAGCAGAAATAACAGCCAATGTTAAGATGCCTTTTCCGCAACTCAACAGTGTCACAAACATTGAAATGTTTTTTACCATGCTTGAAAGCTGGTTCTTGCTTCAAGGCATCGGCGCACGCAAAGAAAATGAGAAGTACGCAGCTGTCATCGCATACGCTGACACGAAATATCTCGAGCAAGTGCATGATCTTGTACAGAACGAGCCACCAAACAATCCGTACACCACACTCAAGCAGGCGATACTTTCTAAATTCGTTGAATCTGAAATGGTACGTCTCGATAAGCTAGCCACCGGAATCCAACTCGGTGATGGACGTCCAAGCCATCTACTCAGCCAGCTGCAGCGAACAAATGCCACTAACGACGAATCTGTTGTCCAGCACTGGCTCCAATCAGCCCAAGGACGATCGCATCAGCCGTCTCGAAAAGCGCATCGACGAATAGGACTAGATGTTCCAACAAATTAACAGCAAGCTCTCTCAGATCCTTGGCAACAACAACAGCAACAATCGACGCTCACGCAGCAGCGCTCAGCATTGCCAAGCACCATGTTCGTACAAGCCAGACGACAGCTACAACACAAAAACCTAAGCTCCACCGTCGAAGATCAAAAAGGCAATTTCGACGGCCCGCCCACCAACGCCTTACATCACAATTCAAGACTCAGAAATCAAGTTCACTCCAATTCAACATCAAACAGACTTTTCATTCCTGATTTCTAGTCTGGCAGGAAATTCCTCATCGACACCGGTGCGGACGTACTGTCATTCCAGCTTCGACAATAAACCGACGTTTCACATCCTGCAACAAAAATCCGCTTTTTGCAGCTAATGGCTCATCAATTAAAACGTATGATACAACTCGTCTCATCCTTGATCTTTGACTACGCCGTCCATATACTTGGAATTTCATCATTGCTGATACCACCCAACCAATCATAGGATCAGATTTCCTGCAGCAGTTCAACCTTCTCGTCGACATTAAACGAGGGAAGTTAATCGACGCGCAGACATTGCTAGCGCGAGGTGGTATCTGCAGTCTGCAAGCATCAGCATCTCCCAAGATGTTCAGCACATCCTGCCCATTCTCCAAATTACTGGAGGAATTTAAGGACGTCACCCAACTCAACGCTTTAGCACCCAAGCCAACAGCAGCTGACGTCACGCACTGCATCGACACCAAGGGTGCTCCAACAAACCACGCCGCCTCACACCTGAGAAATTCAAAGCAGCAAAGGCAGAGTTTGATTACTTACTCAAAATCGGCGTGTGCCAACCATCAAAACGCTCATACGCATCACCTTTGCACATGGTTCGCAATGCAACAGGCGATTGGCGACCATGTGTCCCACACCGGTATCCGCTACCACATATACAGGACTGCACACATGTTTTCTATGGCAAGAAAATATTCTCAAAGATCGATCTCAACCGTGCATATCACCAAATTCCGATCGAGCCACGTGATGTTCCCAAAACAGCAATAACAACACCATTTGGTCTATTTGAGCTTACTCATATGTTATTTGGATTGTGCAACGCCGCAAAAACATTTCAACGCTATATGGATGCCGCGTTCAGAGATTTGAATTTTGTCTTCGTCTATGTCGACGACATTGCCATAGAATCCAACAACATGAAGCAACATGAGATTTATCTCCGTCAAGTCTTCGTTTGACTCCGACGTTTTCACCTCACCATCAATCGTGGCAAATGTCGTTTTGGATTATCTTCAATCGATTTCCTTGGACACCAAGTTGACTCCAACGGCATCACACCATTGCCGGACAAAATCAAAACCATCTCCGATTTTCCGTTGCCCAAAGTTGCATAGGAACTTCGACGATTTTTGGCAATGATCAATTTCTATCGAAGATTCTTGCCAAAAGCCATAACACATCAAGCACCACTGGTTCAACTCATCCCAGGCAATAAGAAGAACGACTCTTCACCGATGGCCTGGACAGATGAAACCATCAAGCACTTCGAGGAATGCAAGCAGTCACTAGCCACAGCAACACTCCTGGTTCATCCATCACCAGATGCCTTCCTCTCACTAAGCACCGACGCAAGCGACATCGCAGTTGACGCTGTTCTTCCCCAAGTGGTCAACAAAGAGTTCCAACAAATGGGCTTTTTCAGCGTCAAACTCACTGACACACAGCGCAAGTACAACACATACGACCGTGAGCTTCTAGCGATTTACCTCAGCATCAAACACTTTCGCTACATGTTAGAAGGAAGAGCATTTGATGTGCACACTGACCACAAGCCATTGGTTTTCGCTTTTATGCAGAAGCTTGAGAAAGCTTCACTTCGGCAACTTCGCCAATTGGACTTCATTAGTCAATTCACGACTTCGATCCTGCACTTTGCTGGCATTGAGAACACAACCGCAGATATTCTGTCTCGCATAGCATCTATCGAAGCTATCGTCATCGACTACAGCCAAATCGCTTCCTCGCAAGACAATTGTCCAGAGCTTACAAAACTGCTCAATGACAAAAATACAACGCTGCAGCTCAAATCAATAAGCTTACCTCACCTAGAAAATCCAATAATCAGGCCTGTTCTGAATTCCGAACGTTTTGAAAAAGTAAAAACGAAACGAAAACGAACGTTTTACTATTTGCTGTTCCGAACTCCGAACGAAATTAACTTGTTTTTACTTTTTGAACTCGGTTTCAAAAACGTTTCGATAGCAGTAAGTCATCGACCGTATCAGCTGTCATGAAGAGGAAGAAATTGCTCAAATAACAACAAGCTAAGTTAATTTTTCAAACTGCCATCAGCTTTGGATATTGTTTGCTTGCAGGCCAAGCTGATTGACCTGTGAATGTGCATATTCATATTGACACGAAGCAAATGATCCAATTATGGAGAGCCAGAGTTGTCATCAATTCAAAAATAAAAGCATTCAAGCTTCAATTTGTATCTTAAATACGATTAGATTTATTTAAAACTCTTTTTGAAAATTTATTTAAAATATTTCAGGTTAAATATAGCAGATAGAAGCTAAATTAGACTAATACTTTGTGTCGAATTTAGTTATTCAATTGAAGCAACTCTAGCAGCTTTCGATTGCAAAGGTTGGTATCGATAACAAAAAGGAAAGTGAAATTCAGAACAGCTCGGTTTAGTCATTGATGCTCGGTTTTGTTTTTCATGCAATATTTTATAGATGCTTATAAAAAAATTGTTTTAAAATATACTTCAACTAGCACTGCTCTATCTAGACGTAGATGTAGTTTTCTAGGGAAACATGTCCTACCGAAGGAGGACTTAGCAGACCTCAACCCGGTAAAAACTCTCGAATTCGTGCGAGAACTAGGGTTGATGGACGAGCTATAGGCTCAGAAGGGGGCACAATAGATCCAAAGGGTCGCAGTGCAGATTTCCCCATTACAATAATAATAATACTTCAACTATTTAAAGTTAAAGTAGTAATGTTTAATGATTCTTAAAATGTTCAACATATATAAGGTTGTCAAAAAGTCTTGCGGTATTTTCGCAAGCTTGTCTTTGCAAGCGCGTAGTTCTAGTTGTATTCGTCGCATCGGTTCACGCTAGAGCTTTTTGGAAAGCTCTTTTCACGCGCTAACATGTGTTTGATTTATTGATGTTTGTTTTTAGTCGTTCGTGAGTTATAGCGTCGCAAACATGGAGCAAAATAAAGAGAAAATACGGCATATTTTACAATACTACTACGATAAAGGCAAAAATGCATCTCATGCTGCCAATAAAATTTGTGCAGTTTATGGACCCGATACAGTTTCCATTTCCACCGCACAACGATGGTTTCAACGTTTTCGTTCTGGTGCAGAGGTGATCAAAGATGCCTGTGTGTTTGGTGGGATTGGCAGGGAATCATCCACTATGAGCTGCTCCCCTATGGCCAAACGCTCAATTCGGACCTGTACTGCCAACAATTGGACCGCTTGAATGCAGCACTCATGCAGAAGAGGCCATCTTTGATCAACAGAGGCCGAATTGTCTTCCATCAGGACAACGCCAGGCCATACACATCTTTGGTGACGCGCCAGAAGCTCCGGGAGCTCGGATGGGAGGTTCTTTTGCAGCCACCGTATAGTCCGGATCTCGCACCAAGTGATTACCACCTATTTCTGTCCATGGCGAACGAGCTTGGTAGTCGGAAGTTGGCCACAAGAGAGTCCTGTGAAAATTGGCTCTCCGAGTTTTTTGACAATAGGGAAGCGAGCTTCTATAAGAGGGGCATTATGAAGTTGGCATCTCGTTGGGAACTCGTCATCGAACAAAACGGCGCATATTTGACTTAAATCGCACTATTATAACCAATTTTATGAACAATTGAAAATTCAATAAAAATACCGCAAGACTTTTTTGACAACCTTATATATAATTATCAGTTTATAATTTTAGGTATTTATTTTAATGCTTTAAATGGCATTTACATTTAAAACCGATGACTCTTAAGCACACATTTTGAAAACGACAATTATTGTCGATTTTCGGAATTCGGAACAGCAATCAACTCGTTATGTTGCAAATCGACTCGTTTTCGGAATTGAGAACAGGCCTGAATATGTAATTTTTCTACCCCTGCAGTTCGCCCATTTGTGTCACAACCACTTAGAAGGAAGATCATCAGCAAACTGCACAACATTGCTCATGAACCCGTTCGCTCGATTCAGATTGTCAAACTACGTTTCGTATGGACGTTTACGCACCGAGAAATATCCAATTTCGTCAAACACTGCATACTCGCCACTTCAGCAGTACACATTCACCACACAAAGATTTGAGCACATCAACTTGGATCTAATCGGACCATTACCTCAATCTGGTCAAATTAGATACTGCCTCACAATTATCGACCGATACACCAGATGGCCAGAAGCCATTCCGATCGAGGACATGCAAGCACACACAGTTGCCGCTGCACTGATCAACACATGGTTTTCCCGTTTTTGAATACCAGCACGCATCACCACGGATCAGGGCCGGCTGTTTGAATCAAGGCTTTTCAATGAGCTTTCACGACTTCTTGGCATCAATGATCTTCGCACAACAGCTTATCATCCACAGGCTAATGGAATCATCGAGCGTTGGCATCGCACTTTAAAAGCAGCTGTCATGTGTCACAACAGTAACGGGTGGCCCAACAAATTGCCAATCATATTGCTCGGACTACGATCAGCATACAAGCCCGACATTCAAACAACAGCAGCACAACTTGTGTATGGCACAACACTACGTCTACCTGGAGAGTTTTTCCACAACATTAGCCGATTCCAGCCTCAAACCGATTTTGCCAAAGATTAAGCACAAATGATGAACGACATCCGCCCAGCTCAAACAGCTCACCACGACATCTCTAAGCCTTTTGTATTCAAGGACTTAGCTGATGCAACGCATGTTTTCCTTCGTAACGACACGGTAAGAGGATCTTTACAACCACCCTACGATGGACCTTTTTAAGTCAAATCAAAACAACCCAAGTTCTTCAACATCAAAATCAACGGCCGAGATACCAAAGTTCCATTGACCGTCTCAAACCAGCCTTTTATTGAGTCACAAGGACACTAAACACCAGTCATTCCAAATGCATCATCATTACCGATCACTCCAGATGCACCACCATCACCTGTCATTCCAGATGCACCGTCACCAGCAGTCACCTCAGATGCACCATCATCTTCATCAGCAGGCCCGCCGAGGGATCCAATCAGTCAACAACCAACCGGCAGACCTCGCCAAACAATTAGACTTCCTCTCCGCTTCACGACTTAAAGTCTAGGAGGAAGTACTGTGGTGATCTGGCATCCCGATATTTTGTATTTATTATTATATCGATATTTTGATATATTCGTATGATGCATCACCAATACTCTCTCTCTTCAATTGTAACCATCAACCAAGTAACATCATCATTGTTAATAAAATCATACTTATGGATAGTGCAAACCTAATCAATCTGAATTACTTTTACTATTGATTAGTAACACTAGTTTACAGCCAAAATGCAAAGTGAATCAAAGTATTTTTTTCTTATGGACTTTGGCCCCCTAAACACGAAAATGGTATTTAAAATTTTTTTTATGGAAGCGTATCACAAAGATAAAATTTATTTTAAAGGCTTACTGTAAAGCTGATACTGTTCCAAAGAAAATAAGGTATTGTTAATGCAAATCTATCCACAGATGGCGAAGTAGTATTCATATGTATATATACACTGGCGAACATAATTATTGGCACAGCAAACATTTTGAGATTTGGGGGCTTAATTGTTCCCTTATCGTTATCATATTGGTATCAATGGAAAGGTCATTTAAATTCCGTTTGAATGATATAAAACTTTCCTTAACCCATTAAGTACCCTTCGAAAATTTCGAATTTATGTAAAAGTCAATTTTCGAAACTTTTTTCCTCGATTTTTAACCAAAAATATTTTTTTTTTTTGTATCGTTGGGCGTTGACGTACTATGTATGTACGTTCAAGTGGTCCAAGCGACACCAAGCCTTAGCTTGTTACGCGCGGATCAGAAGACGAGTTCGCGGGCGGACGGAAACGAGATGAACGGCATGCAAATTAAAAGGTCGCGAAGAGAGAAAGAAGATAGACAGTTACGGACAAAAAATATGAAAACGGATATAGATTTAAATTACTAAGAAATATAATAAAAATACTAAACTAATTATTATTAGCTAAATGGGTTAGTAGCAAAATTTTTAGATTTGAAATGGAGTTAGCTTCGGAAACAATATAAAATAGCCTATTGTATTCCGAACACAGCATTCTAAAAGGTTCATGCAATGCATAGTTAGATCTACAGATAGGAAGAGAAATAGGAATAAAATTTCTAGATACTACTCTACGAGGAACAGAAAAGTTGAGTTGTGACATTAATTCGGTAGAGTCAATGTCACCACCAATAAGCTTACACATAAAAATAATACCAAGCATAATTCTACGATTTGATAAAGAAGGAAGGTCTATTAATAAAAGTCTACTAGAGTACGAAGGCAGTCTCACGTCCCTATTCCAATTAAGGCCACGTAGAGCAAAGAGAAGAAAATTTTTTTGTACCGATTCAATGCGACTTTGGTGCACAGTATACTGAGGACACCAGACACATGAACCGTACTCCAAAATTGGACGAACCAAAGATATGTAAAGAGTCTTAGTTATATAGGGGTCATCGAATTCCTTCGACCACCTCTTTATAAAACCCAGAACTGACATAGCTTTATTGACCATTTTAAATATATGGTCAGAAAATTTAAGCTTGTGATCTAAGAGTATACCTAGATCATCAACAGCAGTAATCCTATCAAGAGGACCACCATACAGTGAGTATGACGCCAAATAAGGGTTAGTGCGGTAAAAAGTCATTACGTTACATTTAGAACAGTTTAAATTTAAAAGATTCACACGGCACCATGACTGAAAAGAGTCAAGATCTTCCTGCAATTTGATGTGGCATGGCCAATCTTTATATTGCAGACAAATTTTAACATCGTCGGCATACATAAGTACACGAGAGTTTGTTAAAACTGTTGGTAGATCATTTATAAACAGTGTGAAAAGCAAAGGACCGAGATGACTACCTTGGGGAACTCCAGAGGTAACCCGGAATGACTTA
Source organism: Drosophila recens (assembly GCA_037043495.1). Classification (NCBI taxonomy): domain Eukaryota; kingdom Metazoa; phylum Arthropoda; class Insecta; order Diptera; family Drosophilidae; genus Drosophila; species Drosophila recens. The sequence goes on from JBAMBJ010004275.1 coordinate 62,570, forward strand.
GAAAAAAGTTATTAAACAGAACTTTTTGAGTTCTGTGTTTCAAATAGCTTGAAATCCAGCGAATAAGGGTGGTCGGAAAACCAATTATGTCAAGCTTATGTAATAAAAGAGAATGGTTGACTGAGTCAAAAGCTTTACTGAAATCGGTATAAATGACATCAGTTTGTTTGTTATTACGGAAGCCGCGGATAACAAACGACGAAAGTTCTAGAAGATTAGTAGTAGTGGATCTACGTTTGACAAATCCATGCTGGTAGGGAGAGATAATTGAACAACACAAGTGCTGTAAATGACTTGTTAAAATCTTCTCAAAAACTTTAGGAATAGCGGACAACTTAGAGATTCCCCTATAGTTTTTGGCGTCAGACTTACTTCCCTTTTTGTGCAGAGGAATAATAAATGACTCCTTCCAAATAGAGGGAAAAATCGCAGAATCTAATGACAGAGAAAATAGCTTCAGCAGGGGTCCGCATAGCTCTCTGGCTCCATACCGAAGTACACAACCAGGAACACCATCCGGACCAGGTGAAAACACCGGCTTAACCATCTCAAGATCACGAATCAGCGACTCCTCACTAATTAAGGGACTGAAGATACAGTTCGATCGAGGCATATCAAAAGGATAAGATTCAAAAGAATAGTTAGACGAAGAGTAAGTAGTTTGAAAAAACGTTGCAAAAAGATCAGCGATCTCCTGATCAGTGTATGCCTTCGAATTTTCATAGGATAGAGAAGATGGATAGGAAGAAGATTGACGCTTTGTGTTCACAAAATTAAAGAACTGCCTAGGGTCTTTCGCGAATCGTACCCTACAGCGAGATAGATAATTTCTATAACATGTAGCGTTTAACTCGGTGAAGTTGGCCCGAGCAATTAAATAGCGAGAAAATGCAGAAGAAGAACCTGTGTCCTTAAACTTTTTATAAAGTCTGGACTTTAAGTTCTTTAAGAAAGAAAGTTGCTTACAAAACCATGGAGGTTTATTAGACCTAGACGGGTAAGCTGAAGGAATGCAGGCATCGAAACACGAGTTCAATCTATTATAAAATAGTTTGATGGCGATACTCAAATCAGTACAGATATATAAATCTGACCATTCAGATTGCCTAAGAAGCTCGTTCAATTTCGAAAAGTCAGCTTTGCGAAACTGTCGAGCTCGAACAGTTGGCGTAGAAAGAAAATTAGTTACTGATGTGCCAAGGTCGATCACCAATTCTAATGTTGGATGATAGGGATCTTCAGGATATGTGAGTGGTTCTGTTCTTGACAGGACTACACTAGCTGGATCACAAACAAAACATAAGTCCAGCTGCCGGCTTAACGAATTTTTAACATGGTTTATTTGGCACAAAGATATGTCAAATAATCCATCGATAAAGCCATGTTCAGTCGTTGGGGTTAAAGAATTCGACTCATTATTCTGTAGCCACATTGTTCTTGGCAAATTAAAATCTCCAAGAACTATGAGGTGGTCTTTGTCAGAAAGAAGATTATTGACAGATTGAATAGCAGATAAATGATTATGATAAACTGATATATCTGAAGATGGAGAAATGTAAGAGCATGTAACGTATAAAAATACGCCACGGAAACATATTTTAATAGAAATAAATTCAATGTCAATCGGGCTAACGAAAAGTATTTCTTCTGAAGAGAGGTTAGAGTCTACAGCAATTAGAACCCCACCACCTCTTTGGGAAGAACGATCAAGCCGATACGTTGTATACTTCCCTGAAAAGATTTCCGAATCGAGAATATCCGGTTTTAACCAGGTTTCAGTGAACACAACAACATGAAATGGGAAAGTAAGACTGTCAACGTATAGTTTGTTAATCTTACTACGCAAGCCACGAACATTCTGATAAGCTAACAAAAGGGAAGATATTAGTTTTTTGAGAAGAAGAAGAAGAAGAAGACGAGGTAGCTACTGAAATATTTTGCACAGGGTCTTTGGGGGGAAGCCTAATCGGAATTCGATTTTTAATTTTGGGCTTGTACTCTTTTACCACCAAATACTCCGGCCAAAAGCTTGGTGAGGATGTGGTGGCAAAATGTTCTGGGGGTACGTTGATCTTGAAGGATGCAACTTGCCTGTCATAAGAAAACTTAAATTTCTCCACCTTGATAGTGGCATCGCTTATTTTGGCCTGAATATAGGCCATCACATCTTCAGATGTAGAATCAGGGGCGAGCCTGGAAACAAAAATCTGCTTCATTGGCGGAATCCCCACCAGAGGTCTAGAAACCAGAGGCGGAACAGCAGGCGTACTGTCACCTGTGGGTTCTAGATTAACCGGTGAACCGGCTGTAATTGTAACTGGTGGAGGGGCTTTGTTTGATTTTGGTCTGCCTGTTCTTTTTTTCACAACAGCAGATGAATCGGACAATGGAGCAGAAATAGCTGTGTCCGTCGGCACAGCGTCAATAATGGGGACATCCACAACCATCGATGCTATTGGAGTAGCAAACATAGTTTGTGGGGCCGACGGGGCTGTAGGAGTGAGGAACTGTTCCACTGTCGAAAACTGGCTGATCGCGGTTGTTTGCAAGTCACGAGGTGTCGATTTCTTGCGCTTTGGAGACTCACCCAATAGCTTAAGACTATTGAACTGAGCATCCACAGCAAGAAATTGAGCATTAAGCTTGTTAAAGCCAACACTCAAATCCTTGAAACCACTCCTCGTCTGCCTCATAAACACACGCATCTCAGTCTCAATCTCACGACAGGACTCACATGTCCAGCTAAGTCCAGTCCGTTGGGCAACGGCATCCGCTACTAGCCCTGAGTAGCCAGCGCATTTTACATGCACCAAATTACTACAGAGCCAGCAACAAATACCCGGCTGCGCTGCAGTAATCTGCTTTTGGCAGCTTTTCTTTAAACAGACAAAACTCATTTTAACTAAAATTTCACTACTAGTTGACCACTGTGCAAAATGAAAGCAAAACCAATTACAAGAAGTAAACAGAAATGCACGGCCAACAACAATGCAGAAAGCGCTGATCAAAACTCTACACAACTGTTAGAGTGTGGAAACACAAACAATAACAACTCAGCTAATACACTCTGCAGGGGGCAAAGTACAAAAGTTGAGAGCTAGAGAGCGATGCACAACAACAACAATAATACCAATGCACTCAGCGGGAAGCCAGGCACAAAGAGAACATGCAAAATTTACTCACCGACAACAACAAAGCTGAAGCGCGGCTTGAAATTCCAAAGGAAAGCAAATGACAAAAACACAAGCACTTGATACCCAAATATATTATTAATTAGTAAATAAATACTAATAATAGACATGCACTACTTTATAAAAGATAGTCGCGAGGTAGCAAACAGTATATTGTTTAATTAGGAGCTATAAATAAGTTAAGTAACCACCGGTTGGTAATAAAAACAAAAGTTTTAACGGAGCGCACAAAAAAACACGACTGTCTGCTACAAAGAGAGAATCTAATTTTGTTGCAAAAAAATTCTTTAAACAATTTTGGGAGTGACTGCAAAAAAAATTTTCAAAAATATTTTTGCTAGTATTTTTTATAATTTTTGAAAATTGACTAGGCACTTTTATGTAAAAAGTAGGAAAAATGAGTTCAATGTAATTTTTGGATTTTCAAAAAATTATAAAAAATACTAGCAAAATATTTTTGAAAAATTTTTTTTGCAGTCACTCCTTAAATTGTTTAAAAAATTTTTTTTGCATCAAATATTTTTGGTTAAAAATCGAGGAAAAAAGTTTCGAAAATTGACTTTTACATAAATTCGAAATTTTCGAAGGGTACTTAATGGGTTAAGGAAAGTTTTAAATCATTCAAACGAAATTTAAATGACCTTTTCATTGATACCAATATGATAACGATAAGAGAACAATTAAGCCCCCAAATCTCAAAATGTTTGCTGTGCCAATAATTATGTTTGCCAGTGTAAGTGTTTTTAGAATGTCACGTTTTTTTCTTTATTTATGTTAACAGCTATGTTAACCTGCCGACGTCCTTGCACATTACAAGTGCGTTTGGTCGCCTTATGCGAATACCGCTACAATTAAGTTTACTCACTTTTGAATTACTTCGCCATCTGTCGATGGATTTTTTATTAACAATACCTTATTTTCTTTGGAACAGTATCTTTTTCTTTTTTTTTTGTGATATCTATTTTATCAAGGACGATATGTTAGCTTTCGAACTCAAAAAATCACAAAAAACCGCCATTTTCGAACTTTTAAAAATCGCTAGCACCTGATCTGCTGAACCGATCTTAATACTGTATGAAAGAAAGCTGAAGAGAATTACCTGACCTTTAGTTTAATTGCTTGCTTGGCCAAATCGGATAGGTAGTAATGAAAGTATACTTAAAAGTGTTAGAGTAACCTCGTAGATTCGAAAAAATTTGACTATTTCGAAAACGGTTCCATAAAAAAACTTTTGAATACCATTTTCGTGTTTAGGGGGCCAAAGTCTATAAGAAAAATTTACTTTGATTCACTTTGCAAAAAAAAATTTTAAGTTTGTAAACTAGTGTAATCAGCCTCGACACTCCCCATAATCTTAAGTATATAAAAACTTTTTTGTTTCTTAATATAGCACAACCAAACTCACAGAATATGTTTGATACTGTCTTTTAGACCCTTACCAAATTTGGTCAAAGTCGGAATACTATATCATATAGCTGTCATAGGAACAATCGGATGCAAATTCACCTTTAGAGCAGCTATCGGCACGGCCCTATCTCGAGCGCATAGGAAATTTTCGTGGCGACTGCGCTGCCGCTCACGTACGCTCACGTATGCGTCGCTACTGCGATTTCTTTCTGTTATGACGCTGTTATTCCGCTGTTAGGCGAACAAAAATGCACACTAACGCAATGCATTGCATTGCCGACCACTGCTTTAGAGTCAAAAACTCGCTGTTGTATGAGATATCATAAAATAACTCACAGATTAGCTCTTCTTGCTAAATTTTGACTTTTTCCCCCAATTTAGCTTTTCCCCGCCAAATCTGGATTTATAACTCACAGATTATCTCTTATTGCTAAATTTGGACTTTTTCCCCAAATTTAGCTTTTTCCCGCAAAATCTGGATTTTCCCGCCAAATCACTAAATCTGACTTTTAACCAAGGAAAAAATAAAAACCGCAGACAACTGAAGTTATATATTTCGGTTTTTTACAAAAAATGTTATATTCAGGCCTGTTCCGGTTTTCACTTTCGGCAAGATTTTGCGAAAATGAATTTCCCTCACTTGTATTGGTTTTCACTTTCGGCAAGATTTTGCGGATTGAATTCACGTGACATCGAGCTAGTGAGTTTGAAATCGGCAGGGATAATTCGATGATTTTGGCATGCTTAGCATAAAATTAAAGTAAAACCAAAATATTTATAAAGTAACCCAATGTATTAGGAATAATGCACCATCATCAGATAAACAAACAGTAATTTATTTGATTTTTAAATAATTTTTATTTCATCATACCTCAAAATCGATAAGACTCTAACCTAACATTTTTGTCGGATTTGCTCGACTTGTTCTAATTTCCGCAAGAATTTGTGAAAATGAATGTTAAGTTTATTAGGGCTGCCCTTGTATGCAAAGAAAGTAGTAAACATTTTTGTAAAAATTTTAATCCACAATTTAAGTGCTTTTAAGCATTGCGTAAAATAATGAATTAAATTTCCGTTTTTTTAAATGCATGTATGGACAAAACTGTTATTTAATGCAAAAAAAGCTGAATTTTTTTGTAAACAAACACTGTGCAACAATTGACAACTCTGCAAAAATAAATTTCTCAACACTGAAATCAACCCGTACTTTCAAAAACATAAAAGTTATAATGAAAGTTGGTTTAACCTTTGAAAAATGCTTCCACTTATTATTAAATAAATAAATGATAAATTAATTACACATTTTGACAGGGGGGGGAAGCCCCTATAAAATTCTTTGTCCTGACTGACTGACTCACTGACTCACTGAGAATCAACGCGCAGCCCAAACGGTAAAAGATAGAAAGCTGAAATTTTCACACAACATAGATGAGATCATTTCATCGTGCAATAAGACGGCGTTTTGCGAAATTCGACCTGTAAGTGGGTCAAAATCAAGGTCAAAGGTCACAGAATTGCTTAGTATGAAAAACTTTTTTGTTTCTTAAGATATCCCAACCAAACTCACAGATTATATGTTTGGGACTGTCCTTTACATTCTTACTAAACTTGGTCAAAGTCGGATTACTATATCATATAGCTGCCATAGGAACAATCGGATGAAAATAACAAGTAAGAACAACTTTTTTGTTTCTTAAGATATCTCAACCAAACTCACAGATTGTATGTTTGGGGCTGTCTCTAACATTCCGGCCAAATTTGGTCAAAGTCGGATTACTATATCATATAGTTGCCATAGGAACAATCGGATGCAAAATAACCTTTAGTAAGAAAAACTTTTTTGTTTCTTAAGATATCCCAACCAAACTCACAGATTATATGTCTGGGACTGTCCTTTACGCTCTGACAAAATTTGTTCAAAGTCGGATGACTATATCATATAGCTGCCATAGGATTAATCGGATGCACCTTTAGAATCAAAAACTCTGTTGTTGTATGAGATATTCTTAGAAAACTTACACATTAACTCTTCTGGCTAAATTTTGAATTTTCCTCAAATTTAGCTTTTTCCCGCCAAATCTGGATTTTTCCCGCCAAATCACTAATTCTGACTTTTAGCCAAAGTTCAATTGCAAGGAAGAAATATTAAAACCGCGGACAGCGGAAGTTGAATATTTCCGTTTTTTTTACAAAAAATGCTATATTATATAAATTTGTTAAAGCCAACTACTAAGGACCTTCTCTTTAATTTTGCGAGCGAAGTGAGCAGGGGACGGACCCCCTTATATTGTATCAATTTGTTAAACCGGACAACTTAAAGAGTTCTTTTTTTTGCGAGCGAAGCGAGCTGCGGGTTGGCGAGCGAAGCGAGCAGTCTAAGTTTGTTAAGCTGGACAACAAAAGACCTTCTTTTCAATTGTGCGAGCGAAGCGAGCGGGGGTTGGCGAGCGAAGCGAGCAGGGGGCGGAGCCCCCTAGTATTATATAAACTTATTAAACCAGACAAATATTTTTTTAAAATAATTTATCTATATTTGTTATATAAAACTCCTTGTCCTGACTGACTGACTGACTCACTGACTGACTGACACATCAACTTGTAGCCCAAATGGTTAAAGATAGAAAGCTGAAATACACGACATAACATAGATGAAATAATTTCATCGTGTAATAAGAAGGCGATTTGCGAAATTCGCAAAAGTTGGTCAAAGTATGAAAAACATTTTTGTTTCTTAAGATAACTCAACCAAACTCACGGATTGTATGTTTGGGACTGTCTCTTACTAGGTGGAGTGAAAAGTAACCCCTTGACCAGGAAAATGCGCTGTAATCGCAAGAAAGTTCATGGTGCGTTCTAGTCTAATCATACCTAGGCTGTCAAAAAAAATTTCAGCTCGATGAAGTCATTTTGTTTTTTTTTTAAAGCCGATTTTCGGAAAGTCTAAAAAATACCAAAATTCTTCCTACGCGGTGTCGATGATCTTCTCTCGCGAGCTGATTTTTTTGTTAACGAGCCGTCTTTTGAAGTTTGGGAACAGATAATAGTCTGATTTTCCGAATCGGCTCGAGTTTGTGTTTTTGCTCCGGAGTCAGCTTGCGCGACACCTTGCAACAGGATATTTTTTTCATATGGAAAATCTGACCAAAAATATGGCGTGTGCTTATCCTTGTGGCATCTTCTAACTGGCACACCTTCACTTTCCGGTCGTCCAATACCATTTCATGTACTTTTCTAACATTTTCCTGTGAAAGACCATCGGAGGGGCTGCCGCTGAGGACTTCATCGCTAGTGGAGTTTTGGCCACCACAAAACTCTCAATACCAATATTTTGTGGTGTAATCTAAAAGAGAACTAGCTCTTTAAAATTTATACAAATTTTCATTTGATTCCTTTGCCGTTTTATTTCTCAAAAAATAATGTTTCATGAAAAATCGAAAGTCGTTTTTTCCATACTCAACATGATGCCAAACACATAAGCAAAAATTGGCTCTTAAAAAAAAACAAATGACTGTATCGTGCTGAAATTTTTTTTGTCTGCATAAATATGATTTAACTAGAAGACACCATAAGCTTTTTTGCGATTACAGCGCATTTTCCTGGTCAAGGAGGTTACTTTTCACTCCACCTAGTACATTCTGACCAAATTTGGTCAAAGTCGGACTATATCAAATAACTGTCATAGTAACAATCGGACGCAAAATAGCCTTTAGTATGGAAAACTTCTTTGTTTCTAAAAATATCTCAACCAAACTCACAGATTTTATTTTTGGGTTTGTCTCTTACATTCTGACCAAATTTAATCAAAGTCAAATGACTATATCATATAGCTGCCATAGGAACAATCGGATGCAAAATAACCTTTTGTATTAAAAAACTTTTTTTTCTTAAGATATCTCAGCTAAACTCACGGATTGTATGTTTGGGACTGTCACTTACATTTTGACAAAATTTGGTCAAAGTCGAATGACTATATCATATAGCTGCCATAGGAACAATCGGATGGAAATTAACTTTTAAAATCAAAAACTCTGTTGTTGTTTGAGATATTCTAACAAAACTCACAGATTAGCTCTTCTTGGTAAATTTTTACTTTTTCCTCAAATTTAGCTTTTCCAGCCAAATTTAGCTTTTCCCCCGCCAAATCTGAATTTTTCCCGCCAAATTACTAGATCTGACTTTTAGCCAAAGTATGTATTATAAATTACTCCCCTTGTATTTATTAGTTATTAATTACGATATATAATATGTAAATGACAACTTTAATAGCGTATTACTGCAAGCGTAGTAAGAATCGCTAACATTATAAAACGTTTATAAATAATTATTTGTAAGCGTGCCAGTAACAGATAAATGAGAATGAATGAGTTCTACGTGCGCTTCATGTCATTCATTGTTAAGCACAGAGAAATATTTAAGCTCGTCAATAACCTTAATTTGCGATAGGTTCTGTTGAGAGACTGAAATAATTTGCGCGTGCCCTAAAAGAATGCATGCATTCGTAATACGCCGATTTATGTAGGAAATGTAAAATTTAAATTCGAAAAAATGCCAGTTTTTGCAATACATAACTTGTAGGCAAATTGAAAGAATGTTTAAATACTTAGGATTAAATCCAGTTTAAGGTAGTATCCAGGCCGCCGTCGAGCTGCTTGTACAGTGGTAAATTTTCAGACAGAATATTATTTCGTATACGAGAGACGAATAAGTAGAAAATATGAAATTGTTCATACTATGCCTGCTGGTCGCAACAGGCGCTACATTTACACTCTTTGGACCACATATTCGTATTTCACCTGGCATCAACCAAAATGAGATCATTTTGTATTTCCGGAACCCTTGCAATAATCGGACTAGCTCTACTACAATACGACCACCTGTAACACCATGCAAACATCATCCAACTACAAGCACTCCACATAACTGTGGGGAAGTGACGAGTTTTTCAAGGGCGACGACACCAAAACCAACTTATGAAACTACTATTGGAATAACAGAGAGTGTAACACACACTTCAACGATACCGACAGCTTACACAAAAACAACTGAGCCAAGCACCCCAAACACAACAACCTTCGAGCAAACTGAATCAACCACAAAAGCATCTGAGCCAAGCACCCCAAATCCAACTACTTTAAAGCCAACTGAGCCAAGCTCAGCAACTTCATTTAAGCCAAGTACAGTAAAACCTACCACTTTAAAGCAAAGTGAATCAACCACAAAAGCATCTGAGCCAAGCACCCCAAATCCAACTACTTTAAAGCCAACTGAGCCAAGCTTAGCAACGTCATTTAAGCCAAGTACAGTAAAACCTACCACTTTAAAGCAAACTGAATCAACCACAAAAGCTTCTGAGCCAAGTACTCCAAGACCTACTACCTCAAAGACAACAGAGCTAAGTTCAACATCATTTAAGCCAACTACAGTAAAACCTACCACATTGAAGCAAACTGAATCAACCACAAAAGCATCTGAGCCAAGTACTCCAAGACCTAATACCTCAAAGACAACTGCGCCAAGCTCAACATCATTTAAGCCAACTACAGTAAAACCTACCACATTGAAGCAAACTGAATCAACCACAAAAGCATCTGAGCCAAGCACCCCAAATCCAACTACTTTAAAGCCAACTGAGTCAAGCTCAGCAACGTCATTTAAGCCAAGTACAGTAAAACCTACCACTTTAAAGCAAACTGAATCAACCACAAAAGCTTCTGAGCCAAGTACTCCAAGACCTACTACCTCAAAGACAACTGAGCCAAGTTCAACATCATTTAAGCCAAGTACAGTAAAACCTACCACTTTAAAGCAAACTGAATCAACCACAAAAGCATCTGAGCCAAGTACTCCCAGACCTACTACCTCAAAGACAACTGAGCCAAGTTCAACATCATTTAAGCCAAGTACAGTAAAACCTACCACTTTAAAGCAAACTGAATCAACCACAAAAGCATCTGAGCCAAGCACTCCAAGACCTACGACCTCAAAGACAACTGAGCCAAGTTCAACATCATTTAAGCCAACTACAGTAAAACCTACCACTTTAAAGCAAACTGAATCAACCACAAAAGCATCTGAGCCAAGTACTCCCAGACCTACTACCTCAAAGACAACTGAGCCAAGTTCAACATCAAAGCAAGACAGTCCATTTAAGCCAAGTACAGTAAAACCTACCACTTTAAAGCAAACTGAATCAACCACAAAAGCATCTGAGCCAAGCACTCCAAGACCTACTACCTCAAATACAACTGAGCCAAGTTCAACATCATTTAAGCCAACTACAGTAAAACCTACCACATTGAAGCAAACTGAATCAACCACAAAAGCATCTGAGCCAAGCACCCCAAATCCAACTACTTTAAAGCCAACTGAGCCAAGCTCAGCAACGTCATTTAAGCCAAGTACAGTAAAACCTACGACTTTAAAGCAAAGTGAATCAACCACAATAGCATCTGAGCCAAGCACCCCAAATCCAACTACTTTAAAGCCAACTGAGCCAAGCTCAGCAACGTCATTTAAGCCAAGTACAGTAAAACCTACCACTTTAAAGCAAACTGAATCAACCACAAAAGCTTCTGAACCAAGTACTCCAAGACCTACTACCTCAAAGACAACAGAGCCAAGTTCAACATCATTTAAGCCAAGTACAGTAAAACCTACCACTTTAAAGCAAACTGAATCAACCACAAAAGCATCTGAGCCAAGCACTCCAAGACCTACTACCTCAAAGACAACTGAGCCAAGTTCAACATCATTTAAGCCAACTACAGTAAAACCTACCACATTGAAGCAAACTGAATCAACCACAAAAGCATCTGAGCCAAGCACCCCAAAACCAACTACTTTAAAGCCAACTGAGCCAAGCTCAGCAACGTCATTTAAGCCAAGTACAGTAAAACCTACCACTTTAAAGCAAACTGAATCAACCACAAAAGCTTCTGAACCCAGTACTCCAAGACCTACTACCTCAAAGACAACAGAGCCAAGTTCAACATCATTTAAGCCAAGTACAGTAAAACCTACCACTTTAAAGCAAACTGAATCAACCACAAAAGCATCTGAGCCAAGTACTCCAAGACCTACTACCTCAAAGACAACTGAGCCAAGTTCAACATCATTTAAGCCAACTACAGTAAAACCTACCACATTGAAGCAAACTCAATCAACCACAAAAGCATCTGAGCCAAGTACTCCAAGACCTACTACCTCAAAGACAACTGAGCCAAGTTCAACATCATTTAAGCCAACTACAGTAAAACCTACCACATTGAAGCAAACTGAATCAACCACAAAAGCATCTGAGCCAAGTACTCCAAGACCTAATACCTCAAAGACAACTGAGCTAAGTACAACATCATTTAAGCCAAGTACAGTAAAACCTACCACTTTAAATCAAAGTGAATCAACCACAAAAGCATCTGAGCCAAGCACCCCAAATCCAACTACTTTAAAGCCAACTGAGCCAAGCTCAGCAACGTCATTTAAGCCAAGTACAGTAAAACCTACCACTTTAAAGCAAACTGAATCAACCACAAAAGCTTCTGAACCAAGTACTCCAAGACCTACTACCTCAAAGACAACAGAGCCAAGTTCAACATCATTTAAGCCAAGTACAGTAAAACCTACCACTTTAAAGCAAACTGAATCAACCACAAAAGCATCTGAGCCAAGCACTCCAAGACCTACTACCTCAAAGACAACTGAGCCAAGTTCAACATCATTTAAGCCAACTACAGTAAAACCTACCACATTGAAGCAAACTGAATCAACCACAAACGCATCTGAGCCAAGCACCCCAAATCCAACTACTTTAAAGCCAACTGAGCCAAGCTCAGCAACGTCATTAAAGCCAAGTACAGTAAAACCTACCACTTTAAAGCAAACTGAATCAACCACAAAAGCTTCTGAACCCAGTACTCCAAGACCTACTACCTCAAAGACAACTGAGCCAAGTTCAACATCATTTAAGCCAACTACAGTAAAACCTACCACATTGAAGCAAACTGAATCAACCACAAACGCATCTGAGCCAAGCACCCCAAATCCAACTACTTTAAAGCCAACTGAGCCAAGCTCAGCAACGTCATTAAAGCCAAGTACAGTAAAACCTACCACTTTAAAGCAAAGTGAATCAACCACAAAAGCATCTGAGCCAAGCACCCCAAATCCAACTACTTTAAAGCCAACTGAGCCAAGCTCAGCAACGTCATTTAAGCCAAGTACAGTAAAACCTACGACTTTAAAGCAAAGTGAATCAACCACAAAAGCATCTGAGCCAAGCACCCCAAATCCAACTACTTTAAAGCCAACTGAGCCAAGCTCAGCAACGTCATTTAAGCCAAGTACAGTAAAACCTACCACTTTAAAGCAAACTGAATCAACCACAAAAGCTTCTGAACCAAGTACTCCAAGACCTACTACCTCAAAGACAACAGAGCCAAGTTCAACATCATTTAAGCCAAGTACAGTAAAACCTACCACTTTAAAGCAAACTGAATCAACCACAAAAGCATCTGAGCCAAGCACTCCAAGACCTACTACCTCAAAGACAACTGAGCCAAGTTCAACATCATTTAAGCCAACTACAGTAAAACCTACCACATTGAAGCAAACTGAATCAACCACAAAAGCATCTGAGCCAAGCACCCCAAATCCAACTACTTTAAAGCCAACTGAGCCAAGCTCAGCAACGTCATTTAAGCCAAGTACAGTAAAACCTACCACTTTAAAGCAAACTGAATCAACCACAAAAGCTTCTGAACCCAGTACTCCAAGACCTACTACCTCAAAGACAACAGAGCCAAGTTCAACATCATTTAAGCCAAGTACAGTAAAACCTACCACTTTAAAGCAAACTGAATCAACCACAAAAGCATCTGAGCCAAGTACTCCAAGACCTACTACCTCAAAGACAACTGAGCCAAGTTCAACATCATTTAAGCCAACTACAGTAAAACCTACCACATTGAAGCAAACTCAATCAACCACAAAAGCATCTGAGCCAAGTACTCCAAGACCTACTACCTCAAAGACAACTGAGCCAAGTTCAACATCATTTAAGCCAACTACAGTAAAACCTACCACATTGAAGCAAACTGAATCAACCACAAAAGCATCTGAGCCAAGTACTCCAAGACCTAATACCTCAAAGACAACTGAGCTAAGTACAACATCATTTAAGCCAAGTACAGTAAAACCTTCCACTTTAAAGCAAAGTGAATCAACCACAAAAGCATCTGAGCCAAGCACCCCAAATCCAACTACTTTAAAGCCAACTGAGCCAAGCTCAGCAACGTCATTTAAGCCAAGTACAGTAAAACCTACCACTTTAAAGCAAACTGAATCAACCACAAAAGCTTCTGAACCAAGTACTCCAAGACCTACTACCTCAAAGACAACAGAGCCAAGTTCAACATCATTTAAGCCAAGTACAGTAAAACCTACCACTTTAAAGCAAACTGAATCAACCACAAAAGCATCTGAGCCAAGCACTCCAAGACCTACTACCTCAAAGACAACTGAGAAAAGTTCAACATCATTTAAGCCAACTACAGTAAAACCTACCACATTGAAGCAAACTGAATCAACCACAAACGCATCTGAGCCAAGCACCCCAAATCCAACTACTTTAAAGCCAACTGAGCCAAGCTCAGCAACGTCATTAAAGCCAAGTACAGTAAAACCTACCACTTTAAAGCAAACTGAATCAACCACAAAAGCTTCTGAACCAAGTACTCCAAGACCTACTACCTCAAAGACAACAGAGCCAAGTTCAACATCATTTAAGCCAAGTACAGTAAAACCTACCACTTTAAAGCAAACTGAATCAACCACAAAAGCATCTGAGCCGAGTACTCCAAGACCTACTACCTCAAAGACAACTGAGCCAAGTTCAACATCATTTAAGCCAACTACAGTAAAACCTACCACATTGAAGCAAACTCAATCAACCACAAAAGCATCTGAGCCAAGTACTCCAAGACCCACTACCTCAAAGACAACTGAGCCAAGTTCAACATCATTTAAGCCAACTACAGTAAAACCTACCACATTGAAGCAAACTGAATCAACCACAAAAGCATCTGAGCCAAGTACGCCACGATCTACTACCTCAAAGACAACTGAGCCAAGCTCAGCAACGTCATTTAAGCCAAGTACAGTAAAACCTACCACATTGAAGCAAACTGAATCAACCACAAAAGCATCTGAGTCAAGTACTCCAAGACCTACTACCTCAAAGACAACTGAGCCAAGTTCAACATCATTTAAGCCAACTACAGTAATACCTACCACATTGAAGCAAACTGAATCAACCACAAAAGCATCTGAGCCAAGTACTCCAAGACCTAATACCTCAAAGACAACTGAGCTAAGTTCAACATCATTTAAGCCAAGTACAGTAAAACCTACCACTTTAAAGCAAAGTGAATCAACCACAAAAGCATCTGAGCCAAGCACCCCAAATCCAACTACTTTAAAGCCAACTAAGCCAAGCTCAGCAACGTCATTAAAGCCAAGTACAGTTAAACCTACGACTTTGAAGCAAGCTGAATCAACAACAAAAGCATCTGAACCAAGTACTCCAAGACTTACTACCTCAAAGACAACTGAGCCAAGTTCAACATCATTTAAGCCAACCACAGTAAAACCTACCACATTGAAGCAAACTGAATCAACCACAAAAGCATCTGAGCCAAGTACTCCAAGACCTAATACCTCAAAGACAACTGAGCTAAGTTCAACATCATTTAAGCCAGTACAGTAAAACCACTTTAAAGCAAACTGAATCAACCACAAAAGCATCTGAGCAAGTACTCCACGACCTACTCAAAGACAATGAGCCAAGTCAACATCATTTAAGCCAACTACAGTAAAATCTACCACATTGAAGCAAAGGAATCAACCACAAAAGCATCTGAGCCAAGCACCCCAAATCCAACTACTTTAAAGCCAACTAAGCCAAGCTCAGCAACGTCAATAAAGCCAAGCACAGTTAAACCAACTACTTTGAAGCAAACTGAACCAACCACAAAAGCATCTGAGCCAAGTACTCCAAGACCTAATACCTCAAAGACAACTGAGCTAAGTTCAACATCATTTAAGCCAACTACAGTAAATCCTACCACATTGAAGCAAACTGAATTAACCACAAAAGCATCTGAGTCAAGTACTCCACGACCTACTACCTCAAAGACAACTGAGCCAAGTTCAACATCATTTAAGCCAACTACAGTAAAATCTACCACATTGAAGCAAACTGAATCAACCACAAAAGCATCTGAGCCAAGCACCCCTAATCCAACTACTTTAAAGCCAACTGAGCCAAGCTCAGCAACGTCATTTAAGCCAAGTACAGTAAAACCTACCACATTGAAGCAAACTGAATCAACCACAAAAGCATCTGAGCCAAGTACTCCAAAACCTACTACCTCAAAGACAACTGAGCCAAGTTCAACATCATTTATGCCAACTACAGATAAACCTACCACATTGAAGCAAACTGAATCAACCACAAAAGCATCTAAGCCAAGTACTCCAAGACCTACTACCTCAAAGACAACTGAGCTAAGTTCAACATCATTTAAGCCAAGTACAGTAAAACCTACCACTTTAAAGCAAAGTGAATCAACCACAAAAGCATCTGAGCCAAGCACCCCAAATCCAACTACTTTAAAGCCAACTAAGCCGAGCTCAGCAACGTCAATAAAGCCAAGTACAGTTAAACCAACGACTTTGAAGCAAGCTGAATCAACAACAAAAGCATCTGATCCAAGTACTCCAAGACCTACCACCTCAAAGACAACTGAGCCAAGTTCAACATCATTTAAGCCAACTACAGTAAAACCTACCACATTGAAGCAAACTGAATCAACCACAAAAGCATCTGAGCCAAGTACTCCAAGACCTAATACCTCAAAGACAACTGAGCTAAGTTCAACATCATTTAAGCCAAGTACAGTAAAACCTACCACATTGAAGCAAACTGAATCAACCACAAAAGCATCTGAGCCAAGTACTCCCAGACCTACTACCTCAAAGACAACTGAGCCAAGTTCAACATCATTTAAGCCAACTACAGTAAAACCTACCACATTGAAGCAAACTGAATCAACCACAAAAGCATCTGAGCCAAGTACTCCAAGACCTAATACCTCAAAGACAACTGAGCCAAGTTCAACATCATTTAAGCCAACTACAGTAAAACCTACCACATTGAAGCAAACTGAATCCACCACAAAAGCATCTGAGCCAAGTACTTCACGACCTACTACCTCAAAGACAACTGAGCCAAGTTCAACATCATTTAAGCCAACTACAGTAAAACCTACCACATTGAAGCAAACTGAATCAACCACAAAAGCATCTGAGCCAAGTACTTCAAGACCTAATACCTCAAAGACAACTGAGCCAAGTTCAACATCATTTAAGCCAACTACAGTAAAACCTACCACATTGAAGCAAAGTGAATCAACCACAAAAGCATCTGAGCCAAGTACTTCACGACCTACTACCTCAAAGACAACTAAGCCAAGTTCAACATCATTTAAGCCAACTACAGTAAAACCTACCACATTGAAGCAAACTGAATCAACCACAAAAGCATCTGAGCCAAGTACCCCAAAACCAACTACTTTCAAGCCAACTAAGCCAAGCTCAGCAACGTCATTAAAGCCAAGTACAGTAAAACCTACCACATTGAAGCAAACTGAATCAACCACAAAAGCATCTGAGCCAAGTACTCCAAGACCTAATACCTTAAAGACAACAGAGCCAAGTTCAACATCATTTAAACGAACTATCTGAGCCAAGTACTCCAAGACTTACTACCTCAAAGACAACTGAGCCAAGTTCAACATCATATAAGCCAAGTACAGTGAAACCTACGACATTGAAACAAACTGAATCAACCACAAAAGCATCTGAGCCAAGCACACCAAATCCAACTACTTTCAAGCCAACTGATCCAAGCTCAGCAACGTCATTAAAGCCAAGTACAGTTTAACCTACGACTTTGAAGCAAGCTGAATCAACCACAAAAGCATCTGAGCCAAGCACCCCAAATCCAACTACTTTAAAGCCAACTGAGCCAAGCTCAGCAACGTCATTTAAGCAAAGTACAGTTAAACCTACCACTTTGAAGCAATCTGAATCAACCACTAAAGCATCTGAGCCAAGCAGACTAAATCCTACTACTTTCATGCCAACTGAGCCAAGCTCAGCAACATCATTTAAGCCAAGTACAGTAAAACCTACCACTTTGAAGCAGTCTCAATCAACCACAAAAGTATCTGAGCCAAGTACTCCAAGACCTAATACCTCAAAGACAACTGAGCTAAGTTCAACATCATTTAAGCCAAGTACAGTGAAACCTACCACATTGAAGCAAACTGAATCAACCATAAAAGCATCTGAGCCAAGCACACGATAAATCATATTTCACAATGTTAATTAACATAAATTTAAGTTGTCGATAGGATATCGATTTAAAATAAAGATATCGAATTAAAGTAAATAAATTTTCCAACAACATTCATATGTTTGCATTGCGTTAGTGTGCAGTTTTGTTCGCCTAAATGCGAAATATCAGCGTCGTAACAGAAACAAATCGGAGCAGCGACGCATACGTGAGCGATTGCGTTGCGATTGAGTTAAAAATGTATTTCCGAGTGCTATAGGACCAAATGAACAGAACTAGCCCGTATGCGTTTAAAAATAATGACTTTGAAATAATAAGGGACACCCTAATATACACTCATGGTCAAAATAATAAGCACACTCTTTGTTTTACTAAACAAGCTATTGTAAGTCACGTCTTCACAGTGAAAAAAATATATTTGGAAAGGTCGTTTGAATTCCGTTTGAATGATGCAAATCTTTCCTTTACCCTTTTTGTACCTATTGAAAATTTCGAATTTATGTAAATGTCTACTTTTTCAACTTTTTTCCTTGATTTTTTTCAAAAAATGCTTTGATGCAGAAAAATTCTTCAAACAATTCTGGCATCTTCTTTTAAATGTTTTCCAAACAGAAGGATTTTTTAACCGTAAATTGCCTTTGCCATGAATCTTGCAGGCTGCCCCACAAGTCCGAAAAGCACCAACAATTTTGCAAAGAAATGCCATTGGCAGCTCTAAAAGCTCTTTGTATGGTAAAAAGACTAAAAGCAAGGGAACCTGCAGTACCATTTGCAAATGCAGCTTTTCTGATCTTGTGTCATACAAAACGAAATACCTTATTTTTAGTTTCGAGCTTCCAGCTGATCCATCCAAATGGCACGATAATGAGGATTATCAAAGTGCTTCTAGTTTCTTTTAGAGCCTTTGCGTGGTAAATGATGTTGCTGAGCGTTGAGTAAAACTTATGAAGACTACAACAGAATTTTAACACGCGATGAAGCAGGCACAATTAATTATTCAAGTTGTCGATCTTTATAAAAAAAATATCCGAGCCATAAAAAATCCGAATTGACTTAAAATCTAAAATCATTGCATTATTTATGTATTTCTAAGTATTGCTTTTAATGTCCTTATCTAAATGAGAGAAATAAAGTTGACCCTTGAAATTATATTAGGTATAATAAATTTTTTTTTTTTAAGTTTGGCTAAAATACCTCTTAGGAATCTCATACCAAGCTTATTTTCCGACCGATTGTTCCTATGGATGCTATAGGATATAGTAATACGAAAGTCTTCCCTACAACAACTGATTTTGTTCATACAAATGGCCTGGGGTGACCTTTGACCCGTTTTTGGGTCAATCAATTGAACTCCGATCGAGCTCAACTTTTGCAGGTGTATTCTAGGGGTGAAAACGAATATTTTTTAGTCCGGCGCTAGTGTACACACAGACACACTTGTGCTATGGAAAGCCTCCGTATCTTTTAAATTCTTATTTGGATTCTGCTTTATATATATATGTTTTTTTATATGTATAATATGCATCTGAGCCAAGTACTCCACGACCTACTACCTCAAAGACAACTGAGCCAAGTTCAACATCATTTAAGCCAACTACAGTAAAACCTACCACATTGAAGCAAGCTGAATCAACAACAAAAGCATCTGAACCAAGTACTCCAATACTTACTACCTCAAAGACAACTGAGCCAAGTTCAACATCATTTAAGCCAACTACAGTAAAACCTACCACATTGAAGCAAACTGAATCATAAATAAATTCTAAAATCATTGCATTATTTATGTATTTCTAAGTATTGCTTTTAATGTCCTTATCTAAATGAGAGAAATAAATTTGACCCTTGAAATTATATTAGGTATAATAAATTTCTTTTTTTTTAAGTTTGGCTAAAATATCTCTTAGGAATCTCATACCAAGCTCATTTTCCGACCGACTGTTCCTATGGATGCTATGGGATATAGTAATACGAAAGTCTTCCCTACAACAACTGATTTTGTTCATACAAATGGCCTGGGGTGACCTTTGACCCGTTTTTGGGTCAATCAATTGAACTCCGATCGAGCTCAACTTTTGCAGGTGTATTCTAGGGGTGAAAACGAATATTTTTCAGCCCGGCGCTAGTGTACACACAGACACACTTGTGCTATGGAAAGCCTCCGTATCTTTTAAATTCTTATTTGGATTCTGCTTTATATATATATGTTTTTTTATATGTATAATATTCTTTACCAGCGGTGGGCGCAAAATTTGACCTCGGGAGTTCTACAACAACAACCACAACAACAACTACAACAAACACTACAACAACAACCCTTTTCGTTTCTACCTACTTTGCCTCGACTCGAGCTGCTGTGTGCATTGTTGTTGCTAGCTTGCTCGCGAGCTGAGCGTGTCTAATTGCTTTTATGACGCCACGACTCGAGCTGCCTGTGTGCGTTGTTGTTGCTAATGCCTCGACTCGAGCTACCTGTGTGCATTGTTGTTGCTAGCTTGCTCGCGAGTTGAGCGTGTCTAATTGTTTTATGACGCCTCGACTCGAGCTGCTTGTGTGCGACTTCACGGCGCCGAATAAAGTTGAGAGTAGCTGCTTAACTCCCAGAGTACAGGCCGCCCACCGCTGTTCTTTACTATGATTGTTTATTTGCCTTTACAGTTTTTGAATAAAACACTGGTAGCGGTCAGGCTTTAAAGATGCAGGCACTCCACTGTATTCTTACGATCCACAACACAAAATATAAACACAAACACTTGTTTATGAAGCAAATATTGTTAACATTTATTGACTTATTTTCATTTAGCGTCTCTGATGTCTTTGAATTGTTTTAAGTGCTCAACTTGTAGTGTGGCCCGTACGGAACTAAATAACACCAATTTTTTAATTATATGATCACGAATTTTAAAATTTTTTTAGATTTAAGTTATTAATTTAAGCTGATAATTCTCATGAATTAATTGATGGTATTTCTGAGTTTTCTTTGGTGGAAATCATTCCTGTGTGCAATTCTATCAACAGGACAGTTGACCTGGATTCATCCATTGGTAATGCCGGAAGACCCTTACCACCCAACTCTAAAAGCACGTATTAATTTACCGTTGTGGCCTGTTATACTATCATCTCAGCCCACTGAGCGAATACGGTGATTTAGTAAAACTGATTTAAATAAGTTAATAATGTCTTGTATAATGCCATTAAGCTTTTTTATAATACTCTAAATTCTTTTTTAACTGTGTTCCGCTTGTTTCACCCATCACTTCCAATAGACCTCATAGAGAATTATCACAATTTAAAAATGTGAAATCCAAGCAATTTAAAATATATAAAAAATCGTAAATACTTATTTTTCTCGATATTTAATTACCTGCTCTAATTTTCTAGTACTTAACTCACAGTGCTATAATAACGTTGTATGCTTGAATTCTCTAAAGATCCTAAGCAATTCTTCAAATTCGTAAACTCTAAACGTAAAGCTGCATCATTACCCATCTTCTGTTGACTTCAACAATATTCAAGCTAACACTGATTAATCCATGATGTTTGCTGACTTTTTCCAAACCATATACTCTAAGAGTAGTCTCCTTGTTGGCCAGCTTTACCTTTTTATTTTAAGCTGTTCTAACTGTATTTACAGTCACTGAATGCTCGCTTCTTTTCGATGTTAAATTGATTAAGCCAATGCACGCACCGGCTGGATGGTGGTGGTAAAGTACTGTGCGGAATCGTTATGTAGACCACTACATAAGTTGTTTACTTTGTCCGTTGATTCCTCCTCTTTCCCAGTGCTTTGGAAAGATTCTTATATTATCCCTCTTCATAAAAAGAGTATTAAATCCGACGCTCAGAATTATAAAGGTACTTAGGGGCTCCACCCCCGGCTCGCTTCGCTCGCAAAATTGAAAAGAAGTTGTCCGGCTTAACAAATTTATATAATATAACATTTTTGTAAAAAAAACCGAAAATATTTTATTTCCGCTGTCCGCGGTTTTAATGTTTTTTTTCTTGCAATCGGACTTTGGCTAAAACTCATATTTAGTGATTTGGCGGGAAAAACCTAAAATTAGGGAAAAAGTCCAAATTTAGCAAGAACAGTTAATCTGTGAGTTTTGTCACTTTGCATCCGATCGTTCCTATGGCAGCTATATGATTTAGAATTCCAACTTGGACCAAATTTGGTCACAATGTAAAAGACAGTCCCAAACATACAATCTGTGTTTGGTTGAGATATCTTAAGAAACAAAAAAGCTTTTCATACTAAAGGTTATTTTGCATTCGAATTTTCCTATGGCAGCTAAATATATGATAGAGTAATCCGATTTTGACCAAATTTGGTCAGAATGTAAGAGGCACTCCCAAACATATAAACCGTGAGTTTGGTTGAGATATTCTAAGTAACAAAAAAAGTTGTTCACACTAAGCAATTCCGTGACCTTTAACCGATTTGACCCACTTAGAGGTCGAATTTCGCAAAACGCCGTCTTATTTTACGATAAAAATTATCTCATCTATGTTGTGTAAAAATTTCAGCTTTCTATCTTTTACCGTTTAGGCTACATTTAGACGTGTCAGTCAGTCAGTCAGGACAAAGACTTTTATATATTATATATAGATTAGGGTGTCCCTTTTTTGGTTAAAGTCAATATTTTTAAGCGCATACGGGCTAGTTCTGTTCATCGAATCATCGAAAAATGTATAATCAGTGTTAAACACTGTTTATTTATGTTTTGATGCAAATTTGAATGGGTTATCGTACTCCGATTAAAATTTTGAGTTTTTGAGTTCTTTAGGACCGAATGAACAAAATAGAAAAATAAAAAAATATTTTTTTTTTTGTCCTATATAACTTTTAAATTTTCCGATCCAAGTCGGCACGGGTTATCATACTTCGATTGAGGTAAAAATTTATTTCTGAGTGCTTTAGAACCTAATGAACAGAACTAGCCCGTATGCGCTTAAAAATAATGACTTTGACCAAATAAGGGACACCCTAATATAGATGTATCTCCAAATTGGCTGCAATTCCGAAGTTGTTTGAAATTTTAATTTTCAAGTTTTAAGTCGCCTTCGAAAAATTGGATGAAAAGTCAGTCCACTTGTTTGTTTGGCTCTTTTTCCTCATTTTCGTGCAAAAAGTGTCTTTTTTGCAGTTTTCAAAAAATTATAAAAATACTAGCGAAGAGATTTATAAACATTTTTTGCAGTCACTATTTAACTTGTTTGAAAAAACTTTATGCATCTCAACATTTTTTGTTTGAGACAATTGACTTTTACAAAAACTCAAATTTATCAATGGGTACTTAATGGGTTAACCAAATTTTTTTAAAGCCGATTTTCGGAAGGTCTAAAAAATAACAAAATTCTTCCTACGCGGTGTCGACGATCTTCTCTCGCGAGCTAATTTTTTTATTTATGAGCCGTCTTTTGAGGTTTGGGAGCTGATAATAGTCTGAGGTAGCCAAATTGGGCGAAGAAGGTAGATGGAGAATCAATTAGAGCCCTAAAACGTTGATTTTCTGAATTGGCTCGCGTTTGTGTTTTTTATCCGGAGTCAGTTTGCGCGGCACTTTGCGGCAGGATAATTTTTTTATATGGAAAATCTTGCTTAAAATATGGCGTGTGCGTACAATACTTATCTTTGTGGCATCTGCTAACTGGCACACCTTCACTTTCCGGTCGACCAATACCACTTCATGTATTGTTTGACATTTTTCTGTGAAAGCCTATCGGAGAGGCTGCAATTGAGGACTACATCGCCAGTGAAGTTTGGTTCCTTCGCCGTTTTGTAAGAAAATAAAATTTTTGTCACTCGGCATATTGCGCTCAATTCTTCATACCTAATAATTATTAATTTATAAGTAAAACTTAATATTATTCGCCACAAAATTGAAAATCACAAATTTTGGGACATGAAAATGTTTTAGTCACTAGACTTTTACCTCGTAAAGACTTCTTTCTATAAGATCTCTAATTACACTGTTTAAAAAATCAAAACATTTTTTACAAAGTAAATCTTAGTGTTATTTTCTAATGGACTTTGGCCCACATAACATGAAAATAGCACTTAAAATGTTTTTAATGGAAGCGTTTTCGAAAGATAAATTTTTTTTTTTTTATCGAATTTCCGAAGTATTTCCAATATTTTTGAATATATTTCCTTTTCTACCCGATTTGGCCAAGCAAGCCCTCAAGCCGAGAGTTCTCATTTGATTGCGATCAGACGTATTTTTTTTGTGCTCTTGAAATTTATTCTGTTTTGTGCCTCAATATTGCACAAATAAACTTAACTTCTTCGTTAATATTTGTGAATTTGTGCAAGACATCGGCTGAGAGTAAGTTGTAATAAAAAAACCTCTTTACGAGGTAAAAGTCTAGTGACGAAAACATTTTCATGCCCCAAAATTTCTGATATCCAATTTTGTGACGAATAATATTAAGTTTTACATATAAATTATTTTAAACAAAATTTTTGCTATCGGCACTGCGCAAAACAGTGAGTTTTATTTGGTATAAAGAATTGAGACATTTTAGCGCAATGTGCCGAGTGCCAAAATTTTGTTTAAAATAATTTATGTGTAAAACTTAATATTATTCGTCACAAAATTGGATATCAGAAATTTTGGGGCATGAAAATGCTTTCGTCACTAGACTTTTACCTCGCAAAGAGGTTTTTTTATGGGATATCAGAAATTTTTGAATAAGACATCAGAGATTTTGAAATTGCAATATTTTTGACAGTATAGCTTTGTCAACTTTGTTTATTGTTTAAACTAGCTAAAACAAACTGTCTGGCAACACTGGTCCCCTTTACAAACACACATGCCCAGCGCAAAAGCTGTCAGCACTCTTAAACTCTGGCTGCTATGAAACTTTGCTGCAGGTATTTTCCGCATTACTCTGCAAGAAGTGTACATACTGCATATGTACATATGTTACATGCCATAATGTAAAGGTAAAAGGTATATTCAGTTAATAGGTAAGATCTTGTCCAAACGAATTTTGCCAGATATGTGTTATATGTCAAAAAACGCGGAATCAAATCGCCTATAACATATAATATATTTTAAAGTAATTTCATGTGTAGATTTTTCTTAAATCGCTAAAGTGTGGGAAAAAATACCTTATTTCACCTGTAGCTGTTTACCTTTTTACTTAAAAAAAAACACTTTGAAGGTATGCCTAAGAGCCCTTCAAAATACCTTTTCAACGATATATAGATCGCATCTGTAACTTCTATCGTTTGGATGCTATGATAAATTTTAGCGGTTTTTAACGATTTCCCGCTAAACTAGCGATTTTTCGAAAAAGTCGTAGAACAAACGTTTCTAGATTTTTGAGCGGAAACAAGTCCTCATTCAAACTTTTAAGCTAAATCAACAATTTGATCCAAACAAACAAACAGACAAACTGAATTTTTATCTCATTTTCGGAAGGCCACTAAAAATTTCAAAATGAATTATCTTTTGAACCAGCGCACATTGGGCGGAATTGCCCGTTTTTTGGCAAAAAGTCTAAATTCTATTTTTTAATATTTTTATGGTTATAATATTTTTTCCAGTAAGTAATTGTCCCTCCTCATCGAAAACAATAAATTTAAATTTTATTATGCAACACTCGTTTAACACCAGCCCTTCAAACTCAGCTGTTTGAGCCATGCGGTGTCTGCATGTGGTCCGATTTGAAAATTTCATATTTGTTTGACAGTCTCCCATTTTTAAACGGTTTGAAGAATCTAAATAGTTTAAAATGGAAAATAATCACCAAGGTGTGTAGAAAAGAGTTGCATATGTGTTTAATTATATGTGCTTTTGTTTCGTTATGTTTTCAATGTTATTAATAAACCATAATTTTTGTCGAATCTAACCTCAATATAGCTGTGTTTCGTGGAGTATATCTAGCAAGATGAACGTGGATTATAAAAAGTGCTTATGTGGTAGTATGCGTTATTATGTATATATTTATGTAGAGTTTAAATCATAAGCGGAATTTTGCGGTTTTTCGAAATACTCCAGTAGAAGTTGGTGTGTTTTTATACTTGAAAATTGGATATTTCCCAGGTGTTAGATGGGGAGGGGGGTAGGAACATGGTCAAATGAAAAAACAAAGAAAATTATAAATTCTAGTTTAGTCTGATTAGCAATCATGCAAAGTTTGAAATATTTTCCTTTATATTGAAGCTTTTTAAAAAAAAATATACATTTTTCAATGAGTCGTGGAAAAAGCGAAAAGGAGGTCCATTTTTTTTAAGTCCAACTAAAAAACCGAAAAAATTATAAATTGTACTTTAGCCTAACTAAGATTCATGCCAAGTTTCAAGTCTCTAGCTTTACATTACGATTTTATATAAATATATTACACTTTTTTTTCATAGTCGTAGTGGGAGGGGGCGGTGAAAGCATGGTCCAAATCTAAAAAAAAAAATTCAAAATTCACAAATAATATGAATAGGAAATTCTCCAAGTTTCAAGTTTCTAGCTTTAAGATTAGAGTTTCTGCCAAAAAACGGGCGATTCCGCCCAGTGTGCAGCGGTCGGATTTTTATGATCGAGGTGTCATTCGACGCGTAATTTTGATAGAAATATTATTATAAAAATTCAGAAAGACTCCAACGGCCCCATTTGCTCAAAAAATTTAAATTTTGGCCCTCCCACTTACACCTGTTTATCTCACGAACCAGGTGAGTTTTTAAAAGTCTTAGTATAGACATGTGTAAGTTAAATTTATACCTTTCGATCGGTATATAACTCGACCTGATCGGACAGTCATAGCAAGTTTTCCATTCTTCCTGTGTATATATGCTAGTCGCCTTCGCACCCTTCGTGCTGCTTTCGTCGCGCGGACTGCCGTCCGCAGTGATACAAAACACATAATATACCACATTTGTAATTATTGTTTGTTTTTTTCTTTCTTTTCCGTGTTCTTATATATCTAAATTAGTTTAAGTTACTGTAAGAATTTAATAAAAGAATGTAAATCAATGCACTATGGGCGAATAGTCGATTATTCTGGCATAAACTACAATTTTAAAGCTGGAGCTTTCAAATTTGGCATGAACTAAAATACAATTTTGAATTTTTTTTTTTGTATTTGGACCACGCCTTAGCTTTCCCCTCCTCACCCGACTATGAGAAAACCATGTAAAATATTTATGTAAAATCCAAATATAAAGCTAAAGACCTGAAATTTGGCACGAATCTTAAATAGGCTAAAGTAGAATTTATGCAAATTTTTGTTTTTTAATTGGATCTTTTCTTCGCCCTCTTTTTCTAACTGACTCAGGAAAAAAGTACAATCATTTTTTATTCGCTGAAATATTAAGTGAGATATTTTAAACTTCACATGTTTGCTAATTAGACTTTTATAAAATTAACAATTTTTTTGGAATCAAAGTTTGACCATGTGTTCACCTCCATTTCCATCCGATTCCGGAAAATTCTGATTTTTCTACCATATTTTAGCATACTTTTAACCGATGTTGCGCAAAAATGCGCAAAAGAAATTAATAACACTATGTACTAGAGGCTTTAATTAATAACTGGCCATACTTAGTTGCTTGCGCCATCATGCACTTTATAAGTATGACTCCACGGAAAAAAACTGCATTTCATATTTTTTTGCTAAAAATACATTTAACAAAACCGTCGACAAGAACAACTCGACACAAATTTTAATACATATTACATTAAATAATCATTTTATATACCGTGAGCATCATATTCCATATTCAACTTGTATTCTTTATTAAAGCTTTGCTTATTAAATTACGCTTGAAACACAATGAACTAACTGGCAAATTTTCAAAAGCATGTGCTTTTACAAAATAGCTGACTTTAGAGAGTTGCCACAAGAGAAGAGTTGTCGCATAGCCCGAAAAAGAATATGTTTTAATCTAACTGAAGTGTTAACATTCAATAAATAAAGTCACATTTTGAAAATACTACCATAAATTTTTCGACTTTATGCCAGAAAAATCGTCAAATCGCCCAATGTGCAATGTTTAAATAAAATTATTGATTAAAAATATGTATAAGCATTTTATTTCTACTGCCGTGCAGATTTGCCGCTTATTAGGCGTGGGGTATTTCAATAAGAATTCCAACCAGATTTCATACTAGAACCAGCCAGAATTCCAACTAGAATTTTTATACAGCAGAAATACGCATACAGAAAAGTGTGCAGCAGAGCCCTGCGAAGAACTCAGTAAAACGTTCGACTTCGTAGCGGAGTCTGCCGCGCGGTTTTCTAAATTTCCTACAGAGAATTTTGGCCACGCATGTACCCAATGGTAAATTTGTCGCAGAAAACTGTACAGAATTCATACAGCGCGCTCACAGTTCTGCGCGCCGAGTTCATGTAAAACCCTCATTCGCTTTTATACATGCGTGGCCAAAATTCTCTGTAGGAAATTTAGAAAACCGCGCGGCAGACTCCGCTACGAACTCGAACGTTTTAGTGAGTTCTTCGCAGGGTTCTGCTGCATACTTTTCTGTATGCGCAATTTTGCTGTATAAATATTCTAGTTGGAATTCTGGATGGTTCTAGTACGAAATCTGGCTGGAATTCTTATTGAACTACCCCACCCCTAATTACCGGCAAATCTGCACGGCAGTAGAAACAAAATGTTTATACATATTTTGATTTAATAATTTTATTTAGACATTGATTTACATTCTTTTATTACATTCTTACAATTACTTAAACTTATTCAGATATATAAGAACACTGAAAAGAAAGAAAAATCAAACAATAATTACAAATGTGGTATTTTATGTGTTTTGTATTTTACTTACCTGGCTTGTGTGTATATTCAAAACAGTAGCACCGCCGAATGTGGTAGACTGTAATATATTAATTGTGTTTTATTTGTAAATTATATTAAAATACGCATTAAATATATTTAACTTACCGCTTCAGTTATGCTGCTTGCGCAACACGAGCTAACACTTAACTAAAACGCAAAAGAAAAACTGCAAGAAATACATACAAAAAGGGTTGCAACCCATACAAAATGTAGCTGATCTAGTTTTTTTGTACAATGCAATAGCTGCTGCAAAACCCTATGACAACCCTACAAAAGTGAATACCAACAAAGAAACAAAGAAAAAATCCAAGCAGCGTTCTCAAGCAAACGAGCGAACTCATAGCGGAGTTTGCTGCAAGTATTTCGCACAGCTTTAAAACAATTCTGTGCAGAGTTCTCTGTAGCTGAACGCAGTGGCAAACTCACTAAAACGTTCGAGTTCGTAGCGGACTTTGTTGCAGGGAACTTTTACTACGACGCAAACGATTCTAAGCAGCGTCTTGTACAACCAAACACTATGAGAAACTCAAGCAGACGAGCGAACTCATAGCGGAATTTGCTGCGGGGATTTCACATTTAGAGACGATCGATTCTGACTACAGAGCGCGCTAATGAAAGTTTGCAGAATCAGGGATGTGCAACTTAAATCTGAAGCGTTCTGTACAGCGGCCGTATAGAATTCGTTAACCACATGACTGAATTCCCGGCTGGGTATAAAAGCGAATGAGGGTTTTACATGAACTCGGCGCGCAGAACTGTGAGCGCGCTGGATGAATTCTGTACAGTTTTCTGCGACAAATTTACCATTGGGAAGGCATGCACAAAAGAAACCTAAACACCCAAGACACTCTATACATTTTGCATCTCAATTTTTGTGCTTTTCTTTTTAGCCACCCTTCTTTCGACGCCGATGCGCCGAAGAATGCCACACGCACATATGCAAAAAAAATTCCAACTCACATTTGTTGCTTGTGTGCACAAACACTCATACATTATTGTAAGGCGAGCGCTCACACTCAGTTGTCCGGTGGTTAAAAACACCCGGGTGTCAAAAACACCCTACATTTACCCGGTGCACCTTGAGTGCCGGTGGCTTGTTGCAGTTCTCTGGTTGCAACCCATACAAACTGTAGCTGATCTAGTTTTTTGTACACTGCAATAACTACTGCAAAGCCCTATGACAACCTTACAAAAGTGAATACAAACAAAGAAACAAAGAAAAAATCCAAGCAGCGTTCTCTGCAGCAGAACGCAATGTCAAACTCAAGCAAACGAGCGAACTCATAGCGGAGTTTGCTGCATGTATTTCGCACAGCTCAGAAACAATTCTGTGCAGCGTTTTTTGCAGCGAACGCTGTGACAAACCCACTAAAACGTTCGAGTTCGTGGCGGACTTTGTTGCAGGGAACTTTTACCACGACGCAAAAAATTCTAAGCAGCGTCTTGTACAACCAAACACTATGAGAAACTCAAGCAAACGAGCGAACTCATAGCGGAATTTGCTGCGGGGATTTCACATTTAGAGACGATCGATTCTGACTACAGAGCGCGCTAATGAAAGGATCAGGGATGTGCTACTTAAAACTGAAGCGTTCTGCACAGCGGCCGTATAGAATTCGTTCACCACATGCCTGAATTTCCGGCTGGGATATTTACAAAGCAAGGGGTCTGTTCGCTTCGCTCCTACCACCGCACAGTGTAAGGTTTTGCCAATCTAGGAGGACTTTAAGCAAAAAAAAAATATTTTTAAGGTCAATGAGCTTTTAGAAGCCAATTTAGAAATGTTCAAATGTTACGAAAACAAGCAAAAAACGAAACAAAAAATTTTTGTTCAGAAAATAACGGTTCTTAAACCGGTGAATTTAAAATGCATGCAAAACTGCATCGGATAACGAGCTACAGTTGACAAAGTTTAGTCTTTTCAATTGGAGCGTGTGGTCACTGTGAGCAGTCAAATTTATTTTTCCTATAATTTTTGGACCATTATTGATTTTTAGCGATAAAAACGTACTTTATAAGTGAACTAGAAAATTTTTATTATTTGTTGGAAATAAGTGCCAAAAAGAAAGTAAATTTTTAACAATATTCTATTTTTGATGGAAAAAAACTAAAAACATTCAATCACATTCAAATCAACCAAAACGTACATCGTTTGAAGAAAATCATTCTGAATCAGGATCAGAAATAAAATTTTGCCCATATTTTGCCCTGAGGACTTCAATTTAGCAATGAGTTAAATTACACGCGCAGAAGTTTTCGAGGTTTGGTCAAGTACCGTACGAGCCGTTAAGCTTAGATCACTCCTAGACCACGCAGTGATGATTTTTTGCAATGATATTGATAATAATAAGTTAAAAAGGCACTTATCAAACATGTGCCATGAATTTGAGCCGAGGTAGAGTAAATCTAGGAGAGATATGTCCAGATTTATGACCAATTATGCAAGTTGGCTTCAGGGCACAATAAAAGGCGTTGATTATAGGATTGATGTCCCGCCTTGAACCTCAAACCGTCCATTTTTTATCTTATGGTCAATCTAGTGAAGAAAGTTAAGATTCAAGTTCAGATTTTGAAAAAATTTGCAAAAAATAATTTCGCACAGCCCTTTTAACAACTTTATGTTGTTTTTTTTTTTAATTTAAAAAATTGTTAAAAATATAAAAATTTATTAATTCTCTAAATAAATATATTATCTTTAAAAGAAAATAATTTTTAAATTTATTCGGCCAATAACTTTGAAGTTACAAGCAAAAGCATGAGCATATAAGAAAAGTAATCAATTTGAAAAAAAAAAAATTTTTTTTTAATTATTAATTTTAAAAATATATTTTTTAGTTGGCTAAAATTAAAACAAAAAATACTAATCTGACACTTTTTTGATAAAAATTTTTATTTTTTTTTTATTGCGGTTTGTGTGCTAAAAATATGAAAAATTTATGATTTTTCCGAACTTTACGCCCTTTAAAGTGTCACGCCCACCTTAAATTTTAGTCCAAAAATTGCTTTGGGGTATTCAAATATTCACTCCAAATTTCAAGTCGATAGCTTTAAAACTACGACTGCTATTGAATTAAGTCCCCCTAGATTGGCAAAATCTTACACTGTGCACCGGTGTGGCTACAATCGAGTGTACTAGACTGTAAGATACCCTGTGCACACAGATTACGATAGCCTAATACGTATTTCCACGCCGCACAGTGGTCGTATTAAGCAATCTGGCGGACCGAAATTTAATTCTTTACTTTTAACAAATTACAAAATTAGTTTGTCAGTCGATAGCTAAAAGGTTATTTAGCAAATCGATAACAACCAAATCGATAATTGCACTTTAAATTATTAGCTGTGAGCTTTTGATCTCAACATTTGATGAAAATGCAATATCTCAATCTCAATATTTGTTGAAAGAACAAATTCAAAAAATTTTTTAATAATTTTATTTTTATTGGTTTTTTGCTTTTTTCAATAATAAAGGTATGTATTTACATAACAAAAAATGTTTTTTTTTATCCACAGGTTGTATGTTATATACAGCTGTGTTCACAAAAATAGCAGTGCAGATGACCTGCACCTTTAAGGTCGACAAATCCTATTATATATACCATAATGGGACAAAAACTTTTTAAATTAGTTAAATGTATTTAATTTCTTATATCTTACCATCTTTTTTTTTTAAATTAAGTCAATATTTTTTAAATTTTGGTGAATTATAAAAAAAATTTCTAAATTGAGCTGTTCACTGAAATAGCAGTGTTAACAAAAAAAATTCAAAAATCGAACATGACTCATTAATTAACTTAATAATACTAATGAATATTTTGGATATGCCCTAACACTTGGTTCTATATCCGTTATTGGCTATTGCAGCCTCGCTCCTACGTAGCATGGAGTCGCCCAAGTCCTGCCAGCGCTTTAGAGGAGTTTTCGGCCTTTTCTTTTGAACAACCGGCCAAAGCTGCGACTTAGAAGACGCGAATCAATTTCACACATTGCGTCTGATGTCCCTCTATAAGTTTGAAATGGGGTTTGGGTCGGAGGCTGAGCTGGCCATGGCATTGGGTCGATCCTTTCCTGCCAATGTCGGTTTTCGGCCGGTTTACTGGTGGATTTGGGTCGTTATCCTGCTGGAATGTCCAGTTTAAGGACATAATCCAACTGGCATATCTCAGCATAAGGTTCCTTAATATATGGACGTACCCATTTTGACCTATAATTCCATCGATCATATGTTATGGGCCCATACCGCTATACGAAAAACAGGCCCATACAATATTTGAACTATAGAAACGATTCGATCAGAAATACAAAGTTTGGTTCGACGAAGACTTAGTCCTTCTAAAACATAAAACTCACACAGGTTCAGTCCGAAAACAGAAGAATTTTGCGGTTTGCAGCGCAAAACGTCAGGCAACCAAAGTTTTGGAGCAAGTGAATAGCAACACATGCAATGAACTCATGACAGCGACACGCGTCAGCTTGTACAAAGCTGGAAAACGGAGCGCATCGCAAATAGTTTCAATGGCAGTCACTGATTCCAAAGCGTCTCCAAAAATCAAAAATAGTCTGGAATTAGATCCACAGGTTCCAGTTAAGTACACTCCAGACGAAGCTTTGACCCTGTATATTGATGGAGACTTGACCAAGCACTCCTATAAACTTTTGCAAGCTAGTACAAAAGAGAGAAATTGTAACATCTACCCAGCATACGATGTTTTACTATCTGCCAAAAAGAGGTGTTATCTATACAAAATCAAAATTGAAGAATGTCGTGCTGAAGTTCGTCTGCAAGAAATGTTAGATCACACAATTATACGAATAAGGGCCTCGTCACTTAAACTCCGGACGCTTAAATCAGGCTATAGCTTTTTTACCTGTTGTTGGATTTTAATGATAGACGGCTTTATTTAAAGTGTATGCTTTTCACTGATATTTATTAAAATGAAAAATTCAATTTTGTTTACAGCGAATAAAGTGGCGAATTTTTTGTTTAATGCTTGGGAATAATTTCTGCACACATTTTCTGGCTACTTTCGCAGCATATTTATTAAAGGCAATCAGCATTGATTTCTCATTTTCCACGATTCTACTACTTATTCCTTTTCGATTTTCCTTTAACAATTGCCCAATATCATTTGATAGGACGGAGCTCGGGGCAATTAGGTGGGTTAAGCCACTTCGGGAGCACATAGACCTTGTTTACTTCATATCACAGACTCGTCGTATTTGAATTGTGGCTCGTCGCCAAATCTGGCCAGAACTTAACTGGGGATCGGTGCTTGCGTATTAATGGCAAAGGCGTATTTGGAGGCACTCTTTTACGTACACCTCTGACGACATTGAGGATGTCGTTACAAAAGCGCGCGACTTTAGACCACATCTACAGATAGCTTGCCAGATTAAAGTTTTCTTTCCAAATTTGTCCATCGTTATATTTTTAAATTTTAGACAACACATCCACGTTTATAGACAAAGTAAAATTTTCGGCCTGGAAGATGCTTAAAACTTTTTTTGATGTATGTTTCATCATCCATTATTATGCACCCTTGAAATTTGGATAGAACTTGCTTGTAGAGCAAACGAGCACGTGTTTTTGCGTTTAAGTTTTGTTTAACCGACCTGTTAAGTCATTTTGCACATACTGTTCACGCATGAACACAAGGGCATTTAAAAACAATGTGTCCCGAAAACACCGATCGAGTGACGGGACACTGAAATTTTACCTAAGCTAAAACACACACAAAAATGTAACACCAAATGCACTTGTAGTGCATTATAATAAAACTATTTTTAGACGCATGAGAACGGCTGGAAAGGAAAGATAGGCATGTGTGTACACCACACGCGAACCCAGCTATCTGGGGGTCCTTCCAATGACTGGAAGGAGTTAAACATTAAGATTTTCATGTTAGTTACGTAAGGCTACCTGTTCCAAAGAACTTGTGAGATGGTTCGGAGGGGGCTCAGCTGAGGCCACCAGGCGGGTCGCGGGTTGCGGATAGCGAATGGCCACCCCTCGGGGAGGTTAGCTGTGAATAGCGGATCTACCCCGTAATAAGCAGTCCCGGACAAACAGCGGGTACGATACCGATCATCGTACCGACAAGGCGTTTGTGTTGCCGCCTTTAAAGCATAGCCTCACACACCCCTCAACTCCCTCACAAGTACCTACCTCTTCCTTTCCCCTCATCTCACCCCGGGCCGGACTAAGAGTGTTACTCGTACCGTGCTGAGAGTCAGCCTGGCTGGGGGCCCGGGTCAAAAACTAGCTCAGTCGCTAACGGTGGGCTCAGGCAAGTGGCGACCGCCTGTTCTAACCAGCCTTATCCGGGCATGCGGACCTCTGCTCGGATGGACAGTATATTTGTCGCGCTACTCGTGGGACCATATATGGACAGCAGAAAGAGGAAAAACCTTAAACCCCCGCAGGATCTCACTGCGGAAAGTGTTGCCAGACACTTTGAGGACCGTCACCTCGATAGGGAGCGGCCCTCCAACGTGGTAGACCAACCTCCACGTAGCCAGACTCCGGCTACCAATAGGAGAGTGCCACAGGCACAGAAAAGGCAGACAAGTCTGCAGACATCGCGGCATCTAACGCAAAGGAGCACGGTAGGACCATCACTACCGATGCGTCCCGCGTTGACCGCTGACAGGCGGCGGGAACAACAACGCCCGCCGTCAAAGAAGAAGAATCCTCTGCCAGGTCGTGGAGAACCGGGAGGATTAGATGATCCCCTCAGGCGCGAACTGAGTGGATCAAGATGCAAGTGGTACATCCGCTATCTCCAGCAGGGGATGTCACAGGAGGCTGCACTGGCTAAGGCGAAAGAGCCAAGACCTGTTGCAGTCCAAGACAGGGCACCGGCTCCCAAAAGGTCGAGCAGCACGCTGACACCGCCAACCGACACTCCTAAAAGGGTGCGCGCGGCGGGACCAGCTGCCACGCAAAAACCTGAAGGGGCCACACCTGTCAAAGCAGCGCACAAGAACGCCTCAGTAGCGGAACAGCAGGAAGCTCTCGATGAGCGCCCTAGCACATCCGCAGCAGCAGCAGAAGCCAGGATGTCCACCTCCTCAGCGCCCACTGCACCTCGCGCGACCTATGCGTCTGTCGCGAGAAAGGTCAAAGTGGCCGTGCTACCTGTGGACTATCCCCAGGTAAGCCTCAGTCAGGGGGACTTGTCCGCGCTGGAGGAGGCCCTCCTGGATGAAGTCATACTGACAGGATGGGATACTGCCGTTTCTTTCACTGGCATTCATTTCCGGGTGGGCCACCTGGTTATTGACTGTGCAGATGAAAAATCGGCAGACTGGCTGATGACTGTAGCGTCGAAACTACAGTCATGGAAGGGTATACCCCTTGAAAGTAGAATGGGGGATGACATTCCGTCACCCCATAGTATCACCATCTACTGCCCGAGAAGTGCGAATCGGGAAACAATCGACTTGTTGGCTTTGCTGAGCAACCAGAACAAGATCGACACCGACGCATGGAGGATCATCTCAAGGAGAGACGACGGAGGAGGAGCCGTTTTAATGCTTGGCATTGACGAGGCCTCCAAGGACGACATTGTGTCGAGAGGCCACAAACTTTTCTTCCGCTTCGGGACAATACCCGTAAGCGGGCTGAAGAAAGGGGCAGAGAAGACTGGCACGGCGGAAGCGCCCCCACCAGCCGCACAGAATAATGCCGTGGTGGAGAATCCCCCCTCGGCCGAATCAGACCTATCTCCCCCAGTTGTCAGCGAGTCCAGGGTTCGTCAGGCGGATCCCACCAATCCATTGGAGGATCTGGCCGAGGATGAAGACCTGGCGGATCTAACACTGGACCCCGCTATGGCTGCGGAGATAGAGGAGCAAATGGCAATGTCGTCCCAGGAAATCTCGGACGAACTGGAAGCAGCGGACGTCACCCTGACGGCACGCGATGACGAGGAAGACTCCAGGCCCACCTCGTCATGCAGCATGGAGCCGCTATTATAGTGCGATGACACAAGTCATCGGCACTAAGCTAGCCCAGGTGAACATCCACCGTGCGAAGGCGGCCTCGGCCGTCCTAGCCCGGATGTTCACCAACCAACACCTTGGGCTAGCTCTGGTACAGGAGCCATGGTTCAACGATGGCATCAAAGGCCTGTACACAGCGGACTCCAAGGTAATCTGGGATCAAAGGGACCCAGTGCCAAGAACATGTATTATGGTAAGGAAATGTATTAATTATACTATCCTTTCAGAATTCCTTAGCAGGGACTGCGTACCCATAGCAGTGCAGTTGGTCGGACATGCCCGCACCATTGTAGTGGCCTCAGCGTACTTCGCGGGCGATGGAGCCTGTCCGCCACCGGAAGTCGTTGGGCTAGTAGCACACTGCACCAAGGAGAAGCTCCCCCTTATCATAGGGTGCGATGCCAACGCACACCACGAGATCTGGGGAAGCACGGACACAAACGCAAGAGGTGAGTACCTTCTTGACTTTATATTTAGATATAATTTAGAAATTGGTAATGTCGGAACCACACCGACATTCGTAACAAGAATCAGGGAGGAAGTCCTTGACATCACCATGATTAGTAGGGCCCTTAAGCCACACCTAAGAAACTGGCATGTCTCTTCGGAGGAATCTATGTCTGATCATAGAACTATCCTATTTGAACTGCAAGTCAATATGGATAGCAGCATACCAGTGCGTAATCCCAGGAAAACAAACTGGGATAAGTACATAACGAGCCTACAACTAAATCTATCCAGAGAAGAACCGAGAATACCCCGGTCGCAACTGGAACTAGAAAGAACTGTAGGCAACCTAAATAGTAGCATAATAAATGCCTTTGAAGAAAGCTGTCCTTTTGGAAGGAAGCGCAAAGAAACGGATGCCCCTTGGTGGAACGATAGCCTCGAGAGGCTACGACTCACCACCCGTCGCCTCTTCAACAGAGCGAAGAGAGACGGTTTATGGGACTCATACCGTGAAAGCCTTACCTCCTACAACAAGGAGATCAGAAAGGCCAAACGAAAAAACTATCGCGAATTCTGCGAAAGTATAGAAAGCACATCCGAAGGCGCCCGGTTTCATAGGGCACTTTCGAAGCGCACACCAGAGGCAAATTTAGCCTTGAAACGAAGGGATGGAACCTTCACTGGCAGTAGCATAGCGAAACTAGAGCTCTTGTTTGAGACACACTTCCCGGGAAGCATCCCGGTACAAGAAGATACAGTCGAAGCAAGTAGCATGTCTAGGCCAGTGTCTGCCGACTGGAAAACTGCCAAGTCGACAGTCACACCAGAACGATTACAGTGGGCAATTGGTACTTTCCAGCCCTATAAATCGCCAGGCCTTGACATGATATTACCATCCTTTCTACAGCAAGGGCAGGGCATACTCCTCCCCATTCTTAGAAGGATCATGATAAGTAGCCTTGCACTCGGATACATACCAAGTGCGTGGCGTAGAGCTAGGGTGGTCTTCATCCCCAAAGCAGGGAAGAAAGATATCACCAGCCCCAAGTCCTTCAGACCCATCAGCTTAACATCGTTTTTGCTGAAAACGTTGGAGAAGCTGGTGGACCACAAGATAAGAAGCACTCTTCTGGTGCAATCCCCGCTGCAATCAACGCAGCATGCATACAGAGTAGGCCGATCCACGGATACGGCACTGTATCAACTACACCGCACTTTAAGCACAGTAGTTGGAAATAAGGAGGTGGCCATATGCGCCTTCCTGGACATAGAAGGTGCCTTCGACAACACATCTCACGATGCTGTCAAGGCTGCCCTGACCAGGAGGGGCCTAGACCCTACCACAGGCAGATGGATTTCCTCACTGCTGGGGTCTAGACAAGCCACGGCAACAGTTCAAGATAACACTGTTACTGTCACAACCACAAAAGGTTGTCCTCAAGGGGGAGTTTTGTCTCCTTTACTATGGAGTCTGCTGGTAGATGAGCTACTCCAGAAACTTGCCGGCTATGGAATTCAATGTCAAGGCTACGCTGATGACATTGTCATCATAGCACGAGGCAAATTCGAAGAAACACTTTGTGACATTGTACAACTAGGTCTACGGATAACGAGCGACTGGTGTGGAGAGGTGGGCCTCAACCTCAACCCTGCCAAGACAGTCATCGTTCCCTTCACTAGAAGATACAAGCTGCAGAGAATGAGGCAAATAAGGCTATCAAACAGCATAATAGAAACAAGTAAGGAGGTTAAGTACCTAGGAGTCACTTTTGACAGTAAACTTAAATTCGGCCCCCATGTACAAAATGCGATAGCAAAGTGCACTCGAGCACTTTATGCCTGTCGCTGCATAGCCGGGAAATCATGGGGCACATCACCGAAGATTATTAGATGGCTATACCTAATGGTAGTCAGGCCAATGCTCACATACGGAGCAATAGCCTGGGGTGATAGAGCCCAACTCATCACCGTCAAGAAGCAGCTGTTAAGACTGCAACGGATGGCCTGCGTATGTATGACGGGGGCTATGAGCACCTGTCCGACAACGGCTATAGAAGTTTTAATGGAGCTCACGCCACTCCATGTATTCATTGAACTGCAACAAAGGGCGACTCTGCTAAGGATAGCACGAGAGGGGGTGGGAAGTATCCTTAGCCACAGAGACGCAGAATTGATATCAGGTGATCTCCCCTTACTATTACAGCCAAGGGACGAAATGACTGCCGAGCTTATGTTCGAGCAGAATTTCAAAGTGAACCTGAGCAGTAAGAAGGACTGGACAACACTTGATAAAGTCCATCCCATGAATCAACACACCATAAAATGGTACACCGATGGATCTCTTACAGACCAAGGCACAGGACTTGGAGTTGTAGGCCCTCGGATATCTTACCATGAATCTCTAGGAACATATACCAGCATCTTCCAGGCTGAGGTATGTGCAATAGGGAGGTGTGTGAACCTTAATCTCAAGCGTAACTATCGGAATAGAGACATAGCCATTCTATCCGATAGTCAAGCAGCTCTCAATGCACTCAGCAAGGCGAAAATAACGTCTAAAGTAGTGCACGAGGTGCGAAAGAAGCTAAACCAACTGGGATCGCAAAATAGGTTAACCCTAAGATGGATCCCAGGCCATATGGATATAGCAGGGAACGAAGCAGCTGACACACTAGCCAGACTGGGTGCATGCAGGCCCCTAATAGGTCCTGAACCTTTTTGTGGAATTGGAAGACACACAATACGGGAATACCTACGAAAAGAGGAGAGGCGACTTCAGCAATCGCATTGGATGGAGACCACAGGTCTCAGACAAGCCAAACACCTCCTAGGTAGCTACAACCCAAAGCGATTTAAGCAAGTAATCGCACTGGGGAAGAATAGACTCAGAATACTCACCGGTCTCTTGACCGGGCATTGCAAACTGAGAAGTCACCTATTTAAGTTAGGAATTGTAAGCAGTGCAACCTGCCGGTTCTGCAATTGCGAGGAGGAATCCTCGATGCACATACTAGCAGAATGCACTGCTCTATCTAGACGTAGATGTAGTTTTCTAGGGAAACATGTCCTACCGAAGGAGGACTTAGCAGACCTCAACCCGGTAAAAACTCTCGAATTCGTGCGAGAACTAGGGTTGATGGACGAGCTATAGGCTCAGAAGGGGGCACAATAGATCCAAAGGCTCGCAGTGCAGATTTCCCCATTACAATAATACGTAAGGCTAAGATTTTAAGAAATAAAATTCAGTTCGTAATTTGTACTCAAACAGCTCAGTTGTCCATTCACATACGTAGGCCTTTATACCTTCGAAAAGTCGTATTCGTCAAAGAGTGGATGCGCTGGTTTTCAGTCGTTTCGCTCTATCACCGTAATTCAACTCAGGATTTGCTCGCAATGACCTTATTACCTTTGGTCTCAGCTCACGGCTTTTACAACCACGGGGCTTGGTGCTTGGCTCTACATATTTATAGTGTGAGTCTCCTTAAAACGTTTAATAACATAACCTAGGGTTGACTTAGCAATTTTCAAAGCCTTTGCAATCTTTAAAAGTGACCAATTGCGATTTTTTAAGAAAGTGTGCAGATTTTTTTCACGTTACGCCTTTTCCATTGATTACCATTCTGCCAAAATTCCAAAAACTTTATCGAAACTTTCCAAAAAGCAGTGTAATAACAATCATGCATACTCAATTTTGGAAAATAAATTAAAATGGTTTTCAAAAACTTGCTAACTTTGCGTCCGGATTTGAAGTGACGAGGCCCTTAGTTGAAGCCCACCCGGATATATTTCGGCAAATATCTGATGAAAACAAATATGAAAGTTTGACTGTCTTTTGCAAATGGGGATGCGATGGGAGTTTGGGACACTCAAACTACCGGCAGAGCTTTTCCAATTCTGATCACAATATAATAGATCAACATTTTTTTGCTATTTGTATTGTGCCACTACAATTACAATGGGGAAGCAGAATACTCTGGAAAAATCACCGGCCATCATCAACACGGTATTGTAGACCATGTTTGCAAAGGAATCTGAAGCTTTAGTTCGCGCCGAAATTTAAAATATTAAATCTCAAATTCTAAAAATTGAGCCCACTCGTCTCAGCTGTTTTCAATTTGCAGCTTACAAGGATCGATGGCAAAGTATTTAGCGTGATTGCAGAGAGTTCTTCGCAAGCATGCGGCATATGTAAGGCTACGCCTAAAATGATGAATGACTTAGATCTCATTGCGAGTTTGCCGAAAAACGAAGATTTATATGAATTTGGAATATCGACATTACAGGCCTGGGGATACATGTGGGATATCGACTTCCAATCAAAAAGTGGCAGGTCCGCGGGTTGGACAAGAACATTGTTAATAAAAGAAAAGAAGAGATCCAAAAAAGGTTCAGGATCGAAATGGCTTTATTCGTGAATATCCCAATGCAGGGTTCTGGCAACACAAACAGTGGCAATACAGCTCGATGGTTTTTCGAATAACATGATCTGTCTGCTGAAATAACAGGCGCAAATGAAAGCTTAATAAGAAAACTTGGTGTGATTTTACGCAGTATGGCTTCTGGATATGCCATAAATATTGACAGCTTTCGTGAGTACGCCTTACAAACCGCAAAAATGTTTGTAAGTGAATATCCTTGGTACTACATGCCAATCTCGGTACATAGAATATTACTTCACGGAGCTGATGTTATTGAATGTGTAGCACTTCTAATTGGAATGATGTCGGAAGAGGATTTTCGAAAGTTTCAACTAAAGCACTGTCGTAAAGCTTCACGCACACATACAATGGAGGATCTGATGAACTCATTATTAATTTCTTCGGATCCCCTAATAACGAGTTTAAGCAAAAGTGAATAAATAATACTTGAATTAGACAGGATCTACAATTGGAAAAATGAGAAAAGTTTTCTTCCTGCAGAAAATATAAATTTTATTTAGTCAACAAAATTATTATAAATATAAGAAATAACAAAAATTAAAGCTTGTGATTTAAAACTGATTTAAAATTAAATTTTTTTTTGTTATTATTGAAATATTTAAGGACTTGAAATTAGTAAGGACTGAAAAGTGCCAAAAACAACTATCTTATAAACCAAACAAATATTTATATAAATAAAAAAAAAACTTTAAATTATTTTTATTATTAACTTTAAATATATTTTTATTGAATCAAAAATTAATCACAAAATTTTTTCATAATTTGGTCATTAAAATAAACAATGTTCAAATTATGATAGGCAGTTACATCTTTGACAAAATATAAAATTTATATAAATAAAAAAAAATATTTTTTTTGTTTAACATATTAGCTAAATCTATTTGCAACTGAAAAAATATATTTAAAAAAAAAAAAATTTACCCTAAAGGTATTAATTAAACGCTGCTAGGTGAGCCTTTTCGACCACTGAGCGCCGTAAGGTACGCCGAAGGTTTGATGATGCCAAAACAAAAACTTTCATACTAAATCTTGATTATCGACTGATCAATCCTATGAACTAAATCTGATCCGGATGTATAGGACCATCCCAATCGCATATTCTGTCCGATTGGTTCAGATATCTCAAACAAACAAAAAATTTTCTATAACATACTTGATTTTCGACTGATCGACTGGTCTCTAGCTTCTATAATGACGGACGGTCATGGCCAAATCGACTCGGCTGTTGATACCGATCAAGAATATAAACACTTTGTGGGGTCAGAGATGCTTTCTTCTGCCTATTACATACATTCCACCAAACCCTTTTTTACCATTTTAATTGGACACAGGGTATAAAAATTGAAATATTAAGCTAATGACTTGAAATTTGGCATGAATCTTAGTTAGGTTAAAATAGAATATATACTAGAGTGCATCGATTTGTAAGGGCCCAAAAAAATGAAAAAATGGTAACCCATTTTTGTGATCTATGGTCAATTCTAAGATTTTTTTTTTACCAAGAAACCATAGGTCTTAAATGAATTCTTGGTCTGTATTATTTGAGTTGAAAATTTTTTTAATTTTGAAATTTTATAATTTGGGTGTTTATAGTCCGATCCTGACAAGCTTGCTGTTAATACTCTTGTGAGGACCAGGACTTTTAAAATTCCACGGAACCAAAGGACTAAATGTCCTTTTAAAATAATATTCATCCTTGAAAGGACGATTTTGCGATTCGTTTGTATCCTAAACAATTAGTCAGAAATTTTCAAAAAGCTCGGCCCGATATCTTCTTCACTTCTACCGTTTGACTTACAAATAATCAGAGTTGTTCCTAATTAACTACTTTTTTAATGAATTTGGCATTGAAAAAAGTAGTGCTAGTGAAATTTCATTTCAGTAGGCATTGAAAAAAGTAGTGCTAATGAAATCGAATTTAACTAGCATTGAAAAAACTAGTGCTAGTGAAAAATTTTCATTACTTTTCATTTTCAATGCCAATGAAAATTTTTTAATTAGCATTGAGTAATTATAGGAAAAAATTATTTTAAATAAAATTAATAATTATTTTTTTGGAAAAATTGAAAAAAATTGGAAAAAATTTAGAAAAATGGAAATAAAATTGTAGAAAAATGTGGAAAATGGTTTCTCCAATAGTTTTCCCGATATATGATATTATTATACGATAGTTTTATACGATAGTTTAAATAAAGTCACTGTGACGCCTAAAAGTATGCAGTAAATAATCAGAATTTAATCTGCGTATGTATGACGGGGGCCATGAGCACCTGTCCGACAACGGCT
The DNA here is from genome assembly GCA_037043495.1 of Drosophila recens. NCBI lineage: Eukaryota > Metazoa > Arthropoda > Insecta > Diptera > Drosophilidae > Drosophila > Drosophila recens. The sequence continues at coordinate 106,556 of JBAMBJ010004275.1, forward strand.
ATAGAAGTTCTAATGGAGCTCACACCACTCCATGTATTCATTGAACTGCAACAAAGGGCGACTCTGCTAAGGATAGCACGAGAGGTGGTGCGAAGCATTCTTAGCCGCAGAGACGCAGAATTGCTATCAGGTGATCTCCCCCTACTGGTACAGCCAAGGAAGAGATGACTGCCGAGCTTATGCTCGAGCAGAATTTCAAAGTGAACCTGAGCAGTAAGAAGGACTGGACAACACGTGATGAAGTCCATGCAATGGGTCAACACACCATAAAATGGTACACCGATGGATCTCTTACAGACCAAGGCACAGGACTTGGAGTTGTAGACCCTCGGATATCTTACCATGAGTCTCTGGGAACATATACCAGCATCTTCCAGGCTGAGGTATGTGCAATAGGGAGGTGTGTTGATCTTAATCTCAAACGCAACTATCGGAATAGAGACATAGCCAGTATATCCGATAGTCAAGCAGCTCTTAATGCACTCAGCAAGGCGAAAATAACGTCTAAAATAGTGCATGAGGTGCGAAAGAAGCTTAACCTACTGGGATCACATAATGGGCTAACCCTAAGATGGATCCCAGGCCACAGGGATTTAGCAGGAAACGAGGCAGCTGACAGACTAGCCAGAATGGGTGCAAGTAGGCCCCTAATAGGTCCTGAACCGTTTTGTGGAATTGGAAGACACACAATCCGGGAATACCTACCAAAAGAGGAGAGGCGACTTCAGCAGTCGCATTGGACGGAGACAACAGGTCTCAGGCAAGCCAAATATCTCCTAGGTAGCTACAACCCAAAGCGGTTTGAGCGAATAATCACATTGGGGAAGAATAGACTCAGAATACTCACCGGTCTTTTGACCGGGCATTGCAAACTGAGAAGTCACCTATCAAAGTTAGGAATTGTAAGCAGTGGAACCTGCCGGTTCTGCAATTGCGAGGAGGAATCCTCGATGCACATACTATCAGAATGCACTGCTCTATCTAGACGTAGATGCAGTTTTCTAGGGAAACATGTCCTACCGAAGGAGGACGTAGCAGACCTCAACCCGGTAAAAATTCTCGACTTCGTGCGAGAACTAGGGTTGATGGATGAGCTATAAGCTCAGAAGGGGGCACAATAGATCCAAAGGCTCGCAGTGCAGATTACCCCATTACAATAATAATATCGTATATCGGGAAAACTATTGGAGAAACCATTTTCCACATTTTTCTACAATTTTATTTCCATTTTTCTAAATTTTTTCCAATTTTTTTCAATTTTTCCAAAAAAATAATTATTAATTTTATTTAAAATAATTTTTTCCTATAATTACTTAATGCTAATTAAAAAATTTTCATTGGCATTGAAAATGAAAAGTAATGAATATTTTTTACTAGCACTAGTTTTTTCAATGCTAGTTAAATTCGATTTCATTAGCACTACTTTTTTCAATGCCTACTGAAATGAAATTTCACTAGCACTAATTTTTTCAATGCTAATTAAATAGTAATGGTAATGCTTATAGGCATAACTCTGCAAATAATGAAAAACGTATTTTATTAAAATTGTATTAAAATATTTTGTAAATTTTCTGTTAATAAAAAATACAAGTTCAAAGACGATAAAACTGTCCTTTGGGCCAAAAGTATATTAAATTCTGACTAATTTTTTGGGAAATATCTTGAATATGTCGAATCACGAAATCGTTCTTCCATGGACGAAAAACATGTCTAAAGGACAATTTATCCTTTGATTCCAATTAATTTTAAAAGTCCTGGTCCTAACAAGAGTATTGACACCAAGTTTGTCAGGATCGGTCCATAAACACTCAAGATATAAATGTTCAAGAAAAGGAATTTTTCAATCCAAAAAAGCGCGGACTAGAAATTCATTTTAGAACTATGGTTTCTTTTTGAAAACATCTTAGAATTCACCAAAGTTTACGAAAATGGGTTACCATTTTTTGTGAAAAAAAATCGATGCACTCTAATGTATATTCTTAATCAGCATCAACAGTCGAGTCGATGTAGCCATGACCGTCTGTCCGTCCGTCAGTCTCTCCGTCCGTGTGAGAGCCTAGATCTCAGAGATCTAGAGCTAGAGCAACCAAATTTGGTTGCAGATCAAGATTCAAGATTTTTGGATTTTTTTTACTAATTAACGTTAACGACTATTATTACCTATCATCTTAATAAATCGTAACAAAATCGGACAAATAGAAAGGTTGTAATGGCTGATTAAAGTTTTTAAGTTATGTAAGTGCCTAAAACCATGCAATTATAAATTTATTTCATTTATTTATAGTCGGGAGCTCATACTTCCGCGTCACTTTGTCTTCTTATTCACGTTAATGATAGGCATGTGAAATTAAAGTTGATAAACATATCGATTAAAGAGATCGGTAAATAATATTAGCAGTGACGTAAAGAAATTTTTTTTATCAACCGATATGAAAAGCATGTGTTAAATCGAGATTTTTCGGGCCTAACGAGCTTCTTGCTTTTTGCTTAGGCCCACGAAGATAGTCTGTTTCCGATTTTCATACACGAGGCCCAGAGATTCTATTAAGAGGAGCAAAATATTTTTTTATAATCAAATGTGGAAAAAATTAAAAATTCAAGAAATGTTCTTAAGGTATGGTAATGACATTTAATACAAGTTTAAAAGACATTCAAATTAATATTCTTATGGTCAACATGTATATAAATATTTATGGCCACCGGGTTATGGCGGGTATGGGTGTAGGTGTATGCGTGTGTGCAATATGTACGTATGTGTATGGTTATCGTGTTTTGCAGCATTTCGAAATCATCAAAATTTACTTCCACTTGTTAGTTGCATAGCACCATTTGGAGGAAAGTCCAGTAATAGGCTGGACTTGCAAGTGTATCATACGACGCAGCTGAGCCTGTCGACGCTCTTCTTCGAAGGTATCTGGTGTTATGCGCTCTAGCCGCAGACTGTATATCATAGAAAACATGACACCAAGAGCAATGGCCCATAGACCAATTCCGACCACCAATTTCCAGTCAGGGGTAAAGTATTGAAACTCGGAGTAAGTCTGACAGAAGCTGTGACGATATAATTGCTTCATTTCCTGCAGCGACAGCTTCTTCCAATCGCTTTGCTCTTTTTCGCGTAAGGCGCATATCTCTGGGGTAACTTCACGATAGCGTATAGCCGGAAACGGGAAGTCTGGACAGTCAATATAAATGGGTGAACCGTTAATGCCATAACCAACTACCTCCCGTTCGCCGCTCATTGCACGTGTGCCATCGTGATGGGTGAGGCGATGGGATATACCCAAGATGAGAGCAGTATTTGCTGGACGACATGCAGCTGCAGCCAAAATTCCAGCTTTAGTTGCACCAGGCATGCGTAAACCAATGGAAAGTAACGATAACATCTCGATGCCCTTGTCTTTCTATAATGTATGATCAATGTACATACATTTTTTAAAATTGATAATTTCTCACCTGAATCTGCGTCTCCTGCTTAAAATTAACAATTTATGAGCAATTCGTTACAGCAGTTTGTTTATGAACTGATGTCGTTGTTCCAGACATATAAATCTTACTGACTGTCGATTTCTATCAGACTTTTTGGCAATTGACAGATAAGCTATCATTGTTGTTTTACACACTGATTTTTATTTAATCCAAGTCGGCGACGAGTTATACCCAGTTTACACTGTGAACGATATGACGCCGTAACGAAAAAAGCCGATTTAAGGCCACTAAGTAGGCAGTAGACAGTAAAAAATTTGACAGTTCGATTTAAATATAAAGGCGCTACGATTTAATTTGCTTTGGTAAATTTTTACAATACTAGGGGGCTCCGCTTCTGCGCGCTTCGCTCGCCAAACCCAGCTCGCTTCGCTCGCAAAAATTGAAAAGAACTTCTTTGGTTGTCCGGTTTAACAAATTAATACAATATAAGGGGGTCCGTCCCCTGCTCGCTTCGCTCGCAAAATTGAAAAGAAGGTCCCTAGCAGTCCGCTTTTACAAATTTATATAAAAATAGGGGCTCCGCCCCCTGCTCGCTTCGCTCGTCGACCCCCGCTCGCTTCGCTCGCCAAATTTGACCAGAACGTTAGAGACAGCCCCAATCATACAATCTGTGAGTTTGGCTCAATTATCTTAAGAAACAAAAAAGTTTTTCATACTTAGCAATTCTGTGACCTTTGACCTTGATTTATATATATACATAGATGTATGTACATACGAGGTGTGTTCAAAAGAAAAGGTGAATTTTGAATTTTCGTTATTTGATTATCGTTATTTTATTTTTGTTATAATCGGACACATATGTTTATCACATGGTTTCATTAGCAGCCAATTTTGAATAGTAGTTTGTTTTTGACAACTGAAAAGGTTAGTCACCTTTTTGTGTGCTCTTCGATTTTTGAATTTTGAAAACAAATGGACCAAGAAATATGTTTTAAATTTTGCGTTAAAAATGGAACAAAGTGCTCCAAGCCATGCAAACAAATTATTCAAACAACTCCAAGAGGGAAAGCAAAAAAAAGTTTTAAAAAATCTCTTCGGCAATATTTTTTATGAATTTTTGAAAATTACTAAAAATCCACTTTTTGTATGAAAAGGAGGAAAAAGGGGTTAAAGTAGTCGTTTCAATGCTTGTTCGTGGTTTTTTGGCCAAAAACAACACCGTAATCATGCTCCAGCCACCAGGATTTGGTTCCCTACGACTAAAAAGACCAATGAAAGGAAAGCATTTTGCCACAATTGATGAGATCAAGTCAGAATCGAAGAACGAGCTGATGACCATACCGAAAAGTGCATTTTAGAAGTACTTCGAGAATTGGAAAAAGCGTTGGCACAAGTGTTTTATATTCGAGGGCGATTACTTTGAAGGGGACAATAAATATTGATAAAAAAAAAAAAGTACTTTTCAAAAAAATTCAAAATTCACCTTTCCTTTTGAACACACTTCGTAGATGTTGCAATAAACAATTTGACAATTTTACTTCAAATTATCGGCTGTTTGCTTATTTTTTAAAAAGTGATCAATTGTGGACATCCAAATGGTAACGTGCACAAGATGTTTTAAATAAGGTGGCGTTTTCGCTGACAGCTAAGGTAGCTTACTAAATTGTTGACCTGCTCTCTCGGCTCTCAGATTGAGAGAGAGAAATGCTGGAAAGACTTTCATAGACAGTGATGTGCACATCCCCCCATTATAAATACATCTTGATGCACACAAACAGCTTTAAATTCCTCAGAGGTTTCCTGACCAGACAAGGTCATATGGTAGCGCTATGAAATTCAATAACCAAAGAATGGACGCTTCATTCGTTGAACTCGACTATTAGACGCCCTCGTATCTCTCCAACCGTTCGTTTTAATAGATGAGATACCAAATTAAAAAAAAAAATGGCTAGCTTTTTAAAATTTTTCAAATTTTAGCTAGTATTAGACAATTATTTCAAAGGCTAGTTGGGGATTTTTTGTCACAATGTGACATCAAAACTAATTTTTTATGCGGTCCACAGAGGTTTGTTCACGAGACTCAAGGGGCAAAAATCTCAATGGGCATGGCTTTGAATGGCAATACCTTTAATACTGATAGAGAATTGGTTATTGTTGATAAATGCGTACTCTGTTTTGAATTTGAATAATTTGATTCGGCGATAGATCTCTTCATTAAAGTTTTATTTTCCTTATTTTAAAAGATAGGTGTGTCAATTCCAAAGCGTAAGATATAAAAATATTGTGCTTTTACCTTTAAAGCAGTGGTGGGCACGAAATATGTATACAATCGGGAAAACTAAAAAAGCATCTTAAAAATAAACAATTTCGGGAGTCATACATGTAACAAAGATGTATCGAGCAGGCGATACCAAGGGGTATCGGTCAGTGGCGGGATGTCGATAGTCAGGTGCCTATCGATATCGGCAGTCGAGTGATGTCGCACACAGTCGAAAACAGTCGTTCAGAACCCAGCTAGCCATATCCGGAGCGCTCCGAAGTATGAGTAAAAAGGGACTCCTAAACCAGCAGCTCTTAGGAGCGTTTTCGGAGCGCTCTTAAAAGTGACTCCTAAAGCAGCATCTCTTAGGAGCGTTTTCGGAGTGCTCTTAAAAGTGACTCCTAAAGCAGCACCTCTTAGGAGCGTTTTCGGAGTGCTCTTAAAAGTGACTCCTAAAGCAGCACCTCTTAGGAGCGTTTTCGGAGCGTTCCGAAGTAGGACTGAAAACTGACTCCTTAAGCAGCACCTCTAAGGAGCGTTTCCGGAGCGTTCCGTAGCAGGAGAAAAAAAGTGTTATGCTTTGTTTTTTACGTCAGATGTTCATGTCAGATTATTTGTTTAAATTTCATCTCATTCGTGTTGTACGGGTTGTTGAAAGCGTTTTAAAGTAATTATTACAAAATTTTAAGATGAAAAATTTCACGGTAATGTTTCTGGATGGAAGCGACGGAGAGAAGACGCCTTCTGATCTCACTGGTAAAAGAAACATTTTTTCAAAATCAAATATTCAATAACAAAATTTTTTTGATCTTAAGATGACTGTGAAAACATGCCACTAAGTGATTCTCTGGAACCCAATCGCAATTCACGCGAAAATTAAAACAATGGTGAGATAGGTAATAGCCCTTATTAAATTTTTATTATTACTAAAACTTCTCCCTTACAGATACAAGACAACAAAAAAATGCATTGTCAGCAACTGAAGGAGCTATCGATGACTCAAAAGATAATAAAACCAAAAAAAGAATCGCCTTTTTTGAAATCTCCCTGCAATTCGGTAGAGGAGTTTGAGAAGCTAGAAGACAATTTGATGATTTGGTTTCAAACAGCCTAGAACGCCATTCCAAGAAGACGAAATAAGTTTTAATTTCTTGAAACATAGATTATGTATTTTCAATAAACTAATAATATAATACAATATTTTTTTCAATAAAAAAATTTACCACTTAAAAATTATAAATAGAATTTTGGAGCATTTTAATAAGCCGTAGGAACTCCTATACGGAGCATTTTCAGAAACCCTGGGGCTCCTCTTCGGAGCATTTTGAGCATCCGCAGGGAGCATTTTGAGAATCCGTATGGAGCATTTTGACCATCCGTAGGGAGCATTTTGAGAATCCTGAAGGAGCATTTTGGGAAACCATAGGGACTCCTCTTCGGAGCATTATCGGAGTACGAAACCAATCCTAAAACACTCCATCTAGGTTATCTTTGGATGATTTAAGGAGTCCTTTTCTAAAAACCATTACGTAAAAATGGAGTCCGCTCGGAGTCTTTGCGGGTTATCTAAATGAGCATTCTAGGACGCCGAAATCACTCATTTAAGGAGTCCTATAGGCACACTTTTTTCATATATGTCGAAAAGGCCCTTTTCTCCGTCGGATATGCTCCTTTGGGACACTTTTCGGAGCCTCCCTAGGAGGGTTAGGGCACCGTACAGGGAGTCCTAATGGAGCACCGTGCGGACTCCGATGGTTTGCTGGGAAGTAGCAGCAGCAGTCAGTCGAAACGTCGTGAATAACTGAACTAAAGTCGATTAATTATTATATTTAAGCATATTAAACTGTTATTACTTATCCCATCATTATTTAAATAAAACTGAGGTTATTCTCTATAACCCGTTTTACATTTGGGGGCTCAACCGGGATGAGCAAAGACAATTGTGCTTAAAAAATTTCAAGTGCGCAGTAAGAAGAAGAATTTCTGATGAAATCAAAAAAGAAAAAGACGCCAGCCGAAAATCGTACGCAGTCTACAGGCGACAAGCCGACGCCAGCCGAAAGTCGTACGCATCAGGCGCCAGCCGAAAGTCGTAGAGAGAGAGTGAGACAACCGGTGTTTGAAACACCAGAAGTTTCTACACAGCAGCCAGCGTTGCCAGACACGCCGAAGAAGGGAAGTGTTGAGAGACAGCACGAAATCAAGTTGCCGCAAGATTTAGCAGACATGGAAGAGACGCAAGCAGATTACGGATCAGAGGATCACGCAGCATCCAATAACCAAACGCTGCAACAACTCATTCAGCTGCTAACTATCAAAGTTCAGCAGGAAGGAATGTCAAACAACGAGGGAAAATTAGTGGTGGAAAATTTTGCGAAAATTATTCCCGAATACGATGGCGAGAACATACAAGTCGAAAAGTGGTTCACAAACTTTGAGCTAAATGCCGACGCTTATGGTTTGAATGCGAAGCAGAGGTATGTTCAGGCTCGCGGCAAAGTTACGAAGACAGCAGCATTGTTTTTGGAATCGACGGCAGTATTCGACTACAACACACTGCGCAAAGAGCTGATTGAAGAGTTTCATCGGGATAAAGTTTGCGGCGCCGAGCTTCACAAGCAGTTGAGTGCTCGCGCGAAGAAGAAGGAGGAAAGTTTTCACGAGTACGTGCTCCAGATGAAACGCATCGCGGCACTTGGTGAAATGGACACAGAATCGGTGATTCGCTATGTCGTCAATGGACTGAATCTCAAAACCGATTTTAAATACAACTTGTACAGCTGCACGTCCTTCAAGGAATTGCGTGAAAAATACGACGTCTACGAGAAGGTAGTGGACATGAACGAGAAGAGCAGCACTGAGAAGAAGCAGTTTCAGCCGAGCAAATCGAACGACAAAGGTGCAAGTGGAAAATCCAACAGAAAACAGCATTGTTTTAACTGTGGTGCTGCAGATCACTTGCGCAAAGATTGGAAGTCCGAGCAGAAATGTTTTCGCTGCAACAAAAGTGGCCACATGTCAGCACAGTGTACATCGTCCACAAACGTCAATGTTGCCTACGAGGAGAAGCGTCTGAAATGTCTGAAGATCAACAACGTAGTAGTGAACGCACTGGTCGACACTGGAGCCGATATCTCGATTGTGAAAAGATCCCTTTTTAACAAAATGGATGGCGTTGAGTTGGGTCGTAACGTTGCTGCACTCAGAGGCTTGGGCACTAACGTAGTTCGTCCAGATGGTGCATTTCGAGCAAGCGTAGATGTCGACAAGATGGAGGTGATTCACAAGTTCGTTGTCGTAGCTGACAATGCGATTGGATGCGACGCTCTTCTGGGCTACGATTTCGTCGCTAGATTCAATATGAAGATGTCGGAGGCTGGATATGAGTTTTCTTCCCCTGCCGGGGAGAGAACTCATGCGGATAATCAGATAAGTATATACAATATAGTTGAGACAAATACTGATCCTGAAATCCCTCTGCAGTTCAAATCTGAAGTTCAATCGCTGATAAGCGAGTTCAAAGCCGCTAAACAGACTGCAGAATGTCCGATCCAGCTGAAGATCGTTCCCGATGGCAACATCCTGCCGTTTCGACAGGCACCAAGTCGCATCGCCATCAGTGAGGAAGAAGCAGTCAAGCAGCAAATACAGGAATGGCTGGATGCAGGCATAATTCGGCATTCCTCGTCAAACTTTGCAAGCCGTATGGTCATCGTAAAGAAGAAGGACGGTGCCAATCGAGTCTGCGTTGATTATCGCCAGTTGAACAAAATGGTTCTAAAGGATTGCTTCCCGGTACCAGTAATCGACGATGTGCTGGAGAAGCTGCAAAACGCAAAATATTTCAGCGTTATGGATTTGGAGAACGGTTTCTTCCACGTCCCAGTTGAAGAAGGCAGCAAAAAATTTACGGCATTCATCACGAAGCAGGGACTCTATGAGTTCAACAGAGCGCCCTTTGGATTCTGCAACTCCCCAGCGAGTTTTTTGCGGTTCGTCAGCTACGTGTTCCAAAATTTAATAAACGATGGCATTTTGGAAATGTACATGGATGATCTCATTGTTTATGCAGCAACGGCAGAGGAATCCTTACGAAAGTTGAAACTGGTGTTTGACAAAGCAGCTGAGTATGGCCTCAACATAAAATGGAAGAAGTGCCATTTTCTTCAGCCGAAGATTCATTTTCTCGGTCATACTGTGGAGGACGGAATGATTGTGCCTGGCTCTGAAAAAACAAAAGCTGTCAAAAACTTTCCAATGCCGAGGAATGTAAAAGGCGTGCAAGCTTTCCTAGGATTGACTGGGTTCTTTCGAAAGTTTATTAGAGGATATTCTTTGATTGCAAAGCCGTTAACCAGTCTCCTGCGCAAAGATGTTCCTTTTGAGATGAATCACGAAGAGATACGAGCAGTCCAGCAGTTAAAGGAGGCACTTGTCAATGCGCCGGTCCTGCGCATCTATGAGAGAGGTGCAAGGACAGAAATCCATACAGACGCATCCAAGGATTGTGTTGCCGCAGTACTGTTGCAGTGGCATGAAGGCAGACTACATCCGATCTTCTTTTGGAGCAAGAAGACTACTGAAGCAGAGGCGCGCCAACACAGCTATATTTTAGAAGCAAAAGCAGTGTTCCTGGCATGCAAAAAATTCCGGCAGTATATACTTGGAGTACCAATTACGATTGTAACTGATTGCGCTGCGTTTAAACAAACAACATCCAAGAAAGATGTGCCACGCGAAGTTTCACAGTGGGTTCTGTACTTGGAGGACTTCGAATACAAAATGGAGCACAGAAGCGGAGATCGTCTAAAACATGTTGACTGCTTAAGCCGATATCCTCAGCAGGTCATGATGGTCACAACAGAAGTCACCGCTAGAATAAAAACAGCCCAGCAGAAGGATCCCATGATAAAAGCGATTTTGGAGATTCTCAGCAGCCAACCATATGAGCATTATAAAACCAAAGGCGGATTGCTTTACAAATCAGTTGAAGGTACTGATTTGCTCGTGGTACCTAGTCTCATGGAGCGGGAGATTATTGTAGAAGCTCACAACGCAGGACATTTTGCCATTCAGAAGACGATGCATATCATTAACCAGAACTACTACATACCACACTTGGAAGGAAAAGTTGCGAAGATCATTGCCAATTGCATTAAGTGCATTGTGCATAACAGGAAGCTGGGCAAAAAGGAAGGATTTCTATATCCAATAGAAAAAGGAGCAGAGCCATTGCACACGCTGCATATAGATCATCTTGGACCAATGGATGCCATCTCAAAGGCGTATAAATATATTTTCGCCATAGTCGACGGATTTAGCAAGTTTGTTTGGATATATCCGACTAAGACGACAAGCTGTGAGGAGTCTATAAAAAAGCTGGAAAATTGGGCAGAAGTCTTTGGTTATCCAAATAGAATCATTAGCGATAGAGGATCCGCATTTACGGCAACTGCATTCGAGGAGTACGTAAAGGAACACGGAATTGAGCATGTGTGGGGCACTACCGGTGTTCCAAGAGGAAATGGCCAAATTGAACGAGTTAATCGTACGATACTCGCAATTATCTCAAAGCTGTCGTCGGAAAATCCAGAGAAATGGTTTAAGTTTGCGCCGAAAGTACAAAGGGTCATAAATAGTACCATTCACGTATCCACGAAGAGATCGCCGTTCGAACTTATGTTTGGCGTGAAGATGAGGACAACAGCCGAAAACGAGATGCTGCAGCTTTTGGAAAAAGAGATTTGCGAAAGTTTCGATGCCGAGAGACAGGAAATACGAATGAACGCAAAAGATGAAATTCAACGCACCCAGGACATATACAAAAAGCAGTATGACAAAAAGCGTAAGGATGATATTGGATACAAGGAGGGCGACCTTGTCGCCATTCGTCGCACACAGTTCGTGGCTGGTAAAAAACTGGCTAGCGAATATCTGGGTCCATACGAGGTGGTAAAAGTGAAGCGGAACGGACGCTACGAGGTGCGTAAGGCTGCAGACGTCGAGGGACCGATCAACACCAATACAAGCAGCGATAATATGAAGTTGTGGCGCTATGTAGAGGACAACGAGGATTCCAGTTCATCGGAGGCCGATGAATAATGCAGAATGGCCGAATGTAACAAAGATGTATCGAGCAGGCGATACCAAGGGGTATCGGTCAGTGGCGGGATGTCGATAGTCAGGTGCCTATCGATATCGGCAGTCGAGTGATGTCGCACACAGTCGAAAACAGTCGTTCAGAAGTAGCAGCAGCAGTCAGTCGAAACGTCGTGAATAACTGAACTAAAGTCGATTAATTATTATATTTAAGCATATTAAACTGTTATTACTTATCCCATCATTATTTAAATAAAACTGAGGTTATTCTCTATAACCCGTTTTACATACATATCAAGCCTTTGTTGTGTTGTTGTTCTTTGTCTTAATGAGGGCTTGTGCCTTGGTGGTTAGAAAACTAGCGAAATCAGTTCAGAAGGTGCATCTTTTCTCTTGATATCTCGTAATCAAAAAGTCTAGCGATGAAAAATTTCTATGCCCCAAAATTTCTAATATCCAATTTTGTTTCGAACGATATTGAATTTAATACAAAAATTATTCTTAAAAAAAAGAGTTCGGCATTCGGATCATTCCGCTAAATGAACCTGATCCTGCATACCAAATAAAAACTTTTTTTTCGCTATTTTGAATGTTAAATTGTTGTTTGAAAAAGCGAAAAAGCTTAAGTTTAATTATATTTTGAAGGAGATTAATTTAACCCTTTTCCTTCACGACATCTTATCTCACGAAACAGATGAGTAACCAAGCTATTGCTATACCTTTCGATCGGTACATATCTCGATCTGATTGGACAGTCGTAGCAAATTTTGAATTTTTCACGTTTCGCGATGCTTTCGTCACTAGCGTGGACTGCCGTCCACAGTGATAATGGCCAATTTTGCAGGACCATGACAGCGTGGCTGTATGTACGTCAACAGTATTGCATCTAGGCAGTCCGAATACACGAAAGAATTCAATTTCTCTGATTTTTATCTACTTTTTTGTACCCTCTACCCGTCTTATTTTCCATCTGCTTTTATGGAGTATAGCTATATCTGTGGAGTAATATTAACCAGCGAATTTTCTTAACAATGCCAGCACGTACTCCGAACTGGGTTAAACGATCATCAGCTCCTTGACAAATGTCCACGTTATTCGTTACACTAACATTTATTCATGGTGAGACAGATTGTCGCCAGTATTCGTTTCCATTGACTGCAGGAGGACTACTACTATTTTTATGTTTTTCAGTAATACGTGCCAATGTTATATTAAATCCTAGAACGTTTAAAGCAGGGGTGCCCAGCGTCTATGCACACGACGCACATTTGTTTTTGTCTTGCACATAGGATATGGGAAGCATGTGAGAGTACACATTGGTAAGCTTCTTGCGCACATTGCAAATTACACAAACAAATTTTTGCACGTTCCGTTTTCCGTCAACTTTCGTTGCTGGGAAAACAAGAACAAATTTTGCATTGTGCGATTTCGTGTGATGCGTGTGTTTTTTTGAAGACAAATTTTCCTATTTTTATTTTCGGTGTACACACTGAAATAAAAAAACATGTATATTACATGTGTGTGTGCGATTTCTTTTATTTGTATAGTTTTGGGCACCCCTGGTTTAAAGTTTCTAATCAAAAATACCCTAGCATACAAAGAAAAAAGTTATTTTTTGTTATTTTTTTTTTATTATTTTATGCCCTGGACGGTTATTAAGTTTTCTAAAAAATAAGTAACGGGCATAAGTAAGCGTGGCAGACCCCATAATGAGTTAATATAGTTGCCCGTCTGTCTGTGTAAACGAAAGGATCTCAGAGATGGTAAAAGCTAGGACCCCACAATTTGGAATATACAGGCCTGTTCCGAATTCCGAACGTTTTCAAAAAGTAAAAACGAACGTTCTATTATTTGCTGTTCCCAATTCCGATCGAAACGGGCTTATTTTTACTTTTCCAACTCGGTTTCGATAACGTTTCGAAAATTCATTTTAAGTATTTCAAGCTTTATATAGCAGATAAAAGGTAAATTAGACTAAAACTTTGCAGCTCAAATTTTGTTATTCAATTAAAGCAACTTTAGCAGCTTTCGATTGCGAGAGTTGGTGTCGATAACAAAAATTAAAGTGGACTTCAGAACAGCTCGTTTTTGTATGTTATAAAATATTTCATATTTGCTTTTGAAAAAATCCATTTAAAAAATATTTCAAATATTTAAACTTCAAGTAGTGATGTTAATCGATTCCAAAAATGTTCAACATTATTATAATTTTTAGTTTATAATTTTAGGTATTAATTTTAAAGCTTTAAGTCCTGTCTCCAGCACCGCGAAATTTTTATATCAGAAATTTGCTAGTTATTTCGTGTGCGTGGAACATAAATAAAATAGTGTGACCATGTACCTAAAACGTGCATGGTCACTCTGTCTAATTAGCTGTGTTTTGTAACAGCGCTTATTTTGAAAGATCAACTAATTTTGAAAAAATTAATAAAATGAACTCTTAAATAATTGTGGACAATATATTCCTGAACTGTGTATCAGCTGTTCTCTCAGTCCACACGCCCTATCGAAAGCGGGCATAGCGTCATATCTCCGCCGACATATCTCCGCCCGGTACAATTTTCGAGCGGAGCTATTTCGCTTTTTTCTGGCGGAGTTATGTCGTTTTGAAAACGTCATATCTCCGCGCGGAGCTATGTCGCATTTAAAACGACATATCTCCGCCCAACAAAGAACGTCATGTCTCCGCGCGAAGCTATGTCTCTTTCAAAAGACGCGCGAAGTTATTCTATTCTAGAATGTACATTAGGGTGTCCCTTATTTGGTCAAAGTCAATATTTTTAAACGCATACGGGCTAGTTCTGTTCATTAGGTCCTAACGCACTCAGAAATAAATTTTTACCTCAATCGGAGTATGATAACCCGTGCCGACTTGGATCGGAAAATTTAAAGATTATATGGAACAAAAAAAAAATTTTTTTATTTTTTTAATTTTTTATTTTTGTATTTTGTTTATTAAAATTGTTTATTATCAAAACCAAGTTTTCACCTTAATCGGAGTACGATAACCCATTCAAATTTGCATCGAAACATGAAAAATCATCGAAAAATGTATAATCAGTGTTAAAATACTGTTTTTTCATGTTTCGATGCTTGGCAATCTTCTTCTTGCCGCCGCCGCTGCTGCTGCTGTTGATGTTGTTGCTGTTGTTGGTGTTCTTAATATTGTTCGCAATGAGCGCAGCCGCTATCGAGTTGCGAGCGACTGGAATACGCGGACCGGTGTAATTAACCTGCCTCACCGCGTTGTTGTTATTGTTGTTGTTGCTGTTGTTGGTATTATTGTTGTTGTTCTTTGCTGCTGCAAGTCTTTGTGCAGTTGCTTGTGTTCTTGCGCTGATTGCTTCGATTTGTGTTATTGTTGCTGCTGCTGCTACTGGTTTCGTAGATGTTGCTGTTGCTGTTGTTGCTGTCTTTGTTTTTTTGTTCAAATACGCAGAGCGCACGTTATTCAAATTCAAGTTCAAGTCATCGCCATCATGATTTTTCGCATCATTATTCATTTTAGTCTCGGTTCGGCTTCCTTTAATTCAATTCACGCGTGCTTTCGGTGTACAAATACGAATTTTAACCCATTCAAATTTGCATCGAAACATGAAAAATCATCGAAAAATGTATAATCAGTGTTAAAATACTGTTTTTTCATGTTTCGATGCAAATTTGAATGGGTTATCGTACTCCGATTAAGGTGAAAACTTGGTTTTGAGTTCTTTAGAACCTAATAAACAAAATAAAAAAAAAAAAAATTAAAAAAATAAAAAAAATTTTCCGATCCAAGTCGGCACGGGTTATCATACTCTGATTGAGGTAAAAATTTATTTCTGAGTGCTTTAGGACCTAATGAACGGAACTAACCCGTATGCGTTTAAAAATATTGACTTTGACCAAATAAGGGACACCCTAATGTACATATGTATTTATTACTTATAGTTGCATAACGAATTAACATCACAAAGAATAAACACAATTTTGACGAAAAATTTCCAAGTGTGGAACAAATTAGCTTGAACAAATAACTGTACCCATAAAAAAAACCTCTTGACGAGGTAAAAGTCTAGTGACGAAAACATTTTCTTGTCCCAAAATTTCTGATATCCAATTTTGTGACGAATAATATTAAGTCTTACACATAAATTATTTTAAACAAAATTTTGGCACTCGGCACATTGCGCTAAAATGTCTGTCAATGTCTGCCGAATGCAAAAATTTTGTTTAAAATAATTTAATTAATTTTAGCGGTTTTTAGCGATTTCCCGCTAAACTAGCTTTTTTTCGAAGAAGTCGTAGAACAAACGTTTCTAGATTTTTGAGCGGGAACAAGTCGTCATTCAAACTTTTAAGGTAAATCAACGTTTTGATCCTAACAAACAAACAAACAGACAAACAGACAAACAAACAAACACACAGACTGACTTTTCATCTCGTTTTGAGAAGGGCACCAAAAGTTTCAAAATTAATTATCTTCTGAACCAGTGATCGGATTTTGATGATCAAGGTGTCATTCGACGCGTATTTTTGATTAGAATAGTTAAAAATTAAAAAAAAAATCAAAAAGGCTCCAACGGCCCCATTAGCTCCAATCATTTAAATTTTGCCCCTCCCACTTACACCTGTTTATCTCACGAACCAGGTGAGTTTTCAAAAGTCTTAGTATGCACATTTGTAAGTTTAATTGATACCTTTCGATCGGTATATAACTTGACCTGATCGGGCAGTCATAGCAAATTTTCCATTCTTCCTGTGTATATATGCTAGTCGCTTTCGCACACTTCGTGCTGTTTTCGTCACTAGCGCGGACTGCCGTCCGCAGTGATTTCATATCAACAAAGTGCGATGGGCTATATCCACCTTTAGTCCGTACAAATCACCAGGGCCAGATGGGATTTATCCTTGCTCCCAATCTGAGCCGAATCTTTCGAGCAAGTCTCCTACTTGGAGATATTCCAAGTAAATGGACTGAGGTCAAGGTTGTCTTTATACCAAAGGCAGGGAAAAAATCAGCCCAATTGCCTAAGTCATACAGCCTCAGCTCCTTCTTTCTTAAAACGATGGAAAAAATTATAGACCAGCATATTCGGGATAAGAATCTCACGCAACATCCCTTATACAGATACCAATTTGCGTATCAAGCTGGTAAATCAACTGAGACTGCCATCCACTGCCTGACAACCACGATTGAAAAGGCACTCGCTTCTCAACAAATAGTCCTCGGTGCGTTTATTGACATATCCGGGGCCTTTGACAATACGTCATATGAGGCTATACATATAGCCCTGATTAATAAAGGCGTTTCACCGCTAATCACAAGCTGGATTCTAGTATTGCTCAAATCTAGGATCATAACTGCTGACCTGGGGGAGCAAAAAACATCAATTATAGCCACTAGAGGTTGTCCCCATGGGGGTGTACTCTCACCTCTACTGTGGACTTTGGTGATTGCGCCCTCGACACAACAACAAGATGGTGTGAAAGCAGAGGTCTTACAATAAACTCTGCTAAAACCATCTTAGTGCCATTCACAAGGAAAAGGCTTCTTAACCTTACAAATGGTGAATGGCTCTCAAATTGAGTTCTCAAAAGAGGCTGTGTATCTGGGGGTAACCCTAGATGCAAAACTCACATGGAACTCACACCTTACAAAGACCATTAACAAGGCTACAAGGGCATTCTTTGCCTGTCATAGGCTTTTTGGTCGTACATGGGGTTTAACTTCCAAAATGATATTCTGGTCATTTACCACTATTGTGAAACCTATCCTCACCTTTGCAGCTCTTGATTGGTGGACTAAGGAAAATCAACGAAAGGCGAAAACTGACTTAAGTAAGCTTCAACGCCTTGTATGCGTGGGCATGACTGGTGCAATGAGCACACGTCCGACCGATGCCCTTCGCTTCATTACAGGAATTTCACTCCTTCCAATTCTAATTGAAAAGGAAGCCTGTCTAGGGGCCATAAGGCTCCAATGTGTCGCCAACCTAAAGAGCGGCGATCTAACAGGGCATCTTAAAGTTCTTGAAACCTTCTTCACAAGCCCTATTGTACATCTATCAGACGTACAACTACCAAGTATGGTATTCAAAAGGAACTTTACTGTTTCAGTTTATAACAGAAGCTCCTGAAATAACCCGAATCTCTAAATTCCACCTGGATCCCAAGTCTGGTATACAGATGGCTCAAAACTGGAAAATGGCGACACAGGTGCTGGCTTGACCACGGTTCCGCAGGTCAATAGCCATGGGGAAAACCCCATCCATATTCCAAGCAGAGATTCATGCAATAGAAGTCTGCGCCACAGAATGCATTTGACGTAGAGTGCAAGGGGCAACTATCTTCATCTTATCGGATAGTCAAGCGGCTCTAAGAGCCATAGAATCCTTTAAGATAACATCCACACTTGTGGATAATTGCCTACGTAAACTAGACTTCTTGGGGGAGAGGAACGCTTTAGCCACTAAGCAAACAATACATAGAGGTGTCAAACTGGCATTTTAGTGGTTTCACTCGCTTTGTATAGCGTGCAATCCCAGAGTAAGAATCTGCAAACTTTTCAGCAAGAACCCAGAGAGAGAAACGTCACAGAGAGAGCGCACGCCAGCAACGACGAAAAACGTTTAGTCTTGGATCGACACTAGAACGATGAAAACGCTCTGTGTCACTGTCACATGTGTGTGTGAACATGTGCACGCTTCTTAGTGTGCGTAAAATGTAAACATACGGGCTCGATCACCCGCTGGAACATACCCTGTTTTAAATACAAAAAATTGATTTCTTATTTGCTTTGCCTTTTTCATTATTTAATAATTTTATGCTACAAATATATGGTTATTAATTATTAAATTCTAAATATAATAATTAATGAGCAATAAAAAGCAAAGAGAATGATAAAAATATTTGTTTTTAAAAAAGGGTATGTTCCTACCGGTGATCGAGCATGCCGTTGCTTGTGTGCGCTCTCTCAGCAACACTTGGAGGCGCTGTGTGCGCTCTCTCATTGACGCTCTGCCACTCAGGGGTTCTACTGAAAAGAGCTGATAGAGAGGTCGCACAGCATACACAGCGAGTGAAACCACTAAAATGCCTGTTTGACACCTCTATGTATTGTTTGCTTAGTGCTTTAATAGTGGGCTGGATCCCTGGGCACGAAGGTCACGAAGGCAATGAATTGTCTCGCAAAAAAGGGGGCAAATAAACCCCTAATAGGTCCTGAACCCTTCTGTGACCTTGCAAAAGGACACACCATGGAAGCCATAAGGAATTGGATGGAAAAAAAGCTTAGCATGTACTGGATAGACAGCGATGGCCAGCGTCAAGCAAAACGATTTCTTATCCCGGCCAGGAACCAATCCAAAAGAATGGGTGGCCTCAGAAAGAGTGATCTTCGTATCCTCACAGGTTATCTTACAGGACACTTTAGCCTGAGATACCACCTCAAGAAATCGAATCTTTCTGAAACTGAAACCTGCAGATTCTGTGCACTGGAGCAGGAAACATCAGAACATGTTCTATGTGAATGCCCAGCATGTGAGACAACTCCACCCTACAAGATATGGGGAAACAAGCCCAACAAAGTGCTTAATTTCATAAAAAGCCTTAACCTTCAAATTTTTGGGCTCTATTATCTTACAGGCCGGCACAAAAGATCTAATACTGGTCGCAGTGCGGAAAGACTGGCGATTTATAGGGCTGGAAAGTACCAATTGCCGAACCAATTTTCACCGAACATTCAATTTCATTAAGTCGATCGCGATGCGCTGCGCTTGCATTGGTTGCAAAAATAGGACTGACTGTACGTTCTTGTAAAAATCCAAGAGTAGCCAGAATTAAGTGGTAAACAAGTTACAGTTAGAGTTGAATGGAAAAGTACTGATCTGGACAATGCATTTAGTCAAAGCTTTACGCATACATACAAAGGTAAGCTGCGCTTTGTATGTGTGCACGTGTGAATATAATACAAAAGTAGATAACGCATTGAAACTGCGTGTAGTGATCAAAGATAAACAAAATATATATACAGGGTGAACGGTTGTTCAGCAAAGAAGCAAAACAGCAATTTTAGTGATTGGGCGCTTGAAGACTCCGTGGGCGGTTTTTACGGTAACGACTCGGACCTTGTCATCTTGTCCAGGGTGCACCTCAGTGATACGTTCTAGGATTCATTTGTATGGTGGTAGATTAGGCTCTTTAAGTACGACCAGGGTATCGACCTTTAAGTTGTCATTCTCCAGATGCAATTTTGTACGCTCGTGCAGCGATGTCAAGTATGCCAGCGTTTCCAAAAACTTTGGACCATTGCTTGCAATTGATTTCACCGTTCCAATCGATTGATGGATTTGAAGAAACTCGAAGCTTGCTAGTCGACGGTGGCCATGCAGATTACGGCATGGCCAGCCAGGATGGGCCTTTCCACCAAAGTCCATGTTCCAGAAGTTTCGAAGGATGATGTCCTCTTGAGGCGCAATCGGCAGGATTATCCTCCGAACGTTAATGGCTCCAGCAGCTACGGGGAAAGTCATTCAGTATCTCAGCGGTTCGGTTACAAACGTAGGTGTTCCACTGCCGTGGTGGTGCTAACAGCCAGTGGAGCACTATCTCTGAATCGGTCCAGCAGCTGGTGCTGTAAAGAGGAATCGTTAATGAAGTTTTTACAATGGTCAGCAATCGGGTAAGCAGCAGAGCAGCATTCAGTTCCAAGCGCGGAATGGATACTAGCTTGATTGGGGCTACTCGTGTTTTCGCTGCGACGAGAGTAATGTGGAAACTGTCTCCAAGTACAGCCCGACTGTAGACTACAGCTCCATACGCATGCGTTGATGCGTCGGCAAATCCGTGCAGTTGAATGGGTTGAAATGGCAAGGCAATATATCGAGGTACTTGACATTGTGTTAGTGATGGTAAATCCTCCACCAATGCTCTCCAGCGTGCGTTCAACGACTCCGGAATCGGGTCATCCCATTGTGTTACAGCTGTCCAACTTTCTTGAAATACGAGTTTAAGTAAGACTGTGGTGGGAGCGGTCAGACCAAGCGGGTCATAGATTTTGGAAAGGTGTGACAATAATTCTCGTTTTGTAAGAACATCGCTTCTATCCAAATCCGTTATTTTGATAAACATCACATCTCGACCTGGATTCCACTGAATCCCGAGAATCTTGACAGGGTGTTCCATGAGTGAATTCTTGTCAAATTGTACAGGGTCATAACATCGATTTTCATAAGGCAATGATTCCAGAAGGCGCCAACAATTGGAACTCCATTTTCGTAATTTAAATTTCGCCTTATCTAAAAGTTCAATAAGCTCGGTCTTTAGCTCCAATAAATCGTTGATTGAGTCGCATCCTGTTGGGATATTATCAACATACGCATCGTATGTTAAAGCGCGTGATGCTGCAGGGTACTCTAGGCGATGATCATCGGCTAACTGCTTTAAAACTCGAATCGCCAGAAATGGAGAGGGTGTCAGGCCATAAGTAACCGTCAAAAGGCGAAAATGAATCATTGGATCATTTTCATTCTTACGCCAAACAATGCGTTGCAAATTGGTGTGGGGCTTGGTAACTTGAATACCTCGGAACATCTTTTTTTAATATCGGCGCAAAAGACATATCAGTGTTGTCGGAAACGTAAACAAACACCAAAAAGGTCACGCTTAATCGGTGGACCAACATGAAGTCTATCGTTGAGCGAAACCCCAGAGCTGTCCTTTCCTGATCCATCGAAAACTACCCGACATTTGGTAGTGAGGCTATCCAGCTTGATAACAGCGTGATGCGGCAAATAAACGCAAGTCTCCGGTCTTTCTTCAACTTGAGTTGCTGTCAGCTGTTCCATATGACCACGTTGCAAGTAGTCATCCAAAAAAGCTTCGTATTGCTGCTTAAGTTCCGGGTTTTGACCAAATTTACGTTCCAAGGAGACCATACGATTCATGGTTTTTGGTAGAGTTGAAGCAATAGGTGGCGCTCCATCCTTGAAGGGATACTCGACAATATATGCTCCGTCTTTGGAGCGAGTGTGGGTTGACACAAAATGACTCTCTGTGGGATCACTGGCGTCTAAAAGTGTCTTTCTAGGCTGAACACTATCCATCTCCATGAAAGACCGAACCAGAGTGTCAAGATCAGCATGATGTGTAACAGCCGGATCAGGTCTTCATCGCGTGTAATGTAAGAGCCTGCAATAATCCAACCAAAAATTGTATTGAGCGCTATAGGAAATTCGTTACCAAAAGATTTTCTTTTTCCAGTATATAGAGACCACAGTTGATCTGATCCAACGATGACATCTATGGATCCCGGTGTGCAGAATGTTGGATCTGCTAAGGAAAGCGAGCAGATTTGCTTCCATGTTGAAGAAGAGGTGTCAATCGCTTGCGCTGGAAGCGATGACGTCAGCGAAGATAGGCTGAAGGAAGCCAATTCGACAACTTGATTCAAATTGCGAGAGCGCAGCTTGAAGTGTGCGCGTCCTCGGGTAACGCCAGCGCTGTTGGCTGCGAGACCAAGAACTGAAATCCGTGCATGCGTTCGACGCACGCCTATCTGCTGAACAAATGATTCTGATGCCAATGTTATTGTAGATCCTGTGTCCAGGAGCATCCTGCAAGTTGTGGTATTTCCCCAGGCGTCGATGACGTCTGCGAGGATGGTTGGCAATAGAGTTTGCGAACTTGCAATCGGAATATTTTCCAGGGTATGATGAGAGTAGTTGCTGTCTTTGGGAGGAACGCTCCCCACTGGTTGAGTTTCTTGAGTTAGAGGCTGATTGTGTGCAATTGAAGATTCAGATCGTGAATTTGAAGAAAGATCAATGTTGGCCACGTTTGATGACGCAACGTGGCTACCATGCTCAGTCTGCTGCTGCGAGCCGTGAAGCAAAAAATGATGTTTGCGGCTGTAGATCCGACATGTGTGTTGGGGTGAGAGACCCATAAAGTGACGATTAATTCAACCGTCTAAAAATTTGACCATGTTATAATTTTTTATTTTTTATTGGATCAATAAAAGTACAAATCAATGGCCGCGTTCACCAGAACTAATCAATCAGTAATCATGTATTTTGTTTGTTCGATAACAAAGCATCACAATCAGAAAATTTCAGCGTACTATTTTGGTGATGAATTTTCAGTCATCATAATCACAAAATTTGAAATCATGATTGCTAATCACTGCATTTCACCATAATAATCATGCAAATTTCATCGATTTTCTGTTGTCGATTTGTTCTGGTGAACACGGCCAATAACTTCTGAGCATTCCGCAGAGTATATTTAAAAAAAAAAAAAATGTTATATTATTTTTTATTTTTTATAAGAAATAACAAAACGGGTCATATATAATTCAAAGTTTATTAATGATAACAAAAATTATAAATAAAAAAATTTAAAATAATATATACATTAATCAGACTCGATATAAATTTCGCTTTCTTCTTCTTTGAATTTGCAAGATCTAAAATAGTGCTCTTAACATTGCAATGATACAAGTCAGCTAAAATCTAAACATATGTTGAAACACCCTAGCTAAAGACGAGAAACACAATTAAAAGCATACTATTTATTACAAATTTAATAGACATATATGTATATTTTATCTAATGACGTAGAGCACAATTAGACGTTCACTGTTTATAAGAGTACACTAGTACATACGCTTGACTTCGCTTTCCATTTATCAATAAAATAAATTTAATAATTAAAACTGAGCTTAAAGTTGATCTCTTACTTTGTCTTGCTTATTGCAATTGACAGACAGCTTACAACTGACCAAAACAGCTGACAAAAAGAGCTGACCGAAACAGCCACCACTTAAAAATTAAAATGTAACTCTGTTTTGTGATTTTCCGCGCAACTTTGAATGTAAATAACTCTTTTGGGGCAGAACGGGGCGCAAAACCCCTTGGAGGACACTTAGACAGATATGTTACAAATTTAATAAAGAAAGAATGGTTACGTTTGGTTACGTTTGAAGCAACTTTTGCCTATCTAAAGATAAAAATACCTCTAATTTCACAGGTACTTTTTATTAAAATTTTTTTCCATATAATTACTAAAAATTTTCGATTCAAAAAAATTTACGAAAATTGTTAAGGATTCAAATTTATTGTTTCCATTTTCAAAAATTCTTTTTGCTAATTTTTTACGTGAAATTCGTCATCAAAAGTGACAAAAAATATAATTTTTTCGTATTTCGAAAAACGAAAACACAAAGTTTCAACTTTGGCGTCACATTACAGGGTATCAATTAGACATAGAGCTATAATTTGTTCACTCCATAATGCAGAATTTTATCTACTTTGACCACATATTAATTTGATTATGCAATTCCAAAATTTTTATTTTGAATTATTCGTCACTTTTGGGGTCTCTCACCCCAGTGTGCGACGGTTCTATACGATGTAGAAATCTATAGATCACCGTTGACAAAATAAACTAATTAAGGAAGGAAGGACCAAAAAGTTTAATGTTTATAAATGAAACGCCAGAAGTGTCACTGTTTAATTTGATATAAATTTATTTTCACCGAACATTCAATTTCATTAAGTCGATCGCGATGCGCTGCGGTTGCATTGGTTGCAAAAATATGACTGACTGTACGTTCTTGTAAAAATACAAGAGTGTTTTTAGCCAGAATTAAGTGGTAAACAAGTGACAGTTAGAGTTGAATGGAAAAGTACTGACCTGGACAATGCATTTAGTCAAAGCTTTACGCATACATACAAAGGTAAGCTGCGCTTTGTATTTGTGCGCGTGTGAATATAATACAAAAGTAGATAACGCATTGAAACTGCGTGTAGTGATCAAAGATAAACAAAATAGATACACAGGGTGTCTGGTTCCCAAACAGGCCTGTATATTATATCAATATGCTGCTGCTAGTAGAGCTGGCAAACTATCGATATTGGCGCCATTCGATATTTTGAGAGGTTAACATCGATACTATCGATAGTATCGTTTTATTAATATTTTCTACCAAAAGACCCAACTCAAAATTTTTCATATAAAAAAAATATTTTATGCAAAGTGAATATTTATTATTTTAAGCTTAATTTGTTAAAACAATAACGTAAAAATTTATAAATTTATGAATAAAGCTTAGCGCAGCCCTTCTTACCACAAATTTTGCTGCCAAGTGGTCTGCAAAAGAAGTAAATTTTTCTTAAATACTATCGATAGTGGAAGTTTTTGCCATCGATATAACGATAGTGGGAAAAACCAGGTCCAGCTTTGACTTTTTTGTTTTTGGCCTATGGGAGGAACCACTGTGCAATGTGACGACTGCCAAAAAATTTATTTTTAGTAATTTATATGCATGTACTTAACATTATTCGCCACAAAATTGAATATCAAAAAACGCGAAATTTTAAGTACTACAATATATTGAAATTTAAACAAAAACGTTAGACGCGATTGGTAAATTGGGGTAAAAAAAAGCCTTTTTTACCTGTACCCTTTTAAACTTTTAAGGTATGTCAAAGAGGGGTGCCCGCGGGCGTTATGACACACATTTTTGTGGGTCTTATGACACTATAAGAAGTGCATAAATGCCCGAAGCTAATAAATATTAAATGTTTATTATTAAAAAACATTTATGTTAACCTTTAGGGAACAAGCCGCCACCAATCCTAACTTATTATAAAGATAGCTTATAGCAATAGGGCATATCTGCTGTTTCAGCAGTTGTAATGCTCATTTATTATTATCAAAAAAACTGGGTTTTAACAGTGATTATACATTTGTCGATGTTTTTTCATGTTTCGATGCAAATTTGAATGTGTTGTCGTACTCCGATTAAGGTGAAAATGTATTTTCAAGTTCTTTAGGACCGAAGGAACAAAATATATATTTGTAAAGGTCGTTTAAATTCCGTTTGAATGATACAAAATTTTCCTTAACCCATTGAGTTACCCTTGGAAAATTTCGAATTTATGTAAAAGTCACCTTTCAAAACTTTTTTCGTCGATGTTTTATAAAAAATATTTTGATGCAAAAAAATTCTTGGAACAATTCTAAGAGTAACTGCAAATTTTCAAAAATATTTTTGCTAGTATTTTTAATAAGTTTTTGAAAACTGCAAAAAAATGCGGTTTTTGCATGAAAATGAGAAAAAATAGGTTAAAATAGTTATTTTTAGAGTTTTCAAAAAACTATAAAAGTACTAGTAAAAATATTTTTCAAAATTTATTTTTGCAGTACTCTTAGAAATGTTCCAAGATTTTTTTTGCATACAAATATTTGTTGTAAAAAATCGAGAAAAAAGTTTTGAAAAGTGACTTTTACATGAATTCAAAATTTTCGAAGGGTATTTAATGGTTTAAGGAAATTTTTGCAAAATTCAATCGGAATTTAAACGACCTTTCCAAATATATTTTTTTTACTGTGATAACTTGACTTACATAGCAGTTAAAGCAAAAATAAGGGTGCATACTTTAAGCTGTGAGCCACTGTATATGTTTGCACTAATAAATTGTTTATAATTTAAAAAAAAAATTTCGTCAATTTTAGTACTTAACGGGACAGGTTTCAGCTGGCTTTCTTTATCCACACCTGC
This sequence comes from Drosophila recens, assembly GCA_037043495.1. NCBI lineage: Eukaryota > Metazoa > Arthropoda > Insecta > Diptera > Drosophilidae > Drosophila > Drosophila recens. The sequence continues at coordinate 132,889 of JBAMBJ010004275.1, forward strand.
ATGCGTCCTTGCTATTACATACACTTGCCAAAAAAAAGCTCAATACCGAACTTTGATAGTCAAAAAACAAGTGAAAAAGGCTATAGTCGAGCTCCCGACTATAGGGTACCCGTTACTTTCTTAAATAAATGTAACAAAAATTTATTGCATGCTTTTAGGCAGTTAAATTGCTTAAAAGCTTTAATAAGCCATTACCACCTTTCTATTTGTCCGATCTTGTAACAATTTTATAAGATGATAGGTAATAATAGAAGGTAACGGTAATGAGTAAAAAAATCATAATATCTATGCATGTAGTGGCTTTTCACGATTTACGGAGGCGGATAGGGGCGTGGCAAAAATTTGAAACAAACTTGACCTGCGTGGGGCTTATAGAAGTCTCTGTGTCATTTGGTTGCTCTAGCTCTTATAGTCTCTGAGATCTAGGCTCTCACACGGACAATCAGACGGACTCGGCTGATGATGCTGATCAAGAATCACTGCGGACGGCAGTCCGCGCTAGTGACGAAAGCAGCACGAAGTGTGCGAAAGCGAATAGCATATATACACAGAAAGAATGAAAAATTTGCTATGACTGTCCGATCAGGTCGAGCTATATACCGATCGAAAGGTGTCAATTAAACTTACAAATGTGCATACTAAGACTTTTGAAAACTCACCTGGTTCGTGAGATAAACAGGTGTAAGTGGGAGGGGCAAAATTTAAATGATTGGAGCTAATGGGGCCGTTGGAGCCTTTGTGATTTTTATTTTTTACTATTCTAATACGCGTCGAATGACACCTTGATCATCAAAATCCGATCACTGGTTCAGAAGATAATTAATTTTGAAATTTTTGGTGCTCTTCTCAAAACGAGATGAAAAGTCAGTCTGTGTGTTTGTCTGTTTGTTAGGATCAAATTGATGATTTAGCTTAAAAGTTTGAATGAGGACTTGTTCCCGCTCAAAAATCTAGAAACGCTTCTTCTACGACTTTTTCGAAAAATCGCTAGTTTAGCGGGAAATTGAAGGGCTTTTAGGCATACCTTCAACGTTTTTTTTTTAAATAAAAAGGTAAACAGCTACAGGTGATATAAGGTATTTTTATCCACATTTTGACGATTTAAGAAAAATCTTCGTTTTAAATCACTTTTAAATATGTTATATGTTGTAGACAATTCTATTCCGCGTTTTTTGACACATAACACATATCAGTCAAAATTCGTTTGGGCAAGATATTACCTATTAACTGAATATACCTTTTACCTTTACACTACTGCATGTACATATGCAGTATGTACACTAGGGTGGGTCAATTTTTTTTCGACCCAATGCGGTTATTAAAATCGTAATCTACGGTGAATTCTAAGAAGATTTGCCCAAGAAACCATAGGTCTAAAATCATTTTCGAGCTTCCGATTTTTAACGAGAAACTTTGCGTATTTGTTTGTCATTTTAAACACGCTAAGATACCTAAGCGAGTCCATAAAAAGTATATTGTTTTACTTAACATTTTTTCAAGAAAATTATAAATTTTTAAAATAAAAAACTATAATAAAAAATTAAAAATTTATTTTTATTATTTTTTTAAATTTAAAAAAGTTCTTTTCTGTAAATAAAAATGATAAAATTGGCATTAATTTGCATTTGACCGTTAATTTACGCCCTTTTTAGTGCCATGCCCACTTTCATTTTTCTTTTAAAAAATACTTTGAAGTATTGAGAATATATAGCTCAAGTTTCAACCCGATATCTCATCTAGTTCAAAAGTTACAGATTTTTGCCACCAACATTGGCAAAACAAACCGAAAACGGGTACAAAATACGTACAAAATACATATAAAATGGTACCAAATTTGTATGTATTTTGTACCCATTTTAAGGTTGATTTGCCGATGTTGGTGGCACTAAAAAGGGCGTAAATTAACGGTCAAATGCAAATTAATGCCAATTTTATCATTTTTATTTACAGAAAAGAACTTTTTTAAATTTAAAAAAATAATAAAAATAAATTTTTAATTTTTTATTATAGTTTTTTATTTTTAAAAATTTATAATTTTCTTGAAAAAATGTTAAGTAAAACAATATACTTTTTATGGACTCGCTTAGGTATCTTAGCGTGTTTAAAATGACAAACAAATACGCAAAGTTTCTCGTTAAAAATCGGAAGCTCGAAAATGATTTTAGACCTATGGTTTCTTGGGCAAATCTTCTTAGAATTCACCGTAGATTACGATTTTGATAACCGCAAGGTGCGTTTTTTTTTATCCATACAAATTAACCCACCCTAATGTACACTGCTTGCAGCGTAATGCGGAAATAAACTGCTTGCAAGAGGTGAATTCTTTTTGTTTCAGATAAATCATTTTATAATCAAAAATATAGAATCGTTTGTTCTACGACTTTTTCGAAAAATCGCTAGTTTAGCGGGAAATCTCTAGTTTAGCGGGAAATCGCTAAAAACCGCTCAAATTAAAGCCCCCATAGCATCCAAACGATAGACGCTACAGATGCGATCTATATGTCGTTGAAAAAGTATTTCGAAGGGGTCTTAGGCATACCTTAAAAGTTTTTTTTTTAATTATAAGGGTAAACAGTTACAGGTTAAATAAGGTATTTTTTCCCACATTTTGGTAATTTAAGAAAAATCTACACATCAAATCACATCAAATATTGCAATTTTAAAATTTCTGATGTCTTATTCAAAAATTTCTGATATCCCATAAAAAAAACCTCTTAACGAGGTTAAGGTCGGTTGACGAAAACATTTTCATGCCCCAAAATTTCTGATATCCAATTTTATGACGAATAATATTAAGTTTTACACATAAATTATTTTAAACAAAATTTTTGCATTCGGCACTGCGCAAAACAGTGAGTTTTATTTGGTCTGAAGAATTGAGACATTTTAGCGCAATGTGCAGAGTGCCAAAATTTTGTTTAAAATAATTTATGTGTAAAACTTAATTTTATTCGTCGGAGGCTAAGCTTTCAACGATTGTAATGGTACAACGTTGTAAGCAGGGGCGACAGGGCATTCGTTGCCCAACTGCTCAAGACCGACCATACGTGGTGAAGAACCACATCCTGCACGAGGTGCCTCTGCTGCCTGCAAAATATGGCGGCTCTGGAGAGGACAACTCGAATAAAACCCGTAATCTCAGATGTTATTCGAGCCGTGCCTAACGGTGACCTCCGGACACCTGGCGACCTGCGGTTGTAATTAGCCTTACCGAGACATGAGGCTCTGATCCGGTGGACCAACCCCTTCCTTATTACTCGTGGGACCAATCAATGGAAACCAATCAAATAAAACAACAAGAGGCTGACAAGCCTCCCCAATCCGAGGTCGCTGACCTCTCGACTGAAGTCGAACCAATGGATGCTGACGACGGGCTGGATCTCGGTCCATACGGCCCAGCCAGTAGTCCCAACACAGAGGAGATGGAGGAGCTCCTCAAAGTTGATGAGGAAATTCTCAACTCACCTGAAAAGGCGAACGAAGGACCCAAAACTAAAGGCGGAAGAATACGCCTGAGTGCAGCTGCTCGCAGACGCCTACAACATTTTAACGCGAAGGAACTGTCGCGTGAGCAGGCACTGGCTATGGCAAAACAGCCAATGCAAAAGCCCCGCAAACGCCTGAATGCTCTAGAAAAAGGGAGAGATCAGCGAACACGATGCCTAAGGCAAATATACCAAAGCGTGGGAGTGCAACCGGGGCTGGTATAACTCCAGCCAGGGTTATGGAAGTCGTAGCCGAGTCAGCGGATCAACAGGCTGAAAAGCCTATGACCTCACGACCGACTGCGGCGACCGTAGCCAGAGAGCACCGTTCCTACAGCGAGGTCACCAATGCGGAAAGGTTCGCTGTGACTCCGATGGGCTATCCAAAAGCCCTCTTTTCAGCAAAAGATGAAATAAAGACGCAGCGACAGGGGGCTAAAGGCTGCACTTTTCGTCCAGGGTGGCTCCTGATATCTTGCGCAAATAAGGAGACAGCGAACTGGCTAAAGGCAACAATGGACTGGCACTGTGGACTGGCGCAAAAGTGGAGCTTGTGGCAGTGACAGATATGCCTAAACCAGAAGTTTACATCGGGTACTTCCCAAAGACAGAGAAGTGCTCGAATGAAGATATCCTTCAGCACCTCGAAGGGCAAAATCGTGCCCTGCGAGTCGGAGACTGGAGAATATTGAATCGTGTGGATAGGGGAAAGCAGATCGAGCTTACGTTCTCTGTGGACCCACTATCGGACGAACGGATGAAGAGCGTAGGGCATCGACTGTGCTACGGCTTTGGGCAAGTCAATGTAAGGCAGAAGAGCAAACACAGCGCTGAGGCGATAAACGCCCCCGCTGTGACTGCGTCTATACCTGATAAGGCAGCCCAAAAGTCTTTGGACAGTCAGGAGCTGCCCACCTGCTCAAACAGCCTCACGCCGACCACACGCACGACTGAGGATAAATCTTCGGAAGCCGCAGGCAGCACATTGGCAGAACCCTCAACAAGTGCCAATGCTGCCATCACGGTGCGACCAGTGACCAGTGCACCACAGGTCACAAGAATGCGCCCGCCCCTGTACGGGCGGCTTCCGAATAAGCACGGCAAGGGCGCCAGGAGATCCCCCGAAGAGACCGTGCTGCTTGGCAGCAAGTGGGGCAAGAAGAGGGCCGCTCGCGGTCGGAGAAGAGACTAATGGCCCACTCCACCCTCCCCTACACCCACAACAACAATAGGCATCTCAAATGCCTACAAGCAAACCTACACCAGTCATCAGAAATCCCAGAAAAACTAACTGGGAACACTTCACGCTTGAGCTTGAGCAGAATGTGAACTACTCCAATTCCCCTATACGTAGTATTGAGGAGCTGGAGTATGAAGCAACTGATGTTCATAACAACATGGAAAAAAAGTTGCATCCACAAAAATCGCAAATCTCGACGGGACGTTCCCTGGTGGAACAAAGCCCTGGAGAAACGGCGAAAGGATGTAAGAAGACTTTTCAATAGGGCGAAAATATCCGGAAACTGGTCCGAATATAAAACTGCCCTAACACTCTATAACAATGAGTTGAGGAGGTCTAAAAGGGCTACGTGGAGAGACTACTGTGGGAAGATTGATAATCTTCCTGAAGCGGTCCGACTACAAAAAGCCCTCTCCAAAGACCACTCAAATGGCAGCTGCACATTGAAAAAGCCTGATGGAAGCTTTACAAGTACCCTAGGTGAAACTAGCAAGCTTCTGCTAGACACTCACTTTCCAGGGTGTATAGGTGCTGGCTATGTTCCTACGACTCTTATGGCACCCGTATAAGCAATTTCATCTCAACGAAGTGCGATGGGCTATATCCACCTTTAGTCCGTACAAATCACCAGGGCCAGATGGGATTTATCCCTGCTTTCTACAAAAGGGTATGCATTTAATTGCTCCCAATCTGACCCGAATCTTTCAAACAAGTCTCCAACTGGGATATATTCCAAGTAAATGGACTGAGGTAAAGGTTGTCTTTATACCAAAGGCAGGGAAGAAATCAGCCCAATTGCCTAAGTCATACAGACCCATAAGCCTCAGCTCCTTCTTTCTGAAAACGATGGAAAAAATTATAGACCAGCATATTCGGGATGAGAATCTCAAGCAACATCCCTTATACAGATACCAATTTGCGTATCAAGCTGGTAAATCAACTGAGACTGCCATCCACTGCCTGACAACCACGATTGAAAAGACACTTGCATCTCAACAGATAGTCCTCGGTGCATTTATTGACATATCCGGGGCCTTTGACAATACGTCATACGAAGCTATACATATAGCTCTGATCAATAAAGGCGTTTCACCGCTAATCACAAATTGGATTCTAGTAATGCTCAAATCTAGGATCATAACTGCTGACCTGGGGGAGCAAAAAACATCAATTATAGCCACTAGAGGTTGTCCCCAAGGGGGTGTACTCTCACCTTTACTTTGGACTTTGATGATTGACGAACTTCTACATAAGCTACACAGTTTAGGGTTCGTAACTCAGGGATATGCCGATGACTTTGTCTTATGTGTCAGTGGTTGCCACGAGCCAACCATTTCGGAGCGAATGCAGTACGCCCTCGACATAACAACAAGATTGTGTAAAAGCAGAGGTCTTACAATAAACTCGGCTTAAACCATCTTACTGCCATTCACAAGGAAAAGGCTTCTTAACCTTACAAATCCAACCATGAATGGCTCTCAAATTGAGTTCTCAAAAGAGGCTGTGTATCTGGGGGTAACCCTAGATGCAAAACTTACTTGGAATTCACACCTTACAAAAACCATAAATAAGGCTACAAGGGCATTCTTTGCCTGTAACAGACTTTTTGGTAACACATGGGGCCTAAGTCCCAAAATGATCTTCTGGTCATTTACCACTATTGTGAAACCCATCCTTACCTATGCATCTCTTGCTTGGTGGACCAAGGTTAAGTAAGCTTCAACGCCTTGTGTGTGTGGCCATGACTGGTGCAATGAGCACATGTCCCCTTGGCATCATTAGAATCTCACCCCTTCCGATTCTTATTGAAAAGGAAGCCTGTCTTGGGGCGATCTAACAGGGCATTTTAAGGTTCTTGAAACCTTCTTTACAAGCCCTATTGTACATCTATCAGACGTACAACTACCGACTATGGTATTCAAAAGGAACTTTACTGTTTCAATTTATGACAGAAGTTCCTGGAATAATCCGAATATTTACATACCATCTGGAGCACAAGTGTGGTATACGGATGGCTCAAAATTGGAAAATGGCGACACAGGGGCTGGCGTGTATGGACCACGGTTCCGCAGGTCAATAGCCATGGGGAAAACCCCATCCATATTCCAAGCAGAGATTCATGCAATAGAAGTCTGCGCCATAGAATGCATTCGACGTAGAATGCAAGGGGCAACTATCTTCATCTTATCGGATAGTCAAGCGGCTCTAAGAGCCCTAGAATCCTTTAAGATAACATCCAAACTTGTGGATAATTGCCTACGTAAACTAGACTGCCTGGGGGAGAGGAACACTATAACAGTGGGCTGGATCCCTGGGCACGAAGGTCACGAAGGCAATGAAATTGCGGACTGTCTCGCAAAAAAGGGGGCAATAAAACCCCTAATAGGTCCTGAACCCTTCTGTGGCCTTGCAAAAGGACACACCATGGAAGTCATATGGAATCCCACAAAAAAACCTCTTTACGAGGTAAAAGTCTAGTGACGAAAACATTTTCATGCCCCAAAATTTCTGATATCCAATTTTGTGACGAATAATATTAAGTTTTACATATAAATTATTTTAAGCAAAATTTTGGCACTCGGCACATTGCGCTAAAATGTATCAATTCTTCATACCAAATAAAACTCACTCACTGTTTTGCGCAGTGCCGAATGCAAAAATTTTGCTTAAAATAATTTATATGTAAAACTTAATATTATTCGTCACAAAATTGGATATCAGAAATTTTGGGGCATGAAAATGTTTTCGTCACTAGACTTTTACCTCGTAAAGAGGTTTTTTTTGTGGGATATCAGAAATTTTTGAATAAGACCTCAGAAATTTTGAAATTGCAATATTTTTTGACAGTATAGCTTTGTCAACTTTGATTATTGTTTGTACAAGCTAAAGCAAATTGTCTGGCAACACTGGTCCCCTTTACAAACACACATGCCCAGCGCAAAAGCTATCAGCACTCTTAAACTCTGGGTGCTATGACACTTTGCTGCTGCTATCCTATTCCCATTCTAAGTAAAATGTATGTATTCAGCTAACAGGTAATTTCCGCATTACGCTGCAAGCAGTGCAAAAAGCCCTTCGAAATACCTTTTCAACGATATACAGATCGCATCTGTAGTTTCTATCGTTTGGATGCTATGGTGGTTTCAATTTTAGCGGTTTTTAGCGATTTCCCGCTAAACTAGCGATTTTTCGCAAAAGTCGTAGAGCAAACGTTTCTAGATTTTTGAACAGGAACAAGTCCTCATTCAAACATTTAAGCTATCCAAACAATCAAACTGGCTGCTATGACACTTTGTTGCTGCTGCCCTATTCCAATTCAAAGTAAAACGTATATATTCAGTTAATAGGTTATATCTTCCAAACCTATCGGTAAAATTTTTTGTGTCATATATCAAAAAACGCGAAATTTTACAAACTAAAACATATTGAAATTTAAAAAAAATCGTTAGCGGCGTTTTCTCAAAAACCGCCAGAACGTGGGGAAAATACCTTATGTCACCTGTAGCAATTTACCTATGTACTTTAGAAAAAAAGTTAAAAGGTATGCATAACAGCCCTTCAAAATACCTTTTCAACGATATATAGATCGCATCTGTAGCTTTTATCGTTTGACTGCTATAAGGGTTTTAATTTTAGCGGTTTTTAGCGATTTCCCGCTAAACTAGCTTTTTTCGAAAAAGTCGTAGAACAAACGTTTCTAGATTTTTGATCGGGAACAAGTCCTCATCCAAACTTTTAAGCTAAATCAACGATTTGATCCTTACAAACAAACAAACAGACAAACAAACAAACAAACAGACTGACTTTTCATCTCGTTTTGAGAAGGGCACCAAAAATTTCAAAATTAATTATCTTCTGAACCAGTGATCGGATTTTGATGATCAAGGTGTCATTCGACGCGTATTTTTGATTAGAATAGTTAAAAATTAAAAAAAAAATCAAAAAGGCTCCAACGGCCCCATTAGCTCCAATCATTTAAATTTTGCCCCTCCCACTTACACCTGTTTATCTCAAAAGTCTTAGTATGCACATTTGTAAGTTTAATTGACACCTTTCGATCGGTATATAGCTCGACCTGATCGGACAGTCATAGCAAATTTTTCATTCTTCCTGTGTATATATGCTAGTCGCTTTCGCACACTTCGTGCTGCTTTCGTCACTAGCGCGGACTGCCGTCCGCAGTGATTGGGAGGAAAAAAAGCTTAGCATGTACTGGATAGACAGCGATGGCCAGCATCAAGCAAAACGATTTCTTATCCCGGCCAGGAACCAATCCAAAAGAATGGTTGGCCTCAGAAAGAGTGATCTTCGTATCCTCACAGGTTATCTTACAGGACACTGTAGCCTGAGATACCACCTCAAGAAATTGAATCTTTCTGAAACTGAAACCTGCAGATTCTGTGCACTGGAGCAGGAAACATCAGAACATGTTCTATGTGAATGCCCAGCACTCTGCAGGCGTAGGCTACAAATACTGGGAGGTGAGACAACTCCACCCTACAAGATATGGGAATATAAGCCCAACAAAGTGCTTAATTTTATAAAAAGCCTTAACCTTTAAATTTTTAGGGCTCTTTATTATCTTACAGGCCGGCACAAAAGATCTAATTCTGGTCGCAGTGCGGAAAGGCCTTACTTAACATAACATAACAAAACATAACATAACATAATATTATTCGTCACAAAATTGGATATCAGAGATTTTGGGGCATGAAAATGTTTTCGTCACTAGACTTTTACCTCGTAAAGAGGTTTTTTTATGGGATATATATACTCTATAGGGTCGGAGATGCTTCCTTCTCCCTGTTACATACATTGCACCGGATTCAATATCCCCTTTTACTTATTTTAGAAGTACTTACTTGTTGTTGAATATTGTCAAAACTTTTTTTCTTAATGAATAACACAAAATTAATAAATAATTTTAGTAAGAATCTTATTGTGAATATTACTCTCTTTTAAATTAAAAATTCAACGGACATTGGTACGGAAAGAGTATGTGTCGAATTGAAAAAACAACGAAAAATGCATTTATTTAAAAAAAAAATAAAAAAAAAAATAAAAAAAAAATTTATATACTAAGAAGTTGGATGCCTCTATCTTCTTTTTACAGAAAATTTAGCCATTTATAGTACTCTACTTGTAAGATTTCAATATACATACATACATACTCCAAATCTCAAATACAAATCAATATTAAATCAAAAACAGTTCACTTCACTTATGAAAGCCCACATTGCACCAAAGCAAAAACAAACAGTCTGGCAACACCGGCTATTATCGTCATGTCGTCCGCTGCAATAATTTTAATTTGCATGGTTATGGTAACATACTTAGTTACTATATGTTTATGCAAGTATCGAAATTGAGTTGGATGTTCGGTTTTCTCAAAATAGAGTTAAACACTTTTTTTTTCTTTGAAACAAAGACTATAGTAAAAAGGTTTTCCTCTGCAAAGTAGATAAGGCTAAAAAGTCGTGTTACAAATATTTTAGAATTAAATAAACTACGTGTGCTTTTGTTGTTTTATTGTTTATTTTTGCTTTTCTATTTTTTTGCTGTGCGCTCGTCTTGTTTTGATATGTTGATAAGCCGAATTGACGCTTTGTGATTGCCGTTGTCGTCATTGCTCGATTAAGTGAAAACGACTGAACGAGCTTTGCTGTATTTGCTTTCGAAATTGAATTTTTTCTTTTTCATATACTCGTACATAGATCTTTTTATTAAAATAATTCAGCTCGTTATTCAGCTAAAATTGCAAGTTTAAAGCAGTTTCCTTTACTTATACAATTTATTTTTTGCTTTGCACTTTGATTTGTGTTTTTTGTTTATTGGTGCCTTACATATATATACATACATATTAGAGGTCTGCACGGATGCATTCAAACTTGAGCGTCTCTGAGTATTCGTGAGTTAATTTCAGTTCCCTGAGTGGAATAAATTTAAAGATCCGGTTCTCATCGATTGAATACTAATTTTTGACATTAATTCGAGTACTCATATGAACGGCATCGAGTGAACGAGAAACGAATGAAATGAATGAAGCAAAGATTTTCAGAGTACTCAGAATACAACTTTTTTTTTTTTTAAATAATTTATATGTTAAAGCTAATATTGTTGGTCACAAAATTGGATATCAGAAATTTTGTGGCATAGAAATGTTTTCGTGACTTGATTTTTACTTTAAAATCAAAGAAACTAAAAATACGGCACTTACCCTCACTCGTTTTTTCAATGTTAAGATTTGAATGTGAAGTTTTCGGTTTCAATTCATTCATTCAATTCATTCAAAGACGCAGCCGAACTCATTCAATTCAGTTGGGCATGAATGTTTCATTTGACGTTTTAAATGCAGCCATGCAGACCTCTAATACATATACATGTCTCTACGATTAGTATTCTAGAAATTAACACATACAATTAATTGTATGCAAAGCTTTTTCTTTTCCTTTACTTTGCTTAACATACAGCCACTCAATAAAGTTTGTATGCAAAATACAAAATTTCTCAAATGTTTTGATGCAGATTTCTTAAATTAATATTTTATTCACTTAAATTCCGTTTGAATTATACAAAAATTTCTTTAACCCAATAAGTACCAATTGTAAATTTGGAATTTTTGTAAGAGTCTACTTATTCAACTTTTACCCTCGATTAAAAAAAAAAAATATTTTGATGCAAAAAAATTCTTCAAAAAATTATAAGGGTGACTGGACAAAAATTTTTCAAAAATCTTTTTGCTTGTATTTTTTTTTACGATTTTTTGAAAATTGCTAAAAATGACTATTTTAACCCCACTTTCCTACTTTTCACACAAAAAATGGCTATACAGAAATTTGACAAATTTGGGGTGCATACAAACTTTAATGAGTGACTGTATGTGTGAGCCTATATTGAAAATAATAGATATATTACAAACTTTTTGTTTCAATGATTATAAACATAAGTCCATACATACATAAATATAAGTATACATATTTTACTGCGCAGTGTTCTGGAACTTCGATTTTATTTCCAATTCATCTTGATTGGTTTATTTAATACCATAATTGTGTAATTTTAAATTTTGTGTACGCTCAACGCTGAATAATTTTTTGGCTAACTAGGTTAACTATTTGCTGTCAAAGGACAAAAAAGTCTGATTTTGAGTAAATTTTGAAACCTATCTGATTATGCGAGCACACATAGCTTCCGGCTAAAGGGAACCTCCTTTATCGGGTCAAAAAAATCGATTTATTGGAAATCATTTTATTCTATTGTACAACAGTTCAAGAATATTCCTTAAAAATTTTAATTCGATACGATATTTACGAAGTTATGTGAGTTTGAACCGCACGGGCCAGTAGGCATGCTAGAACGCGCCGAAACTTTAAGCGCGTTTTTCTCAAAACTATTTTTTTCGATTTTTTGAGACTAAGAAAGCTGTACTGAACCGATCGGGCCTTGTGACGGCTTATTTTATAGACAATTAAATTCCCTTCTCTTATTTTAGACTTGGTACGGACGTGAGATACATTTTTAGCGGCGTAAAGTGCTCAATATTTAGTTGTCGACAAGCGGATGGACAGTGTTGCCAATGCAACACGGAAAATAACAAAAATTTGAGTGGTAGCTCTATGCGTCAAGTGCGATTTATTGTAAATTTGAACATGCAGAGCAGAAGAGAATAGGCAATGAAATATGTAAATTAAAGTTGATAGAGGAGAAATATGCGATAGGACGCAAGCACAGTGCGTATTGGGTGCACTCATCGCTTTTGAACTTCTTACGTGGATTCTCAATTTATATTAATGAAATAAATACAAAATTATCTAATTTATGTCTATAAAAACCATTTTAGTTTTCGTTCTTGCTTATAATCTACCAATATTGCTGTCGTTTTCGGCCAACTTCAAATACTGTTTATCGTTCTCACTTGTGTGCCAGACATTACTCTCCTATACACCTAGCGAAACTCTAAACAGTTCGATGTTCCTCGAGGCTTCCCAGCTAATTGTAAACAGTGCTCGACAGCGCCCGTTCCTTATCTGGCAGCTTCGTTTTTATTTTTCCTCCGGATCGACAAGCGGAGTTAAATGTCACGTTCTTCTTCTTCACATTAAGCCAGCGTTTTTTTTTAAATGGATTTCTTTTTCTTGAGAAGCTTTTATTTTGACGTCCGTACCAAGCTTTGAATTCAATTTTTAACAAAAAACCAATTTTAAATTAAAAATTAAAAAAAAAGTATAGGTTCGACCTTTCCTTTAAAAACGCAATGTCATATACTATGATAAAGTATACAAAAATTTTGGTTTATTTTGTTTCAAACCACAATTAAGGACGCTAGAGTGTACACAATGGAGACGCTTCATAGAGGAGACGACATTATCGCGGCATCCGCTTTCACAGTAAAAGTATTTCTTATATCTTAAAAAAAAAAACTCTGTATACTTTTTAAATATGTATTAAAGTGTGATAAAAAATTCAAAAGTTTCAAGTTATCATAACCGAGAAAAAACCTAACAAAGATGAATTTTTCGACTTCCTCAACTTGGCTACCAGCATTTATTAAGTTTTTTACTGTGATACCGATTGTTGACTTTAAATAGATTTTTGTTATACACCTGCTAGCGGAAATATTAGCTCGCCGCTACGAATCTATTAGCTTTCCATATAAAATGTTGGTCAATCAGTAAAAGAATAAAAATGTTATCATACATATTCATCGGCTTTTAAAATTAAGCTAAGTTGTTTTTAACTCCTTCTACAGGCATCTTGAGGGCTTGAGTGTGGGTGCTAGCGTTTATATACCTACTGTTACGGACTTGTTTCTTGATACATTGACTACCAAACACACAAAAAAAAATATAACTAAGATACTGTATTTTTTTACACTTTTGTTTCGTTTTTATCTTTAATCGCCTATGTTGTTTATCGGATATTGTTGATTACCTATAAAAAAAAAACAATTATCGCTGGCGCTTTTTAAATTCATTTCCATATTCAATACATGTCAATTAAATAATATATATGCAAATAAGCGGCTACTTAACATAAATCGCTTTCTAAGTTTTTAAGTTTATTTCTGTAATGGAAATAGTTTGAACCAATCCGAAACGTTATTCGCAAGCTTTTCCGAAGCCCTTTCAGGCAAACGATAACATTTTATTTTCGCATTACCGCAATCAATAACCGAACAGCGCTTTAAATCGAGCTTAAATTGTTACAAGCCTTATGAACCGCACCGATTTATTTTACTTTATAATCGATCTCCATTAAATTTTTGATTGATATGTTTTGCCCTTAACTCGATTAAATCGTGTTGCATAACATTTCGCTTTGGCTCAAAAATGTTTTTTGATTCCTCTTCACTAATTTTGGTTTTGTTCTTCAAGTGGAGAAAGCGTCTTAAGGCATCGGAAAGTGATTCTGTTCCAAATCTTTGTGCCGTTCAGCGAGCAATTTGTGAGAGCTTACGCTTTCCAGTCGTCGATCCGTGATTGCAACGAATGGTAAACGCTGCTTCCGACTGCCATCCAAAACGCGATGATACACAAACAAGTTAAGCGGCGATGACGGCGACGGCGCTGTCGTGCTGTTATCAGCATCACCGTCACCTTCGGCATAACCAGTAGCATAGTTTTGAAATGCACCATTCCAGCTGCTTTGACTTCTCCCGGCAACATTTGCCACAAACTGTGCGCTGCGACTGCGCGGCGTGCCAAGAAAGCTACTTGTGATGGCCGGATACAGAGGCAATTTAAAGAGCGCCGGCTTCGGTGTGGAGCGCACTGTTTTTGATGGCAGCAAACCTGAACTTGCCTCGGCTTTAATTCCGCTTTGCCAATAACAATCGGCATCTGCCAACTGCTCCTCTTGCTTATCATCGTCAGGTAACTGATTGAGTTGACCGAGACTTTCTGAGCTGCTTACCATGGCTGGCGTTGTTATCGAACCGTTGCTGTTGCTGTTGCCGCTGCTACTGCTGCCGCTGGTACTGCGGCCGCTGCTGCTGCTGCCGCTGTGGCTTCTGCTGCCGCTGTGGCTTCTGCTGCGCTGTCGGGCAAACAGATCCTCGTACCGCTGCTGATATCGTTGTCGCTTCTGTTTCACATACTCATCATCAAGACGTATTGGCGCTGACTTGTAAGTCTTTGGCTGCAGTTGAGAGTTACTCCAGACGTCAACGGATTGCGTTTGCGTGGGTGTGGGCGCGGCGGTGGATGTAGGTGGCGAAAGCGTGCCCTCGAGAAGATTGAGCAACTGCTTGTTACGTCGATTGTACTTTTTGATGTAGGGTGGCAGATTCGCCTCCTCACCATGATCGTGTTGAGCTTCCTCTAATTCAGCAGCTGTCTCGTAATCCTCTTCCGTATCATAGTCAGAATACAGCTCCGAATGAGATTCACGATAGTGTTCGTCATAGACCTGAAATTGTACGCGAGCCAAATGCGGCCATTTGGCGTAATATCGCTCTAGCTGCTCCAAATCAGTAATCTGATGGCCCAATTGTTGCTTTGACGGTGGAAGAGGCGCTGTTTTCGTTGATGCCGGTGCCGGTGCCGATAACTGTGATACTGTCTTCCGCTGGTATGGATTTGGTTGACGCTGGCGTAAATGTAAATGCTTATGATGGTGGTGGCTTAGGTGATGGTGATGCTTTGCCTGTTGCTGCAGCTGATGTTCTTTGGTCTTGACACCATTTCGTAAAACTGGACTAATGCGTCGATACCAAATTCCATTGTCAGTGGCGATTAGCCGATCCATTTCTGAATGATGACCGTCCGGTTGCTGCTGCTGTTGTTCCTCTTGATGATCATAGTAGTTGACTTTACCCTCATAGAAAGGCTTAGGTGGGACGCGTTGTGGTCGAACGCCCAGGGCAAAGATTGGCGCTGCAGGGGAGTATTTCTGCTCATGCACTTGATCCTGGTCCCTTTCACGCTCACGGTGCTCCCGATCCTTGCGCAACTTAAGCGCATATTTTGTAGTCAGCATGGGGACATGTTTGAGGTAATTCTTGTAGCGCTTCTTGTGGCTCTTGTGTCCATTGCAGCGATTGTTACGTCTCAAAGCTTTAAAGCGCTCGAACGCTGAAGGCGACTTTGTGACCGCATCTGCAAAGGAGATGGAAAATAACAATAGGAATAAGTTTCAATTGGAATTGTGAGTCTCAACACGATGCACTCGCTCAGAAGTAATAGATTTCAATTAGGGCCGTTATTGTTGCTATTGTTATTGCTGTTTTCCTTCTGAGAGCCTCATCTAACACCACAAAATCCATCGCCCATAAGGCCACAATTCATTTTATTTGATTGTGCATAAAATTGCGGCAACATCGCCATATGGAACTTGGTCAAGCAAGTATGAGAGAGGTTAGTTTCAATATTCAGACACATATGGTTAATATGTGAGATGAAGCATCCCATTGATCCTGTATATTCCGTTGCTTTTTGGGTTAATGAACAAAGCAATATTGCCTCTATTCTTTCTTCTTTGTCGAATGTACTACTACGAGTATTACGAACACGGATTTGTTACTAAAATAATAAAACCAAATTCAGTTTTGTACCAGTACTGTCAACCAACCTTAACCATTTTACATTTAGTACCGGAACTGAAACCGAAACAAACTTTTTCTAGAACCAACCGGTATCGGTTTGGATTCGGTAAATGTAGTAGAAATATATAGCCTTTTGAATTTTTTTAGTTTATATTTTTTTTTCGAATTATTTCAAAAAGTATGTAGGGCTTATCAGGATATAATATATATGTAAATACTGCGAATAAATTCAAAATTTAAAAAATTTTGTAGTTTTTTACCGGTATGCTACGGTAATTGTACCGGAACCGAAAAGACAAAACTCAAATCGAACTTTTAATAAAATACTCGTTTCCGGATGTACCGGAACCGAAACAGACACGTGTTTTGGTGCTAATCCTTGATTAAAAAAATATAAAACTATATAATCGTATTGTTTATAGTAGTAACCAATAACTCTTCAAACATCCCTCAGCGCGCATGAAGCTATACACGCACATAAGTGCACACTTACTATATTGTCTGTGACTGGCTTAGGATGCGGCCAAGCACAGAGCTCAGGCAGTCTAGGCACGTACCAAGGACGCCTATTCCACTACAACAAATGTGGTGCAAAGTTAATTCTTATATTTTTTCCTTGATGATGGCATGTGCGTCGGGTAGAGCACGCAATCCTTGGGACTTGTTCCATTTGGCCGGCTCAGACTCAAGCTATACAATACTTGTCGTTTTGTTGGCATTATTGCTCTGGGCCGGGAAAAAGAAAACTCAGAACAAAACTGTTATAGTAAAATATTGGCTCATGAGACTTTGGTGCCCAGACAGACGCTGGGGCTCATTCCATTTGATATCTGTCCGAATTTGCATAAGTTGTATAAAGCCTATAAACTAATTAAATCCTCATGCGAGCAGCCAGTGGAGAATATACATTTTTTTGTTTTTTAAATGTGGTCCGAAATTGTGTGCACTGCCCGGGGCGTCTGCATTCAATTGGGGCTTGCCTAACATATTTTCAATTTACGGTTCACATTCAAAGTCCTTTGCAGCACTCAATCCACTCCAGTCTAGCCTCAGCTTACCGCACTGCAGTCATGTCGAACTAACCAAATCAAAAACAAAAACTACAAAAGGAAACCATGTCTTTCTTTTGTGTGTGAGACTATTGGCTCTCGACCGCAGTTACTAACCCAAAGTGCTTACCGATGCACAGTGGTCGAGCTTGTATGGAGCGAGCGGCCATAAATACTTTAAGTGGTGATAACGTTATGAAATTAATACCAAAAATTAAGAAAAATATTTAAAATATATAAGAGAATTGGCCATATCATATAGGGGCCATAGGAACGATCGGTCAAAAATCAAGTTTTAGTAAAAAAAACTTGTTTGTTTCTAATGATATCTTAACCTAACTCACAGATTGTGTGTTTGGTGCAGTTTTATACATCCTTACAAAAATTGGTTCAAATCGGACAACTATATTAGGTATATAGCTGCCATAGCTATGATGGCTTTCTACTTTTACTGAAGATACTTCAACTGAAGATATCGTTTTAATTTTTTTCCAGTATTCTATAAAAATATATATAAAATATATAAAAAAATGAATAAAACATAAAGTGGTCGTACCTGAGCATCCGGCCCCAAACAAATAAATCAAATTAGTGCTTAAGTCAAAACGGTAGAACGCAGCGATTTGCAGCTGAATTTAACAACACATAATCTGTATATATTGAGGCATATTTTTAAACTAATTTGACGTTTGCTGACGTTGATGTGTCAGTCAGTCAGTCAGTGAGTCAGTCAGAACAAAGAATTTTTTATGTTATAAAAAAAACCTCTTTTCGAGGTAAAAGTCTAGTGACGAATACATTTTCATGCCCCAAAATGTCTGATATCCACTTTTGTGACGAATAATGTTAGGTTTTACATATAAATTATTTTCAAAAAATGTTTGGCCCTCGGCACATTGCGCCAAATTCTTCTTACCTAATTAATATTACTTTTTAGCGCAGTGCCGAGTGACAAAAATTTTTTTTAAAATAATTTATATGTAAAACCACAAAATTGGATATCAGAAATTTTGGGGCATGAAAATGTTTTCGTCACTAGACTTTTACCTCGTAAAGAGGTTTTATTTATGGGATATCAGAGATTTTTGAAAAAGACATTAGAAATTTTGAAAATTTCAGTATTTTTTGACAGTATAACTTGTCAACTATCAGGCCTGTTCCGGTATTCACTTTCGGCAAGATTTTGCGGAAATGAATTTTCCTTACCTGTTCCGGCTTTCACTTTCGGCAAGATTTTACGGATTAAATTCACTTGTCATTGAGCTAGTGAGTTTGAATTCGGAAGGGATAAATCGATGCTTAATGTAAAATAAAATTAAAAGCAAAATAATTATAAAATAAATCAATGGTTTAGGAATAATGTTGCATCATTAGAAAAATAGAAAAAAATGTATTTGATTTTTAAATAATTTTTTATTTATCATGCCTCAAAATCAATAAGACTCAAAACTAAAATGTTTGTCGGATTTGCTCGACCTGTTCTTATTTCGTGAAAGTGAATCGGTAATTTGCTAGGGCTGCCCTTGTTTGTGGAAAAATAGTAAATATTCTGGTACATATTCTTAAACACAATTTAAGTGTTTTTAAGCATTGCGTAAAATATAGAATTCAATTTCTGGATATTTAAATGCAAGTTTGGACAAAACTGTTTGTAATTTAATGCAAACAAAACATTTTATTTTTGAAAACAAACACTGTGCAACAATTGACAACACTGAAATGCAAGTTTGGACAAAACTGTTTGTAATTTAATGCAAACAAAACATTTTATTTTTGAAAACAAACACTGTGCAACAATTGACAACACTGAAATCAACCCGCACTTTCAAAAATACACAATTTATAACGAAAGTAGGCTTTACCTTTGAAAAATGTTTCCATTTATGATTCATTTAATTTGTGTTAAAAAAATTACACTTTTTGAAAGGCGGAAATTCTTTTGACGTAAATGTCTGATTCACTCAGAACATTTTCCAGCACTGTTCTGCTGAAAAGTATAATAATTTTAAGGGTAATTCGCAGGAAATTTAAGGAAAATTGAGGCGAAATTCGGTAAAATCTTACGAATTGAAATTCGGAAAATCAAGTGAGAAGCGGAACAGGCCTGTATGTTTATTGTTTGCGCAAACAAAATAAAACAGTCTGGTAACACTGGTTCAATCGCAAAATCTATCAGCACCTTCAAACTCTGGCTGCTATGACACTTTGTTTCTGCTGCCCTATTCCAATTCAAAGTAAAACGTATATATTCAGTTAATAGATTATATATTCCAAACCTATCGGCAAGTTTTTTGTGTTATATATCAAAAAACGCAAAATTTTACAAACTAAAACATATTAAAAATTAAAAAAACTCGTTATCGGCGTGCAACAATGTTTTGATGCAGAAACTTTCTCTAAACAATTTAAATAGTAATTGCAAAAAAATGTTTTCAAATATTTCTTTGCTAGTATTTTTAATAATTTTGTGAAAATGGCGAAAAAGGCACTTTTTGTGTGAAAATGAGGAAAAAGTGCCTTTTTTGCCATTTTCGAAAAATTATTAAAAATACTAGCGAAGAGATATTTGAAAAAAATAAAGTACAGTTACTATTTAAATTGTTTAGAGAAACTTTCTGCATCAAAACATTGTTTTTAAAAAATCGAGGGAAAAAGTTTAAAAAGTAGACATTTACAAAAATTCGAAAATTTCAATGAGTACATAATGGGTTAAGAAAAATTGTATGTCATTCAAAAGGTATTCGAATGACCTTTCCATTGATGCCAAACTTTGCATGAATGAAGTTCAAACTATGAGTAGAATTAATTTAAATGGTGCCAAAATACTTATGCCGGGGACTATATATAGATCGCATCTGTAGCTTTTATCGTTTGGATGCTAATTTTGGCGGTTTTTTATCAACGATTTGATCCAAACAAATTGACTTTTCATTTCATTTTCGGAAGGCCCCTAACAATTTTGAAATTAATTATTTTTTAAACCAGTGGTCGGATTTTGATGATCGAGGTGTCATTCGACGCGTATTTTTAATGAAAATTGTAAAAAATTGTATACAAATTCAAATTCATTAGCTCTAATCATATAAATTTTGCGCCTCCCACTTACACCTGTATATCTCACGAACCAGGTGCCTTTTCAAAAGTCTAAGTATGCACATTTGTAAGTTAAACTGATTTCTTTCAATCGGTATATAATTCGACCTGATCGGACTGTCACTGAAAATTTTCCATTCTTCCTGTGTATATATGCTAGTCGCCTTCGCACCCTTCGTGCTGCTTTCGTCACTAGCGCGGACTGCCGTCCGCAGTGATGAGGTGGAATAAAGGTAATCAATTATTTTCTTTTTTTATTCCATTGCTTTATTATAATATGTCTGGAGTTCCATACGCTTAATGGTTTCCGCAATCCTCTTGAGCATTTCTACATATATGCTCAATTTTAAATTCCCTCAGACTTTTTGTAGTAGTAAATCGATTTTTTTTGATAAATTTTAGCCGGAGTTGCCACCTCTTTGGTAAAAAAAAGCCGGTGATGACGCCGTTATTGATTCCGGCGTGTCGTAGAGCCTTCATATTTGAACTCAACTGTCAAATTTTTGTATGGTAAAGGCCTACTTACGGGCCTTAAACCGGCTTTTTTTTCGTTACGGACTCAGACGGGTCATAGTGTAAATTGCCTCTAAGTCTGATATCTAACAATTTTTTTGTAGGAATACAATCATGTCAACATGGTCTGCATTTAGGCGAGCCCGACGATTTTATATACATAATAAGACCAGTCTTACTAAACATTCTTGGAGGCTAAGCTTTCAGCGATTGTAATGGTACAACGTTGTAAGCAGGGGCGACAGGGCATTCCTTGCCCAACTGCTCAAGACCGACCATACGTGGTGAAGAGCCACATCCTGCACGAGGTGCCTCTGCTGCCTACAAAATATGGCGGCTCTGGAGAGGACAACTCGAATAAAACCCGTAATCTCAGATGTTATTCGAACCGTGCCTATGGGATGAATAGCACTACGTTTGTGTGTCTTTGAACGGTGACCTCCGGACACCTGGCGACCTGCGGTTGTAATTAGCCTTACCGAGACATGAGGCTCTGTTCCGGCGGACCAGCCCCTTCCTCATTACTCGTGGGACCAATTAATGGAAACCAATCAAATAAAACAACAAGAGGCTGAAAAGCCTCCCCAATCCGAGGTCGCTGACCTCTCGACTGAAGTCGAACCAATGGATGCTGACGACGGGCTGGATCTCGATCCATACAGCCCAGCCAGTAGTCCCAACACAGAGGAGATGGAGGAGCTCCTCAAAGTTGATGAGGAAATTCTCAACTCACCTGAAAAGGCGAACGAAGCACCCAAAACTAAAGGCGGAAGAATACGCCTAAGTGGAGGAGCTCCTCAAAGTTGATGAGGAAATTCTCAACTCACCTGAAGAGGCGAACGAAGCACCCAAAACTAAAGGCGGAAGAATACGTTTAAGTGGGGGCCTACGCAGTGGGGGCCTACGCAGACGCCTACAACATTTGAATGCGAAGGAGCTGTCGCGTAAGCAGGCACTGGTTATGGCAAAACAGCCAATGAAAAAGACCCGTAAACGCCTGAATGCTGATAGCTCTAGAAAAAGGGAGAGATCAGCGAACACGACGCCTGAGGCAAATATACCAAAGCGTGGGAGTGCAACCGGGGCTGGTATAACTCCAGCCAGGGTTATGAAAGTCGTAGCCGAGTCAGCGGATCAACAGGCTGAAAAGCCTATGACCTCACGACCGACTGCGGCGACCGTAGCCAGGGAGCACCGTTCCTACAGCGAGGTCACCAGTGCGGAAAGGTTCCAAAAGCCCTCTTTTCAGTAAAAGAGCTAACGAAGGTGCAGGAGGCTATCCTGGATGGAATAAGGACGCATCGACAGGGGGCTATAAAGCTGTACTTCACGCGCTGCACTTTTCGTCCAGGGTGGCTCCTGATATCTTGCGCAAATAAGGAGACAGCGAACTGGCTAAAGGCAACAGTGCCTAAGCTGAAGCTGTGGACTGGCGCGAAAGTGGAGCTTGTGGCAGTGGCAGATATGCCTAAACCAGAAGTTTACATCGGGTACTTCCCCAAGACAGAGAAGTGTTCGAATGAAGATATCCTTCAGCACCTCGAAGGGCAAAATCGTGCCCTGCTAGTCGGAGACTGGAGAATATTGAATCGTGTGGATAGGGGAAAGCAGATCGAGCTTACGTTCTCTGTGGACCCACTATCTGAAGAACGGATGAAATGCGTAGGGCATCGACTGTGCTACGGCTTTGGGCAAGTCAATGTAAGGCAGAAGAGCAAACACAGCGCTGAGGCGATAAACGCCCCCGCTGTGACTGCGTCTATGCCTGATAAGGCAGCCCAAAAGTCTTTGGACAGTCAGGAGCTGCCCACCTGCTCAAACAGCCTCACGTCGACCACACGCACGACTGAGGATAAATCTTCGGAAGCCGCAGGCAGCACATTGGCAGAACCCTCAACAAGTGCCAATGCTGCCATCACGGTGCGATCAGTGACCAGTGCACCACAGGTCACAAGAATGCGCCCGCCCCTGTACGGGCGGCTTCCGAATAAGCACGGCAAGGGCGCCAGGAGATCCCCCGAAGAGACCGTGCTGCTTGGCAGCAAGTGGGGCAAGAAGAGGGCCGCTCGCGGTCGGAGAAGAGACTAATGGCCCACTCCGCCCTCCCCTACACCCACAACAACAATAGGCATCTCAAATGCCTACAAGCAAACCTACACCATTCAAAAGCTGCCTCGGACATGCTATGTTGCATGTTTGCTACCTCAGATCCTCGAGCGTTGCCTTTCTACAGGAACCATGGATCCTCTCGGGTAAGATTAAAGGCCTGAACACCAAAAATGGCAGACTAATATATGCCAGTGAACAGCAACGCAAAAGAGCGGCGTTGCTTCTAAACAAGAAACTAACATTTGTAACCCTTTCGCAGTTCATAACTGAAGACCTGGTGGCAGTTTGGGCAAAAGTGCTCACAGCAAGCGGCGAGCAAAAGACAGTGATTGCCTCGGCTTACTTCCCGGGGGAATCCAATGACGCTCCGCCCAGAGAGGTTAGTGCCCTCGTGGGGCACTGTCAACGGAACCATCTCCGCTGGATTATAGGCTGCGACGCGAATGCCCATCACACCGTCTGGAGTAGTACAAACAGAAACAAAAGAGGTGAGTGCCTTCTTGAATTTTTAATCAGATACAATATAAGCATTTTAAATAGAGGTGATGAGCCAACATTTATTAATGCCATAAGGGGGGAAGTCCTTGACCTCACTATCTGCAGCAATAACATGCTGGCCCACATCTCCAACTGGCACGTCTCCAATGAAATCTCCATGTCGGACCATCAACATATTAGGTTCGACATGGGAAGCATTGTCAGTACGTGTCCGGTTACCAGTAATCCTAGGAAAACTAACTGGGAACACTTCACCCTTGAGCTTGAGCAGAATGTGAACTACTCCAATTCCCCTATACGTAGTATTGAGGAGCTGGAGTATGAAGCAACTAATGTTCATAACAACATTGAAAGCGCCTTCAACAAAAGTTGCATCCACAAAAATCGCAAATCTCGACGGGACGTTCCCTGGTGGAACAAAGCCCTGGAGAAACGGCGATGTAAGAAGACTTTTCAATAGGTCGAAAATATCCGGAAGCTGGTTCGAATATAAAACTGCCCTAACACTCTATAACAATGAGTTGAGGAGGTCTAAAAGGGCAACGTGGAGAGACTACTGTGGGAAGATTGATAATCTTCCTGAAGCGGTCCGACTACAAAAAACCCTCTCCAAAGACCACTCAAATGGCATATGCACATTGAAAAAGCCTGATGGAAGCTTTACAAATACCCCAGGTGAAACTAGCAAGCTTCTGCTAGACACTCACATTCCAGGGTGAATAGGTGATGGCTATGTTCCTACGACTCCTATGGCACCCACCATAGTAGTCGGCATGGACAGATGTCTCCCGTATAAGCAATTTCATATCAACAAAGTGCGATGGGCTATATCCACCTTTAGTCCGTACAAATCACCAGGGCCAGATGGGATTTATCCTTGCTCCCAATCTGAGCCGAATCTTTCGAGCAAGTCTCTTACTTGGTTGTCTTTATACCAAAGGCAGGGAAAAAAATCAGCCCAATTGCCTAAGTCATACAGCCTTCTTTCTTAAAACGATGGAAAAAATTATAGACCAGCATATTCGGGATAAGAATCTCAAGCAACATCCCTTATACAGATACCAATTTGCGTATCAAGCTGGTAAATCAACTGAGACTGCCATCCACTGCCTGACAACCACGATTGAAAAGGCACTCGCTTCTCAACAAATAGTCCTCGGTGCGTTTATTGACATATCCGGGGCCTTTGACAATACGTCATATGAGGCTATACATATAGCCCTGATTAATAAAGGCGTTTCACCGCTAATCACAAGCTGGATTCTAGTATTGCTCAAATCTAGGATCATAACTGCTGACCTGGGGGAGCAAAAAACATCAATTATAGCCACTAGAGGTTGTCCCCAAGGGGGTGTACTCTCACCTCTACTGTGGACTTTGGTGATTGCGCCCTCAACACAACAACAAGATGGTGTGAAAGCAGAGGTCTTACAATAAACTCTGCTAAAACCATCTTAATGCCATTCACAAGGAAAAGGCTTCTTAACCTTACAAATGGTGAATGGCTCTCAAATTGAGTTCTCAAAAGAGGCTGTGTATCTGGGGGTAACCCTAGATGCAAAACTCACATGGAACTCACACCTTACAAAGACCATTAACAAGGCTACAAGGGCATTCTTTGCCTGTCATAGGCTTTTTGGTCGTACATGGGGTTTAACTTCCAAAATGATATTCTGGTCATTTACCACTATTGTGAAACCTATCCTCACCTATGCAGCTCTTGATTGGTGGACTAAGGTAAATCAACGAAAGGCGAAAACTGACTTAAGTAAGCTTCAACGCCTTGTATGCGTGGGCATGACTGGTGCAATGAGCACATGTCCGACCGATGCCCTTGGCTTCATTACAGGAATTTCACTCCTTCCAATTCTAATTGAAAAGGAAGCCTGTCTAGGGGCCCTAAGGCTCCAGGGTGTCGCCAACCTAAAGAGCGGCGATCTAACAGGGCATCTTAAGGTTCTTGAAACCTTCTTCACAAGCCCTATTGTACATCTATCAGACGTACAACTACCAAGTATGGTATTCAAAAGGAACTTTACTGTTTCAGTTTATAAAAGAAGCTCCTGAAATAACCCGAATCTCTGCATTCCACCTGGATCCCAAGTCTGGTATACAGATGGCTCAAAACTGGAAAATGGTGACACAGGAGCTGGTGTGTATGGACCACGGTTCCGCATGTCAATAGCCATGGGGAAGACCCCCTCCATATTCCAAGCGGAGATACACGCGATTGAAGCTTGCGCCTTAGAATGCATCCGACGGCGAATGCAAGGTGCAACTATCTTGATCTTATCAGATAGCCAAGCGGCTTTAAAAGCCCTGCAATCCTTTAAGATAACATCAAAACTTGTGGATAACTGCCTACGTCAACTAGACGGTCTAGGGGAGAGGAACCCTCTAACAGTGGGCTGAATCCCTGGGCACGAAGGTCACGAGGGCAATGAGATAGCGGACTGTCTCACGAAGAAAGGGGCAATACAGCCCCTAATTGGTCCTGAACCCTTCTGTAAGAAGAGGCCACTCCATGGAGGTCATAAGGAATTGGGAAGAAAAGAAGCTTAGCAAGAACTGGTTAGACACTGATGGCCAGCGGCAGGCAAAAAGATTTCTCGTCCTTCTCCTTGGAAAAACTATTTGTGAGAGTTATCGAGTACCAAAGTTCAAAATAAAAAGGTCAGAGGCCACTGTTTTTCAGGGCCGCAGTCCGAAAAACTCATTCAAAAATTATTTTTTCGGGGTAAGCTTTCGAAAAAGTAATGTAACCATTCGATAAATAGTTCTTTAGAGATTTAGAATCCAAAAAGACTTTTAGATGAGGTAAAAATTGTGGGTTGTACAACCTTTTAAGGTTCGCCCAATCAAAAAAAAACACTAGATTTTGACTATTTTTCAACTTTGAAACAAAAAAATCAAAAATTTAAAAAAATATGTATTTTTAGGTGCCATAAACATTATTTTGTTCACAAATTTCACAAAATTCAACTTTAACCCTTTTTTATGACCGCCATAAAAATTAACAAGCTGTGTGTGTCTCCGACCCGCGCTGACGGCGAGTCGCGGCCTTTTATACACTGAATGGAACATCAGAGTAGGTTTGTTGACTTTGAGATATTTAAAAAGCGGTTTATTATAATATAATTATTTTGAGAATAAACAATTTGTTTCAGTGTAGCTCTTTTTATTTTTTGCTCGCACATTTGGGTAGATCAATACAGCTAGGTATACTTTAACGAGGTTGCCCCGCCTCCCGCATTTTAAACAATTGATTCGAATCATGATTCGAATCATGTCTTGATTTTTGAGCGTTTTCCGTGTCAAATTGAGTCAACGAATCACAACGAGTGCCAAGTCAGAATAGATCGCAGATAAAGCTGAACAAATCGCAATGCTCGATTCAGAACAAAAATTTCTTACTCGCTGCAGCTCTCTGCTCTCTAGTTCAACTTCCGGCATATTACATATTTAATTATGTATCTGTTTTGCAGGCATTTACTGTTTTGGCCAGAAATTGTAACATTTTTTGCACCCACGATAATGCCCAAATAACTTACCCGGTCGATGCAATCCAGTATCCGATTCCATTCGCGGCATCCGTTCCTCCGTGTACTCTTCGTCGTTCACGAATCGAGTGTCTTCCTCTTGTTGTTCTTTTTCCTTGGTTTCATTTGGTGTAAGACCGAAATAGTTGCCTAAGTAATTATCATGTAATTTGCTGCGACTGTCTTCGGCGCTCATCGTATTCCGAGTTTCATCGTAGTAATGCAGCTCACCCACGTCGCTGGCATTCACTTCCAAATTTGCGTTGGCAGTGTCATTGTCTGGTGGTTCGTTATGGGCCTGAATACGGCCTATGCCGAAGTTATCGTTGTCATAGTTTCCACCTTCCCTAACCCATGCCAGCGTATTACCGTTGTCATGTCGCTTCTTCTTGCGCCCTACAGGGAACGAAATATCCTGGTAACTTGAGCTCCTTGCTGTTGTTTTTGCAGTAGCATTAGTTGATTCTGTTGTTCTTGTTATTGTACTGCTTGTTGACGTTGCAAAGTTGGTAGAAGTACCTGCTGACATTGTCTCTTCAGCCGCTGATTCATCATTGTCAATTGTGAACTTAATGTTTTGCGCCAATACTTCATCATTACCAAAATTGTCCTCAATATCGCCGATTGCCATAATATCCTCGCCACCCAAAGCCTTAGATGCTTGCAACGTTGATTGGACCGACACTTTATTCAATTTTCGTTCATTTAACATTTCAATAGAATCAAACAGCTGCCCCTTTTTTTCCAGCTGTTCCTGCTGCTGTTGTGGCTCTCGTTGTCGTGTGCTTTTTTCATTCCTCTCGCTTTGTCCACCCTTTTGGTGTCCCATTTGCTCGCTTGAACTGTTGGCAATTGCCTGCTGCTGTTGGTCCTTTTGATTCTGTTGATTCTGCTGTTCGTCCATGTTCTTAAATTTTTGATACGCAAAACTTTTTCTGCCAAAGTATGCGTCCGGTTTCTCGTCCCCCTGATTGTCCCCATTTGTGTTCACGTCTGCAGCTATGTTCTCGTCCCCATTTATGGACTCATCGCTGTTGTTCCTTCCACTGTTGTTTACGTCCACGAAGGAGGAATTTGTAGCTGTCGCAGTCTCACCTACATTGGCAACTCTCTTCGGAATCGTTCTGTCTTTATTGCTTTTCAATTTGTAATTGTAGTGGCTTTTATTGTTCATATTGTTGTTGTTGTTATGGCTTTTCTTCTTGACTGGCTTGCCATCTATGCCTAGGTAAACTGTGAAATTTCTTGAAGTGGGCCTTTGAGATTCAAGTATCTGCAAGAAAACAAGCAAATTCAAGAACATAAAAACAAAAAAAAAAACACATTCCCATTCCATTCTTATTCCGAATCTTATTTGAAAATGCAGTAGCTACAAAAATGCTGCATAGTTAAGTACATATGTACATATACATATATGTGCTTATGTACAGACGAGCATAACAAAGTGTAGTACACACGGCGTATACATATTATTAAGATTGTATACATAATATTCACAACTTATGGAATTCCACGATTAGACATGGCATGGACTCATGAATTTCATTAAGGCCTATTATGGCTTGTAGTGATACGATAGTGATAGGAATGAATCAATTAATCAAATCAAAAATTTAATTCATCCCTACTTTCGCGAGCAATGTCACTACTAGGAGGTTCCTGCATTAATAAAGCAGATTGCTTAAGGTCATGAAAATACTAATAAATCTATCTATATATTTAACTCTATCAGCGTGTAGGTCAAACGGCTCAACCTAGAAGGACGAAATTTTCACACAACATACAGATTGAAAATTGCTAAAGATTACTATCTAAGAGAATTTTTGCATCTTTTCATACAACATTTTTCTAAAATCATCCCATACCAAACATCATAAAAAATATTGGAAAAAATATTTTTGAAAAACAATTATTGAAGTCACTATTAGAATTATTTGGAGAAACTTTTTGCATCAAAACATTTTTTGATTATAACCGAGAAAAAGTCAAAAAAGTAGACTTTTACAAAAATTCTAAATTTTCAATGGGTGCTTAAATCGAATGGGAAATTTTAATAAAATTAGCCATTAGGTATCAAGTCTAAGAGTTTAAATGCATTGAATCTTGCAAAGATGAGAATAATATTGTAAAGAAGCAACAAATTTTTATGTCCCTATTAATTCTGCCGCCAATGTAGCTGAGAAAATTTTATCTTGCAATACGACGGCGTTTTGCAAATTTCGACCTATAAGTGGGTAAAATTCGAGGTAAAAGTTCTGGTAATTGGTTAGTATGGAAACCTGTTTCTGTTTCTTAAGATACCCCAACTATACTCTCAGATTGTTTATTTAGAACTGCCTATTACATCCTGACCAAAGTTGATCGAAATTGGATTACTATATCATATAGCTGCCATAGGAACAATCTAATGCAAAATAGCCTTTAGTATGAAAAACTTAGTTTTTTCTTAAAATATCTCAACCAAACTCACAGAGTGTATGTTTGGGACTGTCTCTTACATTCGGACCAAATTTGGTCAAAGTCGGATGACTATATTATATAGCTGCCATAGGAACAAGCGGATTCAAAATAAACTTTAGTATAAAAACCTTTTTGTTTCTTAAGATATCAGATCGTTAGTGAAAAGAATGAAAAATAAAGGTCCCAAGTGACTCCCTTGAGGTACACCAGAAGTAACGTGAACCTAACTCGGAATGGATGAACTAAGAAACACTTTTGGAGTGCTACATTTCAAATAACTGGAAATCCAACTTTAAAGGGAGGGTGGGTAACCTATACGATTAAGCTTAAATAGTAAAAGGTTCACAGAATCAAAGGCTTTAAAATAAAAATACGTAATTTACCAAGGAGGTAAGTTCAAGCAAGTTGGTCGTTGTAGACCAACTCTTTTAAAGCCATATTGTGCAGGGAAAATAATTGACTTACAGAGATGCTGCAAAGACGAAACAAGTATTTTTTTAACAATTTAGGGGTGGCTGATAGCTTTGAAATTCCTCTGTAGTTCGAAATTATAAGAAAAACCTCTTAACGAGGTACAAGTCTAGTAACGAAAACATTTTTTAACCCCCAAAAATTTCGGATATCCAATTTTGAGAAGAATAATATTAAGTTTTACACATTAATTATTAAACATGTCAGAAATTTTTGAGTAAGATACCAGAAATTTTGAAAATTTCAATATTTTTGACAGTTTACTTTGTCAAAGGTGTTTATTGCTTGTACAAGCAAAAGAAACTGTCTGGCAACACTGGTTCTTTTTACGAACACACATGCCAATCGCAAAAGTTATCAGCACTCACAGACTCAGACTGTTGTTGCTATCTTGTTCCAATTCTAAGTAAAATGTATATATTCAGCTAACAGGTAATATCGAATAATATTCGACTACAACATTAATAAGTAGTAACCCTAAACTTATAAAAAAAATCCTCTTCGAGGTAAAAGTTTAGTGACGAAAGCATTTTCATGCCCCAAAATTTCTGACAACCAATTTTTTAACGAATAATATTAAATTTTACACATGAATTTTTAAAAAAAAATGTTTGTCACTTGGCACATTGCGCAAAATTGGATATCACAAATTTTGGGGCATGAAAATGTTTTCGTCACTAGACTTTTACCTCGAAAAGATGTTTTTTTATGGGATAGAGAAAACAAGCGGAACAGTGGAGTGGAGACAGATATGTGTTATATATCAAAAAACGCGGAATCAAATTGCCTATAACATATAAAATATTTTTTAGTGATTTCATGTGTAGATTTTTCTTAAATCACCAAATATGGAAAAAAATACCGTATTTCACCTGTAGCATTTACCTTTTTACTTAAAAGTCTAAGAGCCTTCTATAGTTTGGAAGCTATGGGGGTTTCAATTTTAGCGGTTTTTAGCGACTTCCCGCTGAACTAACGATTTTTCGAAATGGTTGTAGAACAAACGTTTCTAGATTTTTAAGCGGGAACAAGTCCTCATTCAAACTTTTAAGCTAAATCAACGATTTGATACTAACAAACAGACAAACAAACAAACAAACCGACTGACTTTTCATCTCGTTTTGAGAAGGGCACCAAAAATTTCAAAATTAATTATCTTCTGTACCAGTGATCGGATTTTGATGATCAAGGTGTCTTTCGACGCGTATTTTTGATTAGAATAGAAAGGCTCCAACGGCCCCATTTGCTCCAATCATTTAAATTTTGCCCCTCCCACTTACACCTGTTTTTCTCACGAACTAGGCGAGTTTCTTGGTCTTGGTATGCATATTTGTAACTCGACCCGATCGGACGGTCATAGCAAATTCCATTCCATTTCCATTCTTCCTGTGTATACATGCTAGTCGCTTTCGCACACTTCGTGCTGCTTTCGTCACTAGCGCGGACTGCCGTCCACAGTGATAAAATAAATAGAAAATGGCCCATTAACAAAAAAAAACGATGGAAAACATAGCTCCAGGTTTGTTATACATGTTTGTATATGTGTTTTGTTTGTAAAAGTGTTTTGTTTATAGTTTAATGTCCTTTTGTGCTGTGATGTTTTAGCCGACTATAACCGACTATAAATGCAGTTTTGTGTCATTGTTTTTTCTTTATGAACACCAATTATCTTGTCCCCGAATTTCCCCGATTCCATATAATCGCATATTACACCAGGCAACTTTGAGTTCAAGCATGCAGAATTACTAGAAGTGTGGCTGCAGCACAAGCATAAAGCATCGTCAATTTTTGACTTTATTTTAAAAAAGTTTAATGGGAGGATTTTGGAAATCAAGGAGACGGAAACAGAAAAAATGTTTTAGCTTTGCTGCCTACGCTAAAAAATGCTATAGAAAATGCGAAAAATGAAAAAAAAAATTTAAAGCAAACGGAAGAGTCGAGTGCACTCGACAGTAATATACCCTGAGCCTAGGCCCCGGCACACGGAAGATTTAATGCCCATGCAAATCTGGTACTAATCCTTAATTATCGACCTACCGCTACTGTGGGAGCTACATACTACTGTGGGCAAAAAGTACCGGGAATTTTAAATTTAAAAAATTTTGGGATTCCAATCGGAAAAAATGTTTGTACTTTTAGGTTGGCACTACTATCATTAACATCTGTGCAAAATTATGCGTTAAAATATTCATTAGTGAATAAGTTACGATTAGTTTTGTACGACGCCAAATGTGCATTTGGCGATTTTGATTGAATCTCCTCAATCGACCCGAAGCGATGTCCTCGGAGAGGTCTTTTGAGCTTAGAAAATAGCCAGAAGTCACACAAAGATAAATCAGGCGAAAAAAGTAACTGCGGGACAATTTTGGTCGAGTTAGAACACATAGAACAGGGGCAGTATGAGAGGGCGCATTATCATGTTGCAAGAACCATGAGTTGTCAGCCCATAGTTCTGGCCTCTTTTTACGCATAGCTTCGCGCAAACGACGCATATCGCTCAAAAAATATTCCTTGTTAACAGTTTGGTCGGTCGGAAGGAATTCATAATGAACTACAACACGATAATCCAAAAAAACTGTCAACATGACCTTGATTTTTGAGCGAATTTGACGCGATTTTTTCGGTCTCGGCCCACCTTTTGCCGATATTCGCTCGATTGATCGGTAGTTTCCATGTCGTAAGCGTAGATCCAAGTCTCATCGCCCGTAATAATGCGTTTTATAATATCCTGATAGTCAGAAAACATTGTTTCACACACTTCCACGCGGAGCTTTTTTCGATGAAATTGACCGTTTTTTGGCACAAAAATCGCCAAATGCACATTTGGCGTCGTACAAAACTAATCGTAACTTAAACACTAATGAATATTTTAACGTATAATTTTGCACAGATGTTAACGATAGTAGTGCCAACCTAAAAGTACAAACATTTTTTCCGATTGGAATCCCAAAATTTTTTAAATTTAAAATTCCCGGTACTTTTTGCCCACAGTAGTACATATATATGACATTAATGAGTGATTTGAACCGATTTGCACAATATCTTAAAATGTTAAAAATTTATGAAAGCTAAAATAATAAAAATAACAACAAAAAAATTATTGTCTAAACTTAGAATCGAACCCACGACTTTCACCTTGATCGGAGTTGATCAAATTTGCAACGAAACTTGAAAAATCATCGAAAAATGTATAATCAGTGTTAAAACCATACCTGTTAAATTTCGATTAGAATTACTAATCAATTAGATTATTTATTAGAAATAATCGTAATGATTATATAATTCACTGTTGAAAAATTTGTGATAATCTAATGATTACGATTAGAAAAAATAAAAAAAAAATCTAGAATTATTACGATTATTCAAAATAATCGGAAAAAAATAAAAAAAAAATAAAAAATAATCGTAATTTAATCATTGGTTTGACTTTTAAACAAAAATAATTTAATTACTAATGATTATGATTACTAATCATTATTTAACAGGTATGGTTAAAACACGGATTTTTCATGTTTCAATTCAAGTTTGAATGGGTTATCGTACTCCGATCAAGGTGAAAATTTGTTTTTCAGCTATTTAGGACCAAAAAAATCAAAATACAAAATTTAAAAAAAAATTTTATTTTCTTTTTGTCCCATATAATTTTGAAATTTTCCAAACCAAGTCGGCACGGGTTATCATACTCCGATTGAGGTAAAAATTTATTTCTGAGTGCATTAGGACCGAATGAACAGAACTAGCCCGTATGCGTTTAAAAATTTGACTTTGACCAAATAAGGGACACCCTACCCCAGGGTATAATAATACATTTACAATTTATTTAAATTTTTTAATTAAAATTATGCTGATTATTTGCATATTTGATATATGAAAGTAAGTTAAATACTATAGTTAAGAGCTTAAAAAAAAAAATGTATTAAAAACGTATGAAATCAAAAAATTTGCAGTTAATTTCCGAGTTAAATACCGATCGAAAGGTAACAATTTAACTTACATACAAGGTGTCGCAAAAGAAGTCATCCGATGTTGTTTGGCTCACAATTTTTTTTTTAAATGAAATACTTCGATTTTGTTTTTTGATAATTTTTATAGGAACCCTTAGAATTTCATTGGTCAAGACGAGAAAATGTTATCGGCCAAGTGTTCGCTGCCAGAGTTGATGACCATACGCCCGTTTTACGGCATTTCCCATCACTTTTGCCAGAACTTCGAGCGACAGGTTCTCGCATTCCAGGCCAATATTCTCTTTAAGGACTTCAAGAGTTTGAGGCTTTATGACATAAGCCTGCGACTTCAAAAAACCCCATAAAAGAAGTCTTCACCGGATTGATCGGGTGATCTGGCCGGCCAGTGAAAATCTCAAAAACGAGAGATTAAGCGGTTATTATTATTACATTTTTACAATTATTCCGCGTTCTTGGGGAGTGTATCGCTCCATGGCTTATTCACTTGTATTCTGTATCTGTCTAGTCCACAAATGTCAAAACAGATTTGACATTGGCGGCCATTTGCAAAAATGAGAGCATCTTCCAATAGGGTGACTTCTTTTGCGCCACCTTGTACATATCGAGCCCTATTTGCGACAATAACGTATGCGCCATTTTCCGAAATTTTTTTTTTTATGCCAATATGTTTATAAACACCACCCGCATATGCTCCTAAAATATTACATTTTTATTTTATATATTTACGAAGATATTGACCTGTGAATAATAACGTAAGCGACAAATGACACGAAGAAATCAACTTAACGAAACCTAAAAAACTCTCTCCTGTAAAATTGCGTTTTGGCGCATACGTTATTGTCGCAAATAGGGCTCGATATGTTAAAACAAAGACTTTTGGAAACTCACCTGGTTCCTGAGACAAACAGGTGTAAGTGGGAGGGGCAAAATTTAAATGATTGGAGCAAATGGGGCCGTTGGATCCTTTTTAATTTTTTACTATTCTAATCAAAAATACGCGAATAACACCTCGATAATCAAAATCCAACCACTGGCTCAAAAGATAATAATTTTTGAAATTGTTAGTGGTCTTCCGAAAGTAAAATGAAAAGTCAGTTCACTTGTTTGTTTGTTTGTTTGTTTGGATCAAATCGTTGATTTAGCTTAAAAGTTTGAATAAGGACTTGTTCCTGCACAAAAATCTAGAAATGTTTGTTCTATGACTTTTTCGAAAAATTGCTAGTTTAGCGGGAAATCCCTAAAAAAAAACCGCTAAAGTTGAATACAAACGATAGAAGTTACAGATGTGATCTATATATAGTAGAAAAGGTATTTCGAAGGGCTCTTAGGCATACCTACAATGTTTTTTTTTAAGCAAAAAGGTAAACAGCTACAGGTGATATAAGGTATTTTTATCCACATTTTGGCGATTGAAGAAAAATCTTCGTTTTAAATCACTTTTAAATATGTTATATGTTGTAGACAATTCTATTCCGCGCTTTTTGACACATAACACATATCAGTCAAAATTCGTTTGGGCAAGATATTACCTATTAACTGAATATACCGTTTACCTTTACATGCAGTATGTACACTAGAGTGGGTCAATTTTTTCGATTTTAAGCGGTTGTCAAAATCGCAATCTACGACGAATTCTAAGAAGATTTGCCCAAGAAACCATGGGTCTAAAGTCAAAATCGAGCTTCCGATTTTTGACGAGAAATTATGATAATTTTTGACTTTTCATACGATTTCCCATATTTCACGCTAAAAATCGGAAGCTCGATTTTGACTTTAGACCCATGGTTTCTTGGGCAAATCTTCTTAGAATTCGTCGTAGATTACGATTTTGACAACCGCTTAAAATCGGAAAAAATATATTTTTGCTCCATACAAATTGACCCACTCTAATGTACACTGCTTGCAGCGTAGTGCGGAAATAAACTGCTTGCAAGTTGTAGTAATACTTAGCATACGTAGGCATAAGTAGTATATAAGACTGTATCATATTGTAAATATTCCTTATTCATAGTTATATTTATCGCACTGTAAATAAAATTAAGCGACGCCGTCCGATAAAGACATTTGTGAATAAATAATTAAATTAAATCTAAACAAATCGACGCGTTTTATGATTGAAAAGACTCAGACTATAAAGTGGTGAATTCTTTTGTTGCAGATAAATCATCATTTTATAATTGTGACTACAGCAAGATCGAAAAAATCGCTAGCCTAGCGGAAAATTGCTAAAACCCGATAAAATTTAAAATCCCCACAGCATCCAAATCATAGAAGCTACAGATATATATCGTTGTAAAGGTATTCGAAGGGCTTTTAGGCAAAACTTCAAAGTTTTTTTTTAACACAGGTAAACTACAGGTGAAATAAGGTATTTTTCACCACATTTTGGCGGTTTTTGAGAAAACGGCGCTAACGATTTTTTTTGTTTTTAATATTTTGTAGTGTATAAAATTTCTCGTTTTTTTGATATATAACACAAAATTGTATGGGTGAGTTTGGAAGATATAACCTATTAACTAAATATACACGTTTTATTTTGAATTGGAATACGACAGCAGCAACAAAGTGTCATAGCAGCCAGAGTTTTAGAGTGCTGATAGCTTTAGCGTAAAAGGAACCAGTGTTGCCAAACAGCTTTTTTTTACTTGTAAGAATGCAACGCACTTTCACTTATGTGTTTGTATTCTCATGATTATCGAGGCCATAGTACTGACGTAGACTTCTACAAACACTAAACACCTTTTGACATAGTTATAAATGGCTAATTTCTGATATCTTATTCAAAAATTTCTGATATATTCCAAAAAAAAACCTCTTTACGAGGTAAAAGTCTAGTGACGAAAACATTTCCATGCCCATTTCTGATATCCAATTTTGTGACGAAATTTATTAAATGTATTATATATAAAAACTTACTAAGTACATATGCCAAAAAAAAAAATGAATGTATGCATAGTTAAAAAAAAAATGGCATTCGGCATTGCGCAAAAAGTTATATTTAGGTGCAAAGAAGAGGAACTCTTTTGCGTGAAGTGCGGAGTGCCAAATTTGCATGGAAATGTTTTCGTCACTAGACTTTTACCTCATAGAGTTTTTTTTTTTGAAGATTGTGTAATTCTTGAGTTATTAATTTATGTAAAAAATAAGCGCTTTGGGACCATAGTGCAGTGGTCGGATTTTAAAGATCGAGGTGTCATTCGACGCGTATTTTGTTTAGAACAGTAACAAATTAAAAAAAATGTCAAATGGCTTCAACGGCCCCATTTGCTTCAATCTCTTAAATTTTTCCCCTCCCACTTACACCTGTTTATCTCACGAATTAGGTGAGTTTTTAAAAGTCTTAGTATGCACATTTGTAAGTTTAATTGATACCTTTCGATTGGTAGATAACTCGACCTGATCGGGCAGTCATAAGAAATTTTCCATTCTTCCTGTATATATTGCTAATCGCCTTTCGCACCCTTCGTGCTGCTTTCGTCACTATAGCGGACTGCCGTCCGCAGTGATATCAGACTTATCTTCTTTTTTGTGGAGGGGAATGATATAAATATGAATGATATGTTACTTATATGTACATAGCGATAGGAAAACTACTAGTATTCTGTACATAACATTACGTTAGCACATATCATTATTATTTCGCTCTGAGTCTAAATAGGCCTAATATCTGCAACAAATTTATTTATTTTTCCTTTTTTCAAAATCAGGCGAGGTCAACAGGGTAAACTGTTTGGCAGGATTTAATCATGCCACTTGCATATTTAATATGTCAATTCAAAGAAATAATTTGACTCGGCCACCTCATTGTGTAAAATTTCAATGCATTTCTTTTGTCTACGTTGCTTGCGGTATCTGCTACTTATTTGACCTCATTTGGAACACTTACACCCACATAGCTACAACAGTATATGGGTATATGTACTCATACTTACAATATCAGCTACTTCGGACTCGTAAGCGTCATCATCATATTGCAACTGGGAGGCCACATCTTCTCCAATCTCCCCATCTTGCTGGTCAAATATGTCCTCAGGTATGTTGGCCTCAGCTTGCAAGCTGAAATCTAAAAATATAAAAAGAGGCATTGAGCAAACAAGTAAGAAATCTGTAGTCAAGTCCCCGACCATAACATACTGGGTACTCATTTAAAATATTCATGTAGTATTTATTGGCAAAATATGAAACTCGTTGCAAGGGTATAAAAACATGATTTTATATAATTAAACAGTATCGCCAAAAAGAGGAAAAACTATGGCAAAGGCTCGTTAAGGCAGATTCAATAAGTTGTAAAATATTGTTGCTTGAGACGTAGATAAAGATTCGCTTGAATCTGCTAAAAATCGGCACCACAATTATACAACAACACAACAAACGGAATAGTCGAGCTCACTCGACAGTATGTTAAAATACCCTGTGCCTAGTTGCTGTTTGGCACGTCGAAGATTTACTGCCTTTGCAGAAGACCAACTAGACCAGACCGATTTAACTCTTATATGGGCAGTTCCACAGAAACGTCAACCGTGGCCAAAAACTGAAATTTGACAACAAAAAAAAAATTATTATCTTGTGAAATTTTCTCCCGAAACATATGTATTCAAGTTATTTATTTTTAGCAATATACGCTAAAAAAATTCACTAGTTCACTTATTATATAATTTTGTCCGCTTTCATCACGGCAGTCCGCGCTAGTGACGAAAGCAGCACAAAGGCGACTAGCATATATACACAGGAAGAATGGAAAATTTGATATGACTGTCTGATCAGGTCGAGCTATATACCAATCAATTTAACTTATAAATGTTAGTACTAAGACTTTCAAAAGCTCACCTGGCTCGTGAGATAAACAGGTGTAAGTGGAAGGGGCAAAATTTAAACGATTGGAGCTAATGGAGCCGTTGGAGCCTTTCTGCATTTTTTTTTAATTGTTTACTATTCTTAAATTTTTTACTTACTAAATCAAAAATACGCGTCAAATGACACCTCGATCATCAAAATCCGACCGCTGGTTCAAAAGATAATAAATTTTGAAATTTTTAGTGGCCTTTCGAAAATGAGATGAAAAGCAGTCTTTAAAAAACTGGAAAAATTTTCATTTCTGTTGATTTTGCTTTTGTGTATGCTTCTGAAAAAAAAAACAAAAGTAGCAGTCGAATAGCCTTTCCTCACTGAAACTACATTTCAGCATTTTAGCATTTTCGTAGCAAATGTCACATTTTTCCTATACATTTCATATGGGAGCTACTGGTGGGAGAATAGTACATTTCTGAGAAATGTAAGTACATTTTTAGAAAACAATGCGATATTCATCGGAATTCAATCGATATTTGGAATTTTTTTTAAATTCTCGAAAGTACTATCACCAGATTTCTCAACTTCTGGCGCCAAATTTCAAACGATTAAAAACTGTACTTTATTTTTAATTTAATGAAGAATGTAGTAACGGTA
Source organism: Drosophila recens (assembly GCA_037043495.1). NCBI lineage: Eukaryota > Metazoa > Arthropoda > Insecta > Diptera > Drosophilidae > Drosophila > Drosophila recens. The sequence goes on from JBAMBJ010004275.1 coordinate 172,298, forward strand.
AAATGCTGCAGTTAGCAACAGAAAAATTCAAAAACTGACCCTTTTGGCTACAAGAGTTAACAAAACACATAACGATCGCAACAATTATTATTAAATTGTTATAGTATCTCATTGGTAAATATTCTAATATTTATTAGTATCAAATAAATAAATATTCCGTTGAATTGTACAAGAGGAATCCGATAAGGGCGCTTCGAGCTGTTTTTACCAACAATCAATTAACAGAATCTAAGAATCCCTGACTCTGGCTCTAGTTGCGCTGACACCATAAGTGCGTTGTCTCGAATTTTCGTTATTCCACAGACGATCCCAACCCATAGAGCTACGGCAGCCCCTTGTCCAATGAGAGCTCATTGAAATGGTGTTTTCACTTTGGGTTCCCTTTGCAATGGTTAATCTGAATGGTTTTCCAATCCGGTAAAGTTGGATGGTCTCCTAAACATCAGAGATTCTGTCCAAAGCAGCGTAATTTTCTTGAATTCCTTCCATTTATTTTCTCGTATTTTTTAATTTCAGTTGTCAAACGAGTTTGTAAACAAATCACAAATGTTTTGTAAATGCTAAATGCAAATGCTATGCTATGAGGACAGACAGTTGCATACTTATCGATAGCACCGATATTTTTATAAAATGTACATTAGTGAGGAAAGGCTAGAAGTAATATCAGAATACAGTTTTCTACAAAAGTCGAAGCAGCAGCAGCTGTCGTCGTTTGATAATTTAGGAAATTCCTTTGCTTCTGCTTTCTGGCTGCTTCGAAAGTCGAAGCAGCAGCAGCAGTAGGCTTTTTAGAATTTTGAAAATTCCTTTGCTTCTGCTTTCTAGCTGCTTCGAAAGTCGAGCATTTAATTCATTAGGTGTTGTGCGTTAATTGAAGCAACATCGTTTCTGAAATTTTATTTGTACCATCGAGCGAAGTGAAATTTGGAACTATTATGATAATAATGTAATGTAATGTAAAAGTTTGAATAAGGACTTGTTCCCGCTTAAAAATCTAGAAACGTTTGTTCTACGACTTTTTCGAAAAATCGCTAGTTTCGCGTTTTTTTTACATATAACACAAATCTGTCAAAATTCGTTTGGAAAAGATCTTACCTATTAACTGAATATACCTTTTACCTCTACACTACTACATATACTACTACACTACTACATGTACATGTCACTAGACTTTTACCTCGTAAAGATGTTTTTTATGGGATTAACTTTACACCAAGTCTGAAAACTGTCAAGATCAGTTTGCAGCCTGACACCAAGAAAATTGTCAGTGGCCGACATTCAAAGTTTAACGTCATCGGCGTACATGAGAACCCGAGAGTGATTTTTAACAGAGCGCAGATCATTTATAAAAAGCGTAAATAACAAGGGCCGAGATGACTTCCTTGTGGAACTCCAGAAGAAACTTGAACAGGTTTAGAAACTAAATCTTTAAAAAAGACTTTTTGGGTTCTTAAATTTAAATAGCTTGAAATCCACAGAATTTGGTTATTAGGAGACCCTAAAAGATGGAGTTTACGCAATAAAAGATTGTGATTCAGGGAATCAAAAGCTTTACTAAAATCAGTGTAAATGACATCAGTTTGCATTTTATTTTGAAAATGTCAACCAAACTCACAGATTATTTGTTTGGGACTGTCTCTTACATTCTGACTGAATTTGGTCAAAGTCGGATGACTATATCATATGGCTGTCATAGAAACAATCGGATGCAAAATAACCTTTAGTATTAAAAACTTTTTTGTTTCTTAATAGCCTTTCTTCACTGAAACTACATTTCAGCATTTTAGCATTTTTGGAGCAAATGCTACGTTTTTCCTATACATTTCATATGGGATCTAGTGGTGGGAGAATAGTACATTTCTGAGGAATGTAACTACATTTTTTAAAATCAATGCGATATTCATCGGAAATCAATCGATATTTAAAGTTTTTTTTTAATTTGAGAATGTACTATCACTAGATTTCTCAAATTTTGGCGCCAAATTTCAAACTGTAACAAACTGAACTTTATTTTAAATTAATGAAGAATGTAGTTATGATAAAATGCTGCAGTTAACAGCAAAATAAATCAAAAACCGACCCTTATGGCTACATGAGTCAACATTACACATTGGCGATCGCAACAATTATTATTAAATCGTTACAGTTTCTCATGATAGTTCATTAAAAAAGAATAAATATAAAAGTAGTGCTTATTGGTAAATATTCTAATATTCATTAGAATCCGTTGTATTGTACAAGACGTATCTGATAAGGGCGCTACGACTTGTTTTTACCAGTAATGAATTATCAGAATCTAAGAATCCCAGACTCTTGCTCTAGTTGCGCTGATACCATACTATAAGTACGTTGTCTCCAATTTTTGTTATTCCACAGACGATCCCAACCCATAGAGAGCTACTGCAATCCCTTGTTCAATGAGAGATCGTGGAAATGGTGATTTCACTTTGGGTTCCCTTTGCAATGGTTTTTCCGAATGGTTTTCCAATCGGGAAAAGTTAGATGATCTCCTGACCGTCAGATATTATGTTCTAAGCAGCGAAGTTTTCTTAAAATCCTTCCATTTGTTTTCTCGAATTTTTAATTTCAGTTGTCAAACGATTTTGTAAACAAATCACAAATGTTTTGTAAATGCCAAATGCAAATGCTATGCTATGGGGACAGGCAGTTGCATACTTATCGATAGCTCCGATATTTTTATAAAATGTACATTAGTGAGGAAAGGCTATAAGATACTGTCTCTTATATTCTGATTAAATTTGAACAAAGTCGAATGACTTTATCATATAGCTGTCGTCGCTATCGTAATCAAAAGAACACAAGAAGTTGAATAAAAAGCATAGAAATTAATAAGCAAACCACTTTTTTCATTAAGCATTTTGCGCGAAACTGTTTTAAATTTTTTAAATAAATATTAACAGCTTTGACAATAAAAGAAAGAAATTGCAGCACAATTTCATCAAAGCGTTCACCAGAAGCCCATCAAAAATTGTATGATTTGTGATACATGATTACTGATTGAATAGTTCTTGTGAACGCAGCCATTGAAAAATCGGTCTTTAAATTTTCATGTGTTCTTTTAGATGAACCATGAAGAAATAGCGTTATTTGACACAGTTGTTGTCTTACGTTCACAAACGAATACTCATAGACTTATGAAAATCGTATGCAGAGGAACTAATTAAATTTACTTTAACTGTGAATAAATTAACCAAAAAAAACATACGCTGTCATCATAGACCCAAGAAAAAGTCTGAAAAAAACTGAATAAAATCTGTAGAAATAAAATCACACAAATGCTTTTTATGTCCCAGCGCTATGCGGCGACACGTTACGGAGCCCTAATCTCAAGTTTCCCAAGCTCTTCCATGTACCTCGACGTCCAACCCAGGCAACCCACAACCCCTTCGCCAGATGCGGGCTGCATTAAGGTTATCGTTGCTGGGCTCCGCTCATCCAACGCTTTTGTTGGCCAGCTGTCAAGCGAATATGGGGCCCGCCCCAGCTGCTTCATGTCATAATGAATAAATATCGCACTAATTTGCACGCAGAGCTCGTTGGGGGCTGGAGCTGCGGCTAGCCCCACATTTGATGTGAGGTACGAGTACTTGATCTAGGGCTGTATCTGACTTGACTCTGTGCTCGACATGGCACGTTCTGTTTTCGACCCTGTACTTAAGAAGTACAAATAATACCCATTTTTTATCGAAATATTGTATATACTATATATGTAGACATGTACATACTTATGTATATGTAAATATAAACATTTTACGAAATTTTTAAATCTTACCGAGAAACGTTTAGAACTAGCCAATAAACTTATATTTGAGATTAAGAAAAATAAAAGTCTGGAAAGACTTTTTTATTTTTTCAATCAAAAATAATTATTAAGTATGATATTTAAAGTTAAAGTCTTTCAGTAAGTATTAAAAGTAATTTTTTTTTCAAAACAGTTTCGGTCACTTTTTAGAACATCAGTCGTCCGAAATGCAAATGCTCTCAGGTAACCAATTGCTTCCGGCTAACAATTATGAGTAGCCATTATTTTAAATTAACGTATTAAGTTGACATTTTCTTCAGGTTATTTTAAGCCAAATTTCAGGTTAACAACAGCTTCAGGCTCAGAATTGTGAAAAGTTTATATTTTAAGCCCACCTGTCAGGCTTACCAATTACTGTATTGAAATCAATGCTTCAGATTAACTATTGAGAAACGCCTATTTAGTGCAAGCATTTCCGGTAAGCAACTGATGCGGTCTTAAAATTTTCCAATGCCGTTCAGATTGGTAACTGCTTCAGATGAAATTTCACTGCGTCCAAGGCTGCGAAAGGCGGCTAACACTACGGACGGCAGTCCGCGCTAGTGACGAAAGCAGCACGAAGGGTGTGAAAGGCGATTAGCGATATATGCAGGAAGAATGGAAAATTTTCTATGACTGCCCGATCAGGTCGAGTTATATACCGATTAAAAGGTATCAGTTCAACTTACAAATGTGCATACTAAGACTTTTAAAAACTCACCTAATTCGTGAGATAAACAGGTGTTAGTGGGAGAGGCAAAATTTAAACGATTGAAGCAAATGGGGCCGTTGAAGCCTTTTGACATTTTTTAATATAATAATTTTATACTGTTTTAATAATAATACGCGTTGAATGACACCCCGATCGTCAAAAGATAATTCATTTTCAAATTTTAAGTGGCCTTCCGAAAATGAAATGAAAACTCAGTCTATTTGTTTGTCTGTTTGTTTGTATCAAAGCGTTAATATAGCTTTAAAGTTTAAATGAGGACTTATTCCCGATCAAAAATCTAGAAACTTTTGTTCTACGACTTTTTCGAAAAATCGCTAGTTTAGCAGTAAATGGCTAAAACCCGCTAAAATTGACACCCCCATATTATGTAAACGATAGAAACTACAAATATGATCTATATATCGTTGAAAAGGTATTTTGAAGGGTTCTGAGGCATACCTTCAAAGTTTCTTCCTTTAAGAACATATGTAAGTCAACAGCTATATGTTAAATAAGTTATTTTTTCCCACATTTTAGCGGTTTTTAAGACAACGCCCCTCACGATTTTTTTTGAAAATTCAATATTGTGTAGTTTGTAAATATGCGTCATATATGAAACATACATTTTTACCGGTGGGTTTGGTAGATATAATATAAAGTTTATATAAGTTATAAGTTATATAAGTTTATAATCGAACCTCCGCCGTGCTTCACAGTCTTAATTGATTACTTGGGATCAAAAGCTTTTCCTTTACGTCATCTAACTTGTCTTTTTCCATCTGATCCAATGAAGTTGATCTTCGTTACGTCCAACTAGAGCATATTTTTCCAATTTTCGAAGAGCAGGTGCGTATTAGCAAGTTTAAGCCTATGCTGAATATTTCGGTTACTTAAAAACGGTCGATTATGGTCTGGTATGGTCTGATAAATGCTTACCAGAACAATATATTATCTAGAGATCCTCCGGACTACGATTCAGCCATTTGTTGAAGAGGAAATGTCTTTACTCCCACTTTTCAGCAAGATTACGACCCAAAGCACCCTTCGAATTTGGTCAGTGAATGGATTGGTATCGAAAATATTGGCGACATGGAACCACCTGCACATTCCACGGGCTTAATTCCCATAGAGGACCTCTGGGAAGATCAAAAGCCGGCATTAAGTTTAGGCATTAGGGTCTGACATGCCCAAAAATCAGCAGGTGCTCTCTGTGCAGGTGCAATAGGCTTAATATGGCATTCCTGAGGAAACCTGTGCCAAACTTGTGGACTCCATGCATCCAAGATGCTCTTACATATTAAAAATGATAAGTGCTACCACAAAATTTTAAAACCAATATGTAAAAAACAAAAATTTTATGCTTAATGCTCCTTGTCCCTATTTTTCCTGCCAGTATGAATTGCGGAAATTTTTGTTTTTTTCTTCTTGTATGATAATATGAATCAAATTTTTGTTAAATTTAATTAGAAATAGCGATTCTGTATTAAGTCTAAGAGTTTATATACATTGGATCTTGCAAGGATGAGAGTAATATTGAAAAGAAGCAACCAAGTTTTTTTGTCCCTATTATTTCTGCCGCCACTGTACGTATATAGATTTAACAAATTTATTTTATTTGCGCTTATTCAGTGCTATGAAAATTCGATCATGAATATCACAAATAAAAATTAAAAATTAAAAATAATTTTTTTTTTTGGATGTACATATGTATGAAAAACCGAAATTTACCCTTATATAGTAAATGAACCGGTACTAAACGATAATTTCGGTAAACAGAGTTTCGGTTTTAAAGCTTCGGTCAAATGAAAAATTTTTAATTTTCTATATTTTATTCCACAATTTCTGATATCTTATAAAAAAAACCTATCTTATTAAAAATAAAATTTTTGTCACTCGTTACTGAGCAAAAAAGCAATATTTATTAGGTATGAAGAATTTAGCGCAATGTGCCGAGTGTCAAATATTTTATTTTTAACATAACTTATAAGTAAAACATAATATTATTCGTCACAAAATTGGATATCAGAAATTTTAAGGCATGAAAATATTTTCGTCGTATATATGTAAAAAAATATTTAAAGTTTTAACAACTGGCCGATCAGATTTTAACTAACAAAAGTGCATAGTAAGACTTTTGGAAACTCATCAGTCTCGTAATATAAAGGGGTGCAAGTGGGAGGCCCAAACTTAAATAGCTGCAGCGGTTGGTGCCCTTGGAGCCTTTGGATTAAACTTTTTTTCGAATTATACCTCGATCAACCTTTTTTTTCAGAATTTTTTATGCATTAAAACTTATATCGTCCGTCACAAAATTGGATATCAGAAGCTTTTGGGGTAAGTTTTGGGGTTTTGGGATTTTTTTTTTAAATAAAATAATTTCAGTTCTTTGATTCATTTAAAACTAAGCAGATCAACAGATAAACAGGTTAATCGATAAACTAATTTGATAGCGATTTAAAGCTAGAGAGAAAATATTCCGACGCGTGATTAGCATCATTCCAATGTGCTTTGAAATATTATTTACGATAGGATTATAAACTAGAAATTTTACCAATGGACAATTTTATTCTGTGTCGGGCTAAAGAATAAAAAACAGAACACAGAATACTTCGTTTTTACAGAAGAAGTAAATATAGGGTATCTTACAGTCGGCTTCTGGCAAGTGTTTCTTCAGCTTCAGAGGTAAACAACACAAGTCCATTACATAGCAAGTATACTCTACTATACATACATAGCCTTGGCACAAAATACCTACATTTTGTCATACTACTTAAAACTGACTATCTATGTGTTTGTTTGTTTTTGTCTGTGCATGGCATACAAAGCACAAAAGCAAACTGACCCTCTGACCATACCCCCCAGTGCGTCGCCGTCGACGTCAGGCTACATATTGTTGCAGAAGGTACAGAATGTTGAAGCCCTCTTGAGTTTGATTATTATGCTTGTAATGAGCATGTTGAATATTTTAGTATCAAAAGATGCCACGCTTGCGTTGGTCGTTTTTTGTTACCCGCTATCATCTCTCAGCATGTAGTGCTTTTAGTTTAGGCTAATTAATATCAGTACGGCAGTAACCATCAGAAGCAAACAGTTTCCAACACTCAGCCTCCGGCACAATTTACTCGCGTTTTATCGCGCATGGTGAATCCATTCAATGGGTAAGGGGCGGAAAAGGTGATGGGGATGGGAATAGAGAGTCGGAGTCATTGGTCTGTCTCTCTTAATTAACCCACTATAGTCTGTTGACTTTTGGCGCACAATCCCATTGCTCCTATCTATTAAAAGAGCAAACAAGCAAGTTAAAACATTAAAGTTCGCTCTTTAATTAAATTATGTGCACATTCAAAGATCCGCAATTCAATAAAATAATTCGCCTTGTACCATTTATCCCATAAAAAAACCTCTTTACGAGGTAAAAGTCTAGTGACGAAAACATTTTCATGCCCCAAAATTTCTGATATCCAATTTTGTGACGAATAATATTAAGTTTTACACATAAATTATTTTAAACAAAATTTTGGCACTCGGCACATTGCGCTAAAATGCCTCAATTCTAATACCAAATAAAACACACTGTTTTGCGCAGTGCCGAATGCAAAAATTTTGTTTAAAATAAATTAAGTGTAAAACTTAATGTTATTCGTCACAAAATTGGATATCAGAAATTTTTGGTCGTGAAAATGTTTTCGTCACTAGACTTTTACCTCGTAAAGAGGTTTTTTTATGGGATATCAGAAATTTTTGAATAAGACATCAGAAATTTTGAAATTGCAATATTTTTTGACAGTATAGTTTTGTCAATTTTGTTTATTGTTTGTACAGCTAAAACAAACTGTCTGGCAACACTGGTCCCCTTTACAAACACACATGCCCAGCGCAAAAGCTATCAACACTCTTCAACTCTGGCTGCTTTGACACTTTGCAGCTGCTGTCCTATTCCTATTCTACCTTTTTAAATCAAAAATAAACGTTGAAGGTATGCCTAAGAGCCCTTCGAAATACCTTATCAACGATATATAGATCATATCTGTAGCTTCTATCGTTTGGACGCTATGAGGGTTTCAATTTTAGTGGTTTTTAGCGATTTTCCGCTAAACTAGCTATTTTTCGAAAAAGTCGTAGCACAAACGTTTCTAGATTTTTGAGCGGAAACAAGTCCTCATTCAAACTTTTAAGCTAAATCAACGCTTTGATACAAACAAACAGACAAACTGACTTTTCATCTCATTTTCGGAAGGCCACTAAAAATTTCAAAATTAATTATCTTTTGAACCAGCTGTCGGATTTTGATAATCGAGGTCGACGCGAAATTTTGATTAGAATAGTTAAAAACTAAAAAAAAATTTACAAAGGCTCCAACGGCCCCATTAGCTCCAATCATTTAAATTTTGCCCCTCCCACTTACACCTGTTTATCTCACGAACCAGGTGAGTTTTCAAAACTCTTAGTATGCACATTTGTAAGTTGAGTTGATACCTTTAAATCGGTATATAACTCGACCTGATCGGACAGTCATAGCAAATTTTCCATTCTTCCTGTGTATATATGCTAGTCGCCTTCGCACCCTTTGTGCTGCTTTCGTCACTAGCGCGGACTGCCGTCCGCAGTGATTAGCACATCTACGCGAGGCACATATTTATCACGAGTGATATTAACCTTAATGTATAAATTATTCTAAAAAAAGGGCATTTTGCATTTTGAGCAAAAAGATTTGGCTACTTTGTACGAATATTATTTGTATATGACGTGAGAGTACAGCGTGGGCCCTAATAAGTGTCGCACTTTTTTGAAGCGATACTGTGCCTAAACAAACCCGCACAGATAAACACCCGGTGTTATTTCTTCACTTAAGCATGTTTTGAAATAAATTTACTTAGAAGTCAGTTTATGCATTGTCTGTTGAAAGTTTGTCAGCAATAAAAGTGAAGAGAGAGCTAATGCAAAAATTTAATTTAGAGGGAGAAAAAAATAAATATATTTTTATGTCGTAAAAAATATAGGAGTGAATCGCAGATTTAGGCAACCCACTGTTGCTGACTTCAAGGCAACTTAAAAGTATAAAATAGCAAAAATCGAAGGTCGAAGAAGTAAATGCTCCTGGTTTGGTTAAGACTGTGCGAGAACAAAAAAAAAATTAAGCGATTTCAGGACGAGAAATGGCCAAAGAGCTTATTCTGAGCCGTAAAACCATTAGAAAAATAATTAAAAGTAAAGTAAAGATGAAAGCTTCCAAAAAAAATTGATTAACGGTCGTAAGGATCGTTTAAAAAAAATACGGCAGGAGAGAAGCAATTTGATCCTTCAGTGGCACGCAAGCTGCATTATTGTTTTTTTTGACGGATTCTACAGAAAAACCACGACCAACAGAATGACATGCGACATGCTTGGCAGACGATCCGACTAATAAGAAAGCCATTCAAGGATATCAAAATTCGATAACTGTTATGGTTTTGGGATCAGCGATTTTGGCGATTTTTGAGGGGTGATGCAAAAACAACGCAACATGTGTAATTTCGATAGCCTCCATCGTCTTCGGATCTGCATCCATTGAACTTCTGCACATGAGATTACATGATGGACAAGTTTGAAGACTTTAAAAAACACGAAGTTGGAGCAGTTAAAGAGAATATTACAAAAATGTTGGGAAGAAATACCCAAAGACATCGTCCGTGCCATTTGCAACGGACTCCAAGAGCGTTTTAAACTGGAAGAGAAAGCTAAGGAGAACAAATACAATCTTAATATGTAAAAACAAAAGAAAATACTTCATCAAAATTTTGGCACAATTCTAATACCAAAAAAAACTCACTTTTTGCGCAGTGCCGAATGCAAAAATTTTGTTTAAAATAATTTATGTGTAAGACTTAATATTATTCGTCACAAAATTGGATATCAGAAATTTTGGGTCGTGAAAATGTTTTCTTCACTAGACTTTTACCTCGAAAAGAGGTTTTTTTTATGGGATATCAGAAATTTTTGAATAAGACATCAGAAGTTTTGAAATGGCAATATTTTTTGACAGTATAGCTTTGTCAACTTTGTTTATTGTTTGTACAGCTAAAACAAACTGTCTGGCAACACTGGTCCCCTTTACAAACACACATGCCCAGCGAAAAAGCTATCAGCACTCTTCAACTCTGGCTGTTATGACACTTTCCTGCTGCTGTCCTATTCCCATTCTAAGTAAAATGTATATATTCAGCTAACAGGTAATTTCCGCATTACGCTGCAAGAGGTGTACATACTGCATATGTACATGCCAAAGAGCCTTTTCAACGATATAAAGATCGCATCTGTAGCTTCTGTCGTTTGGATGCTATGGGGGCTTCAATTTTAGCGGTTCTTAGCGATTTCCTGCTAAACTATCGATTTTTCGAAAAAGTGGTAGATTAAACGCTTCTTGATTTTTGATTGGGAACAAGTCCTCAATCAAACTTCTAAGCTAAATCAACGATTTGATACTAACAAACAGACAAACAAACAAACCGACTGACTTTTCATATCGTTTTGAGAAGGGCACCAAAAATAACAAAATTAATTATCTTCTGAACTAGAGATGGGCACGGGCCGGGCCGGGCTTCGTGTCCCGCGGGCCTCTTAAAAAAATCACCGGGCTTCGTGCATGAAAATCGAAAACGGGCTTTTTTCGTGCGGGCCCGGGCCTAAGCAAAAAGCCCGAAGCCCGGTAGGCCCGAAAACTAAATTTTTCATATCGATTAATAAAAATATTCGGGGGTGCCACAAAAATCGCTTTCGCTTGAATTTCACTTAAATTTCATACAAATTAATATTTTACATAAAATTGTGTAAATATTAATTTTGCTGAATTATTAAGATTAGTTGTTAGATTGACATTAAAAAATTATTAATAAAAAAAATTAATTAAAAAAAAAGTTTATATAGTTGTATCGGGCCGGGCTCGGGCCGGGCCGGGCCTCTTGAAATTTGACCGGGCTCGGGCCGGGCCGGGCCTCTTGAAAATTTGACCGGGCCGGGCCTGGACCGGGCCAGAAAGATTTATTTCGGACCCGGGCCGGGCCGGGCCTTATTAAGGAGGCCCGTGCCCATCTCTATTCTGAACCAGTGATCGGAACAGTGAAAGAACAAAAAAAAATCAAAAAAGCTCCAACGGCCCCATTTGCTCCAATCATTTATATTTTGCCCCTCCCACTTACACCTGTTTTTCTCAACAACTAGGTGAGTTTCCTAAAGTCTTAGTATGCACATTTGTAAGTTAAATTGATACCTTTCAATCGGTATATAACTCGACCCGATCGGGCGGTCATAGCAAATTTTCCATTCTTCCTGTGTATATATGCTAGTCGCCTTTGGCACCCTTCGTGCTGCTTTCGTCACAAGCCGTGCGCAGTAATTTCACCAAAATGTTTTAATTATAGTAAGAATGCAAAATTTGCTATGACTGTCCAGACAGGTTGAGCTATATACCGATCGAAACGTATAAGTTGACCAAACAAAACTTTATACTTATACTTTTGGAAACTCACCTGGTTCGTTAAATAAACTGGTGCAACTGGAAAGAACAAAATTTTATTGATTGCAGCAAATAGAGCCTTTAAAAAACATTTAATTTTTTTTTTTTAAACTACGCGAATGAAACCTTGATCATCAAAATCCGACCACTGCACAGTGGTTGCGCCCATAGGCCATAATTAAAAAAATCGAAAGTACCAAAAATTTGCGAAAGGTTAACAATTTGTCTCAAAAATGTCCAAGCTTCTTAATGCCAAACCGGATTTTTCTTGAAATCTAACGGAACTTTCTTAAAATAGAACGCAAAGCGTGAACACGTGTTCAATTATGCAGCGCAGAGGCGTTACGTTAGCTTTTCGTCAAAACAAAATTGCATTTCAAAGTGGTCAAACGTTTGCAAGAGAGGTCTAAATTGGATTATTTAAAATGAACTTTAAAGTTTCAGGTATTTACTTTAATACATTCTTCTTTTGAAGTTAATCTGATTGATTAATTATTTGTTGTGTACTATTTGCTGTTCCGAACTCCGAACGAAATTTACTTGTTTTTACTTTTCGAACTCGGTTTCGAAAACGTTTCGATAGCAGTAAGTCATCGACTGTATCAGCTGTCATGAAGAGGAATAAATTGCTCAAATAACAACAAGCTAAGTTAATTTTTCAAAATGCCATCAGCTTTGGATATTGTTTGCTTGCAGGCGCAGCTGATTGACCTGTGAATGTGCATATTCATATTGACACGAAGCAAATGATCCAAATGTGGAGAACCAGAGCTGTCATCCATTCAAAAATAAAAGCATTCAAGCTTCAATTTGTATCTTAAATACGATTAGATTTATTTAAAACTCTTTTTGAAAATCTATTTAAAATATTTCAGGTTGAATATAGCAGATAGAAGCTAAATAAGACTAATACTTTGTTGTCAAATTTTGTTATTCCATTAAAGCATCTCTTGCAGCTGTCGATTGCGAAAGTTGGTATCGATAGCAAAAATTACAGTGAAATTCAGAACAGCTCGATTTAGTCATTGATGCTCGGTTTTGTTTTGCATGCAATATTTTATAGATGTTTATAGAAAAAATCTTTTAAAATGTACTTCAGCTATTTAAAGTTGAAGTAGTAATGTTTAATGATTCTAAAAATGTTCAACATTATTATAATCTTCAGTTTATAATTTAAGGTATTTGTTTTAAAAAAAAAAAAAACTTTAAAACTTTTAATGCTTTAAATGGCATTTACATTTAAAACCGGTGACTCTAAAGCACACGTTTTGAAAACGACAATTATTGTCGATTTGCGGAATTCGGAACAGCAATCAACTCGTTTTGTGGCATTTCGACTCGTTTTCGTTATTGGGAACAGGCCTGATTGTGTTATTAGTTTTACATCACTATGTTTGAAGAGTTCCATCTCTAATTGCATTGTTTCTTTCACCTATATACTTCACTCTGAATAAAACGTTCGTCGTGAATACATCGTTCATCGTGTCTTCTTATTTTACAATTACACTGTGCAGACATTCTCACCAACATAGGTTATGGGCCCAGTCTAACAGAAATTATTAATTGTAAAAGATGAGTCATAGTTTCCAAATCGAAAAACTTAATGAGCAAAATTACGATGTGTGGAGTATACAGATGCGAAGTATACTGGTCCACCAAGAGCTCTGGAACATTGTGTGTGGAAAACAAGAGATCAATCCGGAACTTGCAAAATCCGTTTTGACCGATGAAAAAGCTCTGGCGTGCATAATTTTATATGTGAATACTTCTCATCTAAGCTATGTCAAAAAGTGCAAGACAGCTAAAGAAGCTTGGGATATATTACGCGAGGTTCACGTGCCGACCGGACCAATTCAAAAAGTGTCGCTGTACAAAAAGTTATTGAGCATGAAACTGGAAGCAAACGGTACTATGTCACAATACATAAATAAGTTGGCTGAAGTTAGCATTGATTTAAGTGACGAATTAAAAGTTATAATTCTATTGTCCAGCTTAAGTTCTGAGTATGCAGTGCAGTGCAAATCAAAACGGCAAGAACAGAAGGAAAAAGAAGAACGAAAATCAGCAAGTTTCCTACGCGGTATATTCGGCAATACACAAAGACGAAATAGCAAAAGGCAGTTGGTGCATTGACAGTGGTGCCACTTCGCACATGTGTTACCAGAAAGATTTTTTTTGTGTCATACACGGAGAAAAATGGTAAAATTTTGTTGGCTGCTGATAAACAAATTGAAAGCCCTGGAAGAGGTACAGTGAAAATAAAAACAAATGAATTTGAAATATTTTTGCAAGATGTTCTATATGTGCCAGACCTTCAATTAAATTTCTATTCAGTGAGCAAAGCACTAAAATTTGGACATTCGGTTACATTTAGAGAAAACTGTGCTATGGTGAAATCGAAAAACGGATTAATTTTGATTACCGCTATGTTAAAAGACAATTTATTTCTATTTAATAACATCAACAAAAACAAATTATTTTCGGTGCAAGAAAAAGAAATTATGTGACACTACAGATATGGTCACCTTAACTTTCGCAGTCTGAATGACTTAATATGTAACCAACTCGTGAACGGTATCAACTTAAAAAATGTTTCGGTTAATACAAACTGCAATGCGTGTAATAAATCTAAGATTTGCTCACAGCCATTTCCTAAAAACAGTTCGAATAGTGCATCGCAGTTGTTAGAGTTGATTCATACAGACGTTTGCGGTTCCATAAATGTACAATCCGTCGATGGCGCTAAATATTTCATAACCTTTATAGACGATATGTCTAAGCGAGTGTTTGTTTATTTTATGAAATCAAAGGACCAAGCGTTCGAAAAGTTTCAAATATTCAAGAATTTAGTCGAGTGTCAAACGGAAAAGAAGATTAAAGCAATCCGAAGTGACAATGGGAAAGAGTACATTAATAACCGGTTTGATACTTTCCTTAAAGAAAATGGCATAAAAAGACAGCTAACCGTTCCGTATACGCCACAACAAAACGGTGTGGCTGAAAGAGCAAATCGCACTCTTGTGGAAATGGCGCGATCAATGATGGTTCATGCTAATGTTGAGGAACCTCTGTGCAATCATTCTCACCAACATCTTACTCAATCTTCCCTCTCTTACTAACCGTAGAATTATTCTTGGAGTAATGTTCATCCACAAATTACTGCACCGTCATATAGACTCGGCTAATTTGTTGGAAGAAATAACCTTCAATGTACCTTCTAGAGTAACTCGTAACTTTAATCCTTTATATCTCCAACGTTGTTTCACTAACTGGGAATTGCACGAACCTCTTCGTACTCTGTGTGCAGATTATAATAGACTGTACCCTACGATTAGTTTCGAGTGTTCTCCGCTCATTATTAATGCCTCTATATTATCATGTCTAACTAATATAACCAACTAACTACTCATTAATATCATTTTGGTCTGATTGGGTTTTTCTGGGTTTTCCCCAATCCTAGCAACAAATGTTGGGCCAATCATTTTCTTTTTCATTTTAGATTCCCCAGAGAATTTCAGAATCTTAATTTAAAACTTCATTTTAATTTATTTTGTAATTTAAATATATATATTTTATAATTTTAATGTATTATTTGCTGTGTCGGCTGCTTTTAGTCAGACAATAAATAAATTAATAAAATAAAAAAATATTATTAGAATTGAAAAGAAACCTTACTTCTTTGATATAGAAAGTTGTAATCCCTATTAGATGGCTGTGAGCATAAAATTAAAACAAAAAATTGGGGACGGGGGTTGTGACACGCCCACTTTTCCAATATCCTTCTAGTAGTATGTATAACACTATAAAGAAAGCCGCATCAAAATATCTTGAGTAGTTTACGAGTTATTATTTAATTCCATCTAAAACAGGTGAAATTCCCCATACGGCATTGAGAGGTTAGTTGCTAAAAAAAATAAATATCACCGATGCCGGGTAAATGTGGGTTTTTTAACTACAATCATTTGTACAAGAACAAAATACTCTACAACACACAATATGTTTCCAGGATGGACTCCGCTGGACTCACTTTAAATACCTTTTTAAAAATGAGACTTTATGAGAAGTTTTTGTTTGCTAGACTACTTACATTTTTACATTAATATGGGGACACCACGATCAATTTCCACATTTGACACTCACAAACACATAATACAAACCACGCTGATTTGAATTCATTTCAAATATTTTAATAATGTGGCCTTATTGTTTACTGATTGGCACATTCAAATCGCGAACAAAACTTTAAAATTTTTAAAGCGCGTGCTTTGCAAACGCAACCCTGTGCTTAACAGCTGATTTCTTCAAAGTGGCGCCATCTATTGAGATTTCTGGTATGCAACATTGAAGAACCATCTATTGTTAATAAGTTGCACCCAAAAATATTTTAAATTGGCGACTTTCAGAAAGTGGGTTTTGGCCTCACAAACTCGTAAAATTAGCCATAGTGCAGTGGTCGGCACCTACACATTCATATGTTTGCATTGCGTTAGTGTGCATTTTTGTTCGTCTAACAGCGGAATAACAGAAACAAATCGTAGCAGCGATGCGTCGCGACGTGTACGTGAGCGGCAGCGCAGTCGCCACTCAAATTTTCTATGAGATCGAGATAGGGCCGTGCCGATAGCTGGTTGAACCAAAAATGTTTGTCTCTTTGCTAGTATTATTTATGATTTTTTGAAAATTGCTAAAAATTACTATTTTAACCCCCCAAAAATCATCATGCGTAAAAAAGGTATATTTTAAAAAATTTATATTTTTAAGTAATTAAGTTTATTTTACAAAATAAATTATGCAGAGTTTTTATACAACTTTATGAGTTGTATACTGAACTTGTATACTTTTTAACTTAACATTTATGAAAAAAAAAATATATATATGTATATATATTGAACGGAATTGTTCACAGGGAAGATCTCGGTACAAAAAGAAATAAAGAGACTCATAGAACACGTCCGTTTGTATTCAATGTTTATTTGCGACTATTTCACAATGCTACACAGAAAAAAAAAATGCCATTCTAAAATCAAGTTTAAAACTCTTGATTCAAGCCTGCATTTTTTAAGTATGTTTTCAGGATTAAACTGAATAATTAAGCCTGAATCGGGATTAAAATGGAAAAATAAGCCCAAATTACTTGATTCTCTCTCAGCCTCTCTCATTTCAACTGGGCTGGTGGCTCAGTGGTTAGAGTCGCCGACTTGTTTGAAAAAGACTTGGGTTCGATTCTCACCAGTCAATTGCATTCAAACATTTTCTTCACTACAAAAAAAATGTTAAAAAAAAACAATAAAAAAAAATAAAATAAAAATATTAAAAAAAAATATTAAAAAAAAAAAATTAAAAAAAAATAATTTAAAAAAAAAAATTAAAAACAAAAAATTTAAGAAAAAAAAAAAAATAGTAAAAAAAATATTAAAAAAAAAATTGAATGTAACAAAAACATTATTTTTTTTTTAAGCCTGAATTTAAGAATTTTAGGATTGAATTCGGGATTGAAAAAATCAAGTATTTCATACTTGGTTTAAGTAAATCCGAGATTACCCCACTTTTGACATCGTTTCGGATTGAATCCGGGCTAAATATCCCGGATTTTTTTCTGTGTAGTATTGGCAATGTTAAATGTGTGTGGCTGTTAATGATTATGTGCCACACTGTTATAACTAACATAAATAGTGTTCCGATATATGTACATTAGAGTGGGTCAATTTTTTCGATTTCAAGCGGTTGTCAAAATCGTAATCTACGACGAATTCTAAGAAGATTTGCCCAAGAAACCATGGGTCTAAAGTCAAAATCGAGCTTCCGATTTTTAACGAGAAATTATGATAATTTTTAACTTTTCATACGATTTCCCATATTTTACGCTAAAAATCGGAAGCTCGATTTTGACTTTAGACCCATGGTTTCTTGGGCAAATCTTCTTAGAATTCGTCGTAGATTACGATTTTAATAACCGCTTGAAATCGAAAAAATGCATTGGTAATATTTTCAACAATATAAATATTATTTATTAAAATATCGCCATATTGGTTGAATCTTCTCCCGCGAGTAGTGCTTCGCGGTGACCATCACAGCAGCCTTTAGGATCATCATTTTGGAACAATTCTAAGAGTAACTGCAAAAGAAAATTTTCAAAAATATTTTTGGTAGAATTTTTTATAATTTTTTGAAAGCTGCAAAAAAGTCACTTTTTGCATGAAAATGGGTTGAAATAGTAATTTTTAGGATTTTCAAAAAATTATTTAAAATACAAGCAAAAATTTTCTTTTGCAGTTACTCTTAGAATTGTTCGAAGAATTTGTTTCCATAAAAATATTTTTTGTAAAAAATCGAGGAAAAAAGTTTTGAAAAGTGACTTTTACGTAAATTTGAAATTTTCCTAGGGTACTCAATGGGTTAAGGAAAGTTTTGTTTCATTCAAACGGAATTTAAACGACCTTTCCAAATATATAACTGCGGACGGCAGTCCGCGCTAGTGACGAAAGCAGCACGAAGGGTGCGAAGGCGACTAGCATATATACACAGGAAGAATGGAAAATTTGCTATGACTGTCCGATCAGGTCGAGTTATATACCGATCGAAAGGGATAACTTAACTTACAAATGTGCACACTAAGACTTTTGGAAACTCACCTGGTTCGTGAGATAAACAGGTGTAAGTGGGAGGAGAAAATTTAAATTATTGGAGCTAATGGGGCCGTTGGAGCCTTTTTGAATTTTCTTTGATTTTTTAACAATTCTCATTAAAAATACGCGTCGAATGACACCTCGATCATCGAAATCGGACAACTGTTTCAGAAGATAATTAATTTTGAAATTTTTGGTGTCCTTCTCAAAACGAGATGAAAAGTCAGTCTGTTTGTTTGTCTGTTGTTTGTTTGTCTGTTTGTTTGTTTGTCTGTTTGTTAGGATCAAATCGTTGATTTAGCTTAAAAGTTTGAATGAGGACTTGTTCCTGCTCAAAACCCTATAAACGTTTGTTCTACGACTTTTTCGAAAAATCGCTAGTTTAGCGGGAAATCGCTAAAAACCGCTAAAATTGAAACCCTTATAGCAGTCAAACGATAAAAGCTACAGATGCGATATATATATCGTTTAAAAGGTATTTTGAAGGGCTCTTATGCATACCTTTTAACTTTTTTTCTAAAGTACATAGGTAAATTTCTACAGGTGACATAAGGTATTTTCCCCCACATTTTGGCGGTTTTTGAGAAAACGCGGCTAACGATTTTTTTTTAATTTCAATATGTTTTAGTTTGTAAAATTTCGCGTTTTTTGATATATGATACAAAAAATTTTACCGATAGGTTTTCAAGATATAACCTATTAACTGAATATATACGTTTTGCTTTGAATTGGAATGGGGCAGCAGCAACAAAGTGTCATAGCAGCCAGTTTGTTTGTTTGGATCAAATCGTTGATTTAGCTTAAATGTTTGAATGAGGACTTGTTCCTGTTCAAAAATCTAGAAACGTTTGCTCTACGACTTTTGCGAAAAATCGCTAGTTTGGCGGGAAATCGCTAGAACCCGCTAAAATTGAAACCCCCATAGCATCCAAACGATAGAAGCTACAGATGCGATCTATATATCGTTGAAAAGGTATTTCGAAGGGCTCTTTGGCACTGCTTGCAGCGTAATGCGGAAATTACCTGTTAGCTGAGTATATACATTTTACTTAGAATGGGAATAGGACAGCAGCAGCAAAGTGTCATAGCACCCAGAGTTTAAGAGTGCTGATAGCTTTTGCGCTGGGCATGTGTGTTTGTAACGGGAACCAGTGTTGCCAGACAATTTGTTTTAGCTTGTACAAACAATAATCAAAGTTGACAAAGCTATACTGTCAAAAAATATTGCATTTTCAAAATTTCTGATGTCTTATTCAAAAATTTCTGATATCCCATAAAAAAACCTCTTTACGAGGTAAAATTCTAGTGACGAAAACATTTTCATGCCCCAAAATTTCTGATATCAATTTTGTGACGAATAATATTAAGTTTTACACATAAATTATTTTAAACAAAATTTTTGCATTCGGCACTGCGCAAAACAGTGAATGAGTTTTATTTGGTATGAAGAATTGATACATTTTAGCGCAATGTGCCGAGTGCCAAAATTTTGTTTAAAATAATTTATATGTAAAACTTAATATTATTCGTCACAAAATTGGATATCAGAAATTTTGGGGCATGAAAATGTTTTCGTCACTAGAATTTTACCTCGTAAAGAGGTTTTTTTATGGTTTTTTTTACTGTGATAACTTGACTTACATAGCAGTTAAAGCAAAAATAAGGGTTCACACTTTAAGCTGTGAGCCACCGTATAAATATTTTTTTTTCATAAATGTTAAGTTAAAGCTTTGTATAGAAACTCTGTATAATTTATTTTGTAAAATAAACTTAGTTACAGTAAAATATAAGTTTTTTAAAATAAGTCAAACAATTTTTGGCTTAAACCCGAGGAAAAAAGTTTTAGAAGTAGACCTTTACAAAAACTTAAATTTTTAATGGGTACGTACATAATGGGTTAAGAAATATTTTGTATACTTTAAACGGAATTAAAATGACCTTTCCATTGATGCCAAAATGTTCATGAAGTAGGTTCAAATTACGAATAGATTTTATCTTTAAATGTTGTCAAAATAAATATGCCGACCAGTGTACATTATGTCCCCTATTTTGGCAAAGCTATTATTATTATTAATCCGAGTATGATAGCCCATGCCGACTTGGAGCGGAAAATTTTCAAATAATATGGGACAAAAAAACAATTTTTTTTGTATTTTTCCCAACGCACTAGGAAATAAATTTTCAGCTCAATCGGAGTAAAATAAGCCATGCAACTTGTATCGAAACATGAATAAACAGTGTTTAAACAATTTTTATACATGTTTCGATGCATATTTATGTTTCGATGCAAGTTTACCCATGGAAACTTGCATCGAAACATAAATAAACAAAATTTTTTTGTCCCATATAGATTGTAAATTTTCCGATGCAAGTCGGCACGGGTTATCATACTCCGATTGAGGTAAAAATTTGTTTCCGAGTGCTTTCGGACCAAATGAACAGAAGTAGACCGTATGCGTTTCAAAATAATGACTGATAAAATAAGGGACACCCTAGTGTATATGAAAGTAAAGTGACTCACAGCTTATTTAAACCAGCACCAAAAAATTTAGAAATCTATAAAATCTAAACTAGAAGAGATATAAAAATAATTTAAATGCAGGTTGTTAGTCTGGTTACAACTTATTAAAAATTACATCATTTATTTCTAAATATGTTATAATAATTTATATACGTATCCCAATAATCAACAAAAACCAATGTCACAGCATATTTTAACCACATACTTTGGAGCTGAGCAATGATCCGCTATTGTTTCTTTTTCTATGAAGAAAAACAACAAATTACGAGGCAGACCTGCTAAGTAATACGAGCATTGTTTTTTGTCTTTGAATATTTTTTTTATTCGGAATTCAATAAAACAATAAATAGGGTGTAGATATATTCTGTACTTAAGGAGCAGTGCTTCTCATGTAAAACAAAATGCAATGCGGACACAGACACTTGTGGAAGTCACATTTGCTAGCTCCGCATATATTCAAAAAGAAAACAGCCTTCTATTATGAAATTCGTTTGCTAAGCACGAGAGCAAAAAGGAAACGAAATATTGCTTTGCTCTTTAGTTTTGCTCTTTTGTTCCAGAACAAAATATTAGATCCCGAGAAAATTACTTATTTTTCAACTTTTATTTAAAAGTAACTCTTATTTATAATTTTTATCATAAAAATTGAAAATAACAGCTAAAAATAATTTTAAAAATAAAAATCGGAAATAAAAATCTATCCTGTTGTTGGATAGTCCTTCCAAAAATAGCATATGTGCAATTTTTTTAAAGCCCTGGTCATTTTTTTAGTACTTGATTTTTACTCGACTCATAACTCTTATTTGCAGTCCCTAGGTAAAAGGCTACAGGTAAAAAAAGCTATTTTTTCTCCCTTTTTTTTTAATTTTAAAGAAAACGAGTCTATTGCGTTTTATAAATTTCTTAATATTTAAAAATGAAAAACTTTACGTTTTTTCAAATGAATAAAACTTTTTGGGTGTTTCTGCATCGCACACCCAGTTAATGTGTTCTTATTCTCATAGTTATTTTGTCCATGATACTGAAGTATATTTCTGCAAGCACTTAAACACTTTTTGATGCAAAATTTATAATGTCAAAAGAATTAGCAATTACCAAAATTTCTGATATCTAAAAAAAAAAAAAACTTTACGAAGTAAAGGTCTTGAGACATAAACATTTTAATTTCTCAAAATTTCTGATATCAAATTTTGTGTCAAACAATATTTAGTTTAGCACATACTGCACTGCGCATATATACACACGGTTAAGTATTGGTCATGTTAAAAGTGCCAGCAAAGTCAAATTTACATATTTCTTGAAATACTTAGCATCATAAATAAGTTTTTCCTAATATATGACCATTATAAATACATTATGATAAAAAGAGCGATCCACAGTGTGCACGTTTTTACATCATAGCTTATACGCACCATGTGCCAATCTTCTTACTGTTTCTGAGTCTGTACACGCTCATCTGTCTGTCAGTGTAAGTGTACGAGTATTTCGTGTTTGTGGGCAATTGCTGCTGCATGAGAGATGAATATTTAATTAAATCGAAATCTGAAAATTAGAGTGCATCGATTTCTATGGGCCCCAAAAAATGAAAAAATTACAACTCATTTTTATAATCTATGGTTAATTCTAAGATGTTTTCACCAAGAAACCATAGTTCTAAATAGGATGCCTGGTTCGCGCTTTTGAGTGGAAAAATTCATTTTTTTGAACTTTTATATCTTAGGTGTTTATTTACCGATCCTTACAAACTTGGTGTCAATACTCTTGTTAGGACTTTTTCACAGAACCAAAGGAAATGACCTTTAAACATTGACTGACTAATTTTTTAAGATAGAGACGAATCGCGAAATCGTCGATCCAAGGATGAGAATTATGTTTAAAGAACATTTCGTCCTTTAGTTCTGTGAAATTTTAAAAGTCCTGGTCCTAACAAGAGTATTGACACTAAGTTTGTCAGGATCTGACCATAAACATCTAAAATATAAATTTTCAAAAAGAAATAAATTTTTTAACTCAAAAAGCGCGGACCAGGAATTCATTTTATAACTATGGTTTCTTGGTGAAAACATCTTCGAATTAACCATAGATTATGATAATGGTTTATCATTTTTTGTAAAAATAATCGATGCACTCTAATGTACATATATCCATAGCTCCAGTTACTGCTTCCCGAGCTCTGTTGACAACAGCTGGTAAAATACCACAACGTTGACTGCAATGTTATTTATGTATTTATGGTTGCGGTTTTGCGATGGTGCGCAGTGCACGATCTCGTCAATTCAAGGGAATGTAATACAAAAAGAATAAAAGAAATAGCTACAGTCGACTGCACTCGAGAGACCCTGCTTATTTATGGGTTTTAACAGATTTCTTAATTAATCTTAAAAATTTTGCATGTCTGATGTTTTTCACCGATTTTATCTTAGCGTTAAGAAAAGAAAAAATCTGGGGCTAAATAAAAAAAATTATAATTAAATAAAATAATTGAAAAAAAAATAAAAAAATTGTTTATTTTTAAAAAAGCTCTTTCTCGATTTTTGTAAGTTTTGAAATGGTATATCAAACAAGGACACTAGGGCACAATATGCATTAAAATAATGTTTTTATAGAGGACTATCCATTAAAAATACAGAAGCATAAAAAACAACATTTATTTACTAAACCCTATGTTTTGTAAATATTATTAAATTATATTAAAAGGGACACCGAAGGATCTCCTGGCCATAATTATGCAATAATTTTTATACAGATCGAGTTTAAAATTTTGTTGATATGATTAATAAGGTGCGTTTCAAATTCATAAGAATCTTTTAAATTGGAACTTTCAACTTATATATACTTTATGGGGTCGGATATGCTTCCTTCTGCCTGTTACATACTTTTGAACAAACTTAATATACCCCTCAGGGTATAAAAAATTATAAAAAATACTAGCAAAGAGATTTTTGAAAAATTGTTTTAGCAGTCACTATTAAAATTGTATGAAGAATTTTTTTGCATCAAAAAGTTTTTTGAAAAAAATCGAGAAAAAGTTTTAATATCGACGTTTTTTAAAATTCAAAATTTTCAATGGGTACTTAATGGGTTAAGAAGAGTTTTGTATCATTCAAACGGAATTGAAATGACCTTTCCATTGATGCCAAAATGTACATGAAGTAGGATCAAATTATGGATATATTTACCTTTAAATGTTGTCAAAATAAATATGCCGACTAGTGTAGTTTCGAGAAAAATGTATGAAAGTGGATGCGTAGTCAAAACTTTTTTTAAATAAATAAGCTAATTTCGGTAATTTGAAGCTAAATGGTAAAAAACTTGTGCTTTCTACATTAAATCTGTGAAGGATTCTTGGTAAAAGTTTAAACTCATCCATTTCTTGCTCCAGCTTGGCCGCGTCTGTGAGCAAGAAAACATGGAAAGCCATGATTTTTCGCACCCTACAGCGGAGCAGAGATATTAAGATCTCGAAAATGTTAAAAGAACCTCATATTGTGCCACGGCACAAGCAGGCGCGGCTTTAATTTGCGGAAGATCATCTCTCTACTGACTGGAACACATCAAGTCATAAATCTGGACTTTAAATTCTTCTGATTTACAACTTGTCTTTTACAAACTATTTTTTCTGATGAAAAGACGTGGAGTCTTGTGGGGCCTGATGACTCTCGACTCTATTGGAGCGATTTTCAAAAGGATCCCATTTACTTTTCTAAACGAAATATGGATGGCGGTTGCTTTTACATCGAAATCCATGTTGGATTTACAGTTCACATCACCTCAAATGAGCAGCAAGAAGTACATTCATGTATTAGAAAGCAGTCTCCTTCCTTATATTGATGCAAACAGTGAAGATCCTCTTGTTTTTCCACAAAATAACGCCCGCATTCATTTTAGCAGAGGAACAAAACGCTTATTAACTGATTGCTCTACCAAACAAAGGACTGGGCGGAATGTTCCCCGGACTTAAATCCCTTTGAAAATGTTTGGCGTACATAAATAAGACGGCCATTTAAGTATTTGTATTTGGAAGTTGATGTACTAAACGAGCAGTACATTCAAGTGGCCCAAACGACACCAAGCACGGGCTTGTTGACGCGCGTACAAAGAGACAAAGACGGACAAACATTGTATTAAACAACAAAAAACAAAACCATAAATTAACTATAAGCTAGATAAGTAAGAAATAATTAAAGTATTCAGAGATTGTACAGAAGAAGAATTAGTTATAAATTGAGAAAGATTAATATAATTACAACAAAGTACTCGGAAAGGGTTATGAATAGCATATTTAGCAACACAGCAATTCAGATGAATCAATTTCACCAATAATAAGTTTGTGTAAAAAGACTACACCAAGCATTGTTCTCCGATCAGAAAGAGAGGGAAGATTAATTAGTAAAAGTCTACTACGATAAGGAGGTAAGCGAATGTTAGTATTCCAGTTGAGACCCCGGAGGGCAAAGAGTAAAAATTGTTTTTGTACAGATTCTAAGTATTCTGTCCTGATGAATCTTAATTGGGGACTCCATATACAAGACCCGTATTTCAGAAATGGTCTGACAAGTGAAGTATAAAGTAGTTTAGTAATGTAGGGATCGTCAAATTCTTTCGACCAACGCTTTATGAAACCCAAGACGCCAAATGCTCGATTAGCAATAGATTCAGTGGGCTTGTCAAACTTCAGCTTAGGATCCAGAAGAATACCCAAATCAGTAACCGACCAAATACGTTCAAGCGGCTTACAATTAAGAACGTAATTAAATTTTATATTTGCTACAATTAAGATTTAAGAAATTTACTTCCCACCATGTCTGAAAACTGTCAAGATTAGTTTGCAGTCTGACACCAAGAAGATTGTCAGTGGCCGACATACAAAGTTTAACGTCATCGGCGTACATGACAACCCGAGAGTGATTTATAACAGAAGGCAGATCATTTATAAAAAGCGTAAATAACAAGGGGCCGAGATGACTTCCTTGTAGAACTCCAAAATTAACTTGAACAGGTTTAGACTAAACCATTCAAAAAGACTTTTTGGGTTCTTAAATTTAAGTAGCTAGAAAGCCACAAAATTAGGTTATTAGGAAAACCTAAAAGATGGAGTTTACGCAATAAAAGATTGTGATTAACGGAATCGAAAGCTATACTAAAATCAGTGTAAGTGACATCAGTTTGCATTTTATTTTGAAAACCATGTATAACAAACGTAGTGAATTTCAATAAGTTAGTGGTACGTATAGTAGATCTGTGTTTCACAAACCCATGCTGGTAGGGTGAAATAATAGATCTACAAAGATATTGCAGCTGAGAAGTTATCATTTTCTTAAAAGCTTTAGGAATAGCAGACAACTTAGACATACCTCAATAGTATTTCAAAGGGCTCTTAGGCATACCTTCAAAGTTTTTTAGACCCCGTACTTTAAAAAAGTAAAGGGGTCTATTAACTTTGTCACAAAAAAGACGTGCGTAACAGGCAGAAGGAGGCGTGGCAGACCCCATAAAGTACATATATTCTTAATCAGCCGTGTCGATATAGCCATGTATTGACGCCTAGATCTCAGAGACTATAAGAGCTAGAGCTCCAAACTTGGTATGTAGGTTCGTCTATATTGCAAGCAGATCGAGTTTGCATTAGATTTTGGATCGGACCACTATATCATATAGCTCCCATAGGAACAATCAGTTGAAAATCAAGTCTTAGTATTGAAAACTTTTTTTTTCTGTTTGAGATATTTCAACCAAACTGATAGAATATGCATAAAAGATGGTCCCATACATACTGACCAAATTTGATTGAAATCGGATTACTATATTTTCTTATTTAAAAAGGTAAACAGCTACAGGTGGCTATTTAAGAAAAACGACACATCAAATCACTTAAAAGTATCTTATATGTAAATGTAATTTTATTCCGCGTTTGCCAAAATTTTGTTTAAAATAATTTATATCTAAAGCTTAATATTATTCGTCACAAAATTGGTTACCAGAAATTTTGGGGCAAGCAAATGTTTTCGTCACTAGACTTTTACCTCGTAAAGAGGTTTTTTTATGGGATCTTAGCCAAACTCGCAGATTATATGTTTGGGATTGTGTCTTCCATCCTGAAAAAAGTTGGTCAAAGTTGGATTACTATATCATAAAGCTGCCATATGAACCATCAGATTCAAATTAACCTTTAGTATGGAAAACGTTTTTGTTTCTTGAGATATTTCAGCCAAATTCTTTATCACTGCGGACGGCAGTCCGCGCTGGTGACGAAAGCAGCACGAAGGGTGCGAAAGGCGACTAGCATATATACACAGGAAGAATGGAAAATTTGCTATGACTGTCCGATCAGGTCGAGTTACATCCCGATCAATTTAGCTTACATATGTTAGTACTAAGACTTTTAAAAACTCACCTGGTTCGTGAGATAAACAGGTGTAAGTGGAAGGGGCAAAATGTAAGCGATTGGAGCTAAGGGAGCCGTTGGAGCCTTTCTGATTTTTTTTAATTTTTTACTATTCTAATCAGAAATACACGTCGATTAACACCTCAATCATCGAGATCCGACTACTGGTTCAAAAAATAATTAATTTAGATATTTTAAGTGGCCTTTCGAAAATGAAATGAAAAGTGAGCCTATTTGTTTGTTCGTATCGAAGCGAATATCGCTTAAATCGGTGAATGAGGACTTGTTCCCGATCAAAAATCTAGAATCGTTTGTTCTACGACCTTTTCGAAAAATCGCTAGTTTAGTGGGAAATCGCTAAAACCCGCTAACTAAAATTAATAAAATCTACAGAAATGATCTATATATCGTTGGAAAGGTATTTTGAAGGGCTTTCAGGCATACCTTTTTATTTTTTTAAATACAGGTACACAGCTACAGGTGAAATAAGGTATTTTTCCCCACATTTTGGCGGTTTTGAGAAAACGGCGGTAACGATTTTTTTTAGTTTTCAATATATTGTAGTGTTTAAAATTTCGCGTTTTTTGATATAAATCACAGATAAAACCAATTAACTGAGTATACACGTTTTACTTTGAATTGAAATACGTCAGCAGCAACAAAGTGTCATAGCAGCCAGAGTTTTAGAGTGCTGAAAGCTTAACCTAACCTGTTGCTAATCGCAAAGGATTTGGAAAGTACTCAACTAGTTTTTATGAGGGGGCCTGAAAGAGTTGGCCAATTGTTTTAGCGAAGCCCAATCTTTTTAAACGCCTGGCGGGGAGAAGTCGAATGGCGAGTACACTGTGGTGTCTTGTCAGTCGATCACTATATCTGCTCGTATACCTTCCGATCTGCTCATCTACTCTGTGAAGCTTGAGGTCACGAAAAAGGGTGGAGCCACGTACATACCAGGGGCAGTTTGTGATTTTTCGCATTGCGTGGTTCTGCAAGACCTGAATGCGTCTGTAATTTGATTTGGCAGCTATTCCCCAAATCTGCACGCCATTGTGTGTGGAGTGTGGTCGTTTAATGTTTTTACAGTGAAGCAAGGGTTGGTGGTCTTCTGTGATTTATCTTTAAATTCCACCTACTGCACCAAGCTGCCAGTGAGTTGATGTATTCTTGAATTCTACCTGCTGCCTCTGTGCGGCATTTGGAGCTGTAGAGCAGAGCAATGTCATCCGCGTAAGTAGCAAGAAGCGCCTTTCGGAAATCCTCCATATATTGCTCACTGGAGCGGGGTAGATCTGCTGTATATATTGAGTAGAGCAGCGCAGCGAGGACAATGCTTTCATATAGCATTGATTTGAAAAAGTGTTCCTGACCCTAACCATAAACTGTCGTCCTGCCAAACAAGAGCGTAGAACTCTATAGAACGGTGCTGGGAACAGCTTTTTAATCTTGCTTAAAAGGCCAACATGCCACACTCTATCAAATGCTTGCCGCATATTAAAGAAAGCAGCATTGCAGTATTCAAGGTCATCAAAAGCCTGTAGGATATGCTTTTCCAATCTGTGGACCTGCTCCACGGTGCAGTGTCCCTCCCGAAAGCCAAACTGATGATCCGGCAGAATGCGACATTCCTTGATGATAGTATTTAGTCGGTTGGCAACAAGTCTCTCCCACACCTTAGATAATGAAGACAGGAGACTTATTAGCCGATACGACTATGGGTCATCTTCAGGTTTTCCAGGCTTATGAATCATTAGAATTCCTGCCATCTTCCACTGCATCGGAAAGACCTCCACCCTTAATATTGCGTTAAGGATAAGCGCTATGAAGAGAAGTGTCCCAGTATGCAGGGCCTTAATTGCTGATTTAAGTTTCAAGCAATGTTAGTGCCTAAAAGCATGCAAAAACATATATTTTAAATTTATTTAAATAAGTAACGGGTATCCTTAAGTCGGAAGCTCGACTATAGCCTTTCTGGCTTGTTTTGGTAATAAAATTGCACGAATTGCGAATTTCGTTCCGGAGTAAGTCTATTCATTATGAAATGTCAAACCAAACTAAGCATAAATCAAGCGACAGCTGTCAAAAAGAACAAGTGTTGCCAGTTTGAAAACCACACGTCTTAAAATACACCCTTTCTATGAATAGAATTATATTTGATACAGTCGTTGAATAAGAAGATTTTGTGTTAGGTAAATAAGATCCGCTCATACATACGAATAAAAATTGTTGCAAACATGGCTTTCTTATGTATTCATACCATTTAGAATTAGTTGCTAAATATTTTTGATGTTTTGTCACCATTACCTAATAGTGTACCTAATACACTTTTTGTCAAAAAACTGTCGGTGTCGTGTAAACACACAACATTTTAAAGTGTCGGTGAAAAACCGACGCTCACCGATGGAAATAGAACACGTTCTATTCCATCGGTTTTTTGCGTCGGTGAAACATCAATACGTTAACATCGCACTTTTTTGGTATTTTTTTGTGCTTTTTGACAAAAAAAAAAAAAGTGGGCGCTAGCTAAAAGTGTGTTGGGTGTGATCAGCTACCGTGAAAACAAAAATCGATGGTATTTTGGTATGAACACCGATGCGAATTGTGTAAATGGGTAAATTCACCGTCGGTGAAAAAGTGTCGGTGAAAAAATCCTCGTCTGAAAGCACTTTAAAGCTTATGAGAAAGCGTTGGAGTGGCCACGCAGCCGCTGAGCGACGAGCGAATATCTTGAGCGTCAGAGCGACGTCGCTCAGCGCTAGAATTGGTTTTAATTTTTAGTGCATCTCTGAGCGACGAATTGCAAACAATGCAAAAAATCTAGTTAATCTTGGTTTTTTAATTGAGTTTTCAATTTTACTAAACAGCAAGTCAAATGATTCGATTGACATGCGTAAATATGGCCAAAATCGATCTGGGTAATTTCGAAAGTTTCTAAATAAATTTTGAAACTTGCTATACTCATCTCTTGTTCAGTCTGTGGGATTAACACCAAATCTACGCTTTCTAAATATATTTATTTGCCTGTTTTTGCTAATTTAACTTTCGAAATCGCGTAGAACTTCTCTAGAATAGTAATATTTACAACTAAACAGCTCAAACGATGTCGCTCAGTGCGTGGCCACCTCACTCAAAGCGATCGCACATTAACGTCGCTCGAGAGAGCGTCGCTCAGACTACAAGGGGTGACTACAATCTTCCCCAATAGAACCTGAAGGCATGTGGTGAACAAAATACACACAGTCTTCTGCCGGAAATATTGAGTTGCAAAGCTACAGGCCAGTTTCCGCTACGTTTTCAGGGCGAGGCCGCTGAAACGTTCCGGAAATTTTCTTACACATTTTCGTGGTCATTTTTGCTGCAAGAAAAAAGTCCCTAGGGACTGCAGCTGCAGCCAACTTAACGTTGCAAACGACTGGCAATAAATATCGAAAACACTTTATGGTGTATTTCTTTAGGCTTCAAAGAATTCATAAGAAACGTAATATATTGAATAACTTATTTTATTAATTAAGCATTTTTAAAATATGCTAAAATTTTGTTTTATTATTAAATATCATTATAGTGGCTGTTATCGATAAATACAAAGGGCTGGCAATGCTACCATCGGCTTTCGAAGACATTGCAGCCCTTCGTTTATGTTTATTTCGTTTAGGCAACATATTAGTTATAATTATTCTATTTTCTTGTAATCAACTTGTAGGAGACTCTTTAAAATGGAAAGTAAGATTGGCAAATCGCCCAACAATTAGGTAAGAAATTATCATTCTAATGCTCTTCCTACAAACAATTAATTGATTCTAAGTTTCAGATGGACTCTTCAACCGAATGCTGTGGCCAGGAGGAATTAAATAATAAGTATAGTGAGCTTTAAGTTTTATTATAAATTAATTAATATTTAGTTTAAAATTAAGTTCATTAAAATAAAAAAAGGGTTAATAAAGATCTTGTGTGCATAATTTTTTGCCGCCAATTCGGCACAATTTCCCAGTGACCTAGAGCCAGGGCAAAAATTTCCCACCGCTGAAGCTCTATGTAAAATTTTCACACGTCTTCAGCGGGTACCCCGCAAACCGTGCCGGAAAATTTCGGCAGCTCTTCAGCTAGCGTATACCGAATTACCCCGGCAACGCTAATGTAAAAGCGAATTAGAACTTTACACAAAGTGGCTGCAGATACCGGCTGCAAGTTCGGCTGGAAATCTGTATACTTTTCTATACAAAAAGTGCCACTGGGTCTCTTCGAGTCACCAAGGCTAGGTGGATACATGCATTAGGGTATATCAACATCTCTGATACCTTAAGGTCTCTCATACTTTGTTCCGCCTTCCACCGACACCGTGTATGTCATGTTTTCCATATTGTTTTGACATGTAGCTGTTCGCACTTATCATTGTGATAGTGTGTAGCATTGCGGACGATGAAAGAACCCATACCCCGTTGTGAGGCGGCGCTAGGCGCGCGCCACCCCACAGTATTATAGATATTAAGGATATCCGCAACGAAGCGATTTTTGTTATTTTATAGTTTATAAGGAAATGTTTGGATCTCGCCTCGCGCAATGAAGCGCCTTTGTTAATTTTTAAGTTTACTAATTAAAGAAAAGCGCACGGAGCGCACTAAACCTAAGTAATCGGTTCATTTAATCAAGGTAGCGGTTAGGATTTAAAATTAGATTTGAACGCAACGGTCACCAATTGCGACCATGCAGGCGTTGTTGATCGGTTGTACAACACTGCCGAACGCAGCGCCTCTTCACCTCGTTGTGAGAGAGCGAAAGCTCCGAGGTGAAGAGAGCAAAAGCTGTGGTGAGTTGTACGACCGACACTAGCGCGTGGCTTGCGAATGAGCGGCTCGAGAGTTGCGATCGAGAAGTGGGAGTGAGTGGACGTCGCAATTTGGTGCGTCGCAGAATTAAAGAAATTAAGTAAGAGGTTAGGAAAACGTGCGGCAGGGAACGCGTAGTTGTAGAACCATAACCTAGAAGAAAACTCGAAATAAAACTTAATTGTATCTAACCAAAGCCTCAGTTTTATTATTTACTAATAACCATTAACTATCCCGTAGTATTTGGACGAGGAATTGATCCCGTCAGCCGCGTGACTAATCCCGGCAACAATCCCTATTGAATACCCCGTAGTTTGGACGAGGAATTGATCCCGTTAACCGTGCGACTAATCCCGGCAGTAAATCCTACTAACTATTCCCTGGTTGGGACGAGGAATTGATCTCGTCGGCCGTGCGACTAATCCCGGCAACCATCACTACTAACTTGTTCCTACTAGATCTCCGTAGTTCTTGCTGCCAGCGGAGCACCAAAGTACACCCTGTACCGCTCCCTGGCCATATAGAGTTGTCTCACGCGCCCGCCGTTGGGGCGTACGTGAGATCGTTGTGGTTGTATTCTCCTTGCGGTCAAACATTTCCCACCCTTTGCCTCGCGTCCAGCGAATCTTACAAATTTCTTGTAAGTTCTGGCCCTGGCAGACTGAGTCAATACCCTGGTTAGAAGCTTCCTTACACCGTTCGCCGACTTCCTACTTAATCGCAACAAGATCGGCTAAAAATAACGGCTTTTATTGCTGAATAAAGTTTTTAGGCAATTTTAGCCATTAGAGTATTCTTACATTGTACCGTTCGGCGTTTCCATTAGCAACACTGAGTTAAGCTGAATAGGCTACATATGAATTGCCAATTCGATGTAAGCCCCTTCCAGGGTAAATGATTTGATCTATAATTTTTCCCCCCAGACTTCTGTTCGCAAAAATGGGGCAGTAGAGCAAAAACCGCTCGACAGAAAGTCAATGTGGTTGCAAAATAGAGCAGCAAAATTATAACCAAATCAGAGAGGGCAAACTATTCTCCCACAAGAGGAGGAGTAACATTCTCTGCGTGTCACAGTGGTCGATTTAAGCAATCTGGTGGACCAAAATTGAATTTTTTACTTTTAACAAATTACAAAACTAGTTTGTCAGTCGATAGCTAAAAGGCAAATCGATAACAACCAAATCAATAATTGCACTTTAAATTATCAGCTGTGAGCTTTTGATCACAACATTTGTTGAAACAGCTGTTGAAAATATAATGTGTTAAGTCTGCGCACGTGTGCCAATTTAATTTTTATCGGTTTTTTGCATTTTTCAATAATAAAGGTATGTACTTACATAGCAATAAATGTTTTGTGACCTGTTGATATACATATGTTATATTAATAATTTATGGTAAAACTAACAACTTTGTTATTTCCTGAAATGTGACTATTCTTTATCTTCTGTAGAGAATAAATAGTGACGCCGGCATTTACTGTCGAATATACTAATGGGATTCCGGAAAGCGTTTAATATTTGAATAATAAATTAGACATTCTAAGAGGCGAAAATTCTTTTGACGCAAATGTTTGATTCGCTCAGAACATTTTCCAGCACTGTTCTGCAAAAAAATTACTCAACACAATGTGGAAGGGAAATTCGGAGGAGAATTCGTAGGAAATGTAAAGGCATTTTTAGGGAAATTCGGTCAAATCTTGCGGATTGAAATTCGCAAAAAAACAAGTGAAAACCGGAACAGACCTGTATATTTATTCAAATGCTATTGAAAAATCGCATTGCACTGAGCAGGAGCATGGCTTAATAGCTAAAGGCATTCAAAATTTTTGCAAAATGCTTTCTATAATGTGGAAAGAATGTCATAGAGTTTTGAAACGATTCGATCAGAAATACAAAGTTTGGTTTGACAAAGACTTAGTCCTTTTAAAACAAAAAAAAACTTACACAGGTTCAGTTCGAAATCAAAAGAATTTTGCGGATTGCAGCGCAAAACGTCAGGCAACCAAAGTTTTGAAGCAAGTGAATAGCAACACATGCAATGAACTCATGACAGCGACACGCGTCAGCTTGTACAAAGCTGGAAAACGGAGCGCATCGCAAATAGTTTCAATGGCAGTCAATGATTCCAAAGCGTCTCCAAAAATCAAAAAGAGTCTGGAATTAGATCCACAGGTCCCAGTTAAGTACACTCCAGACGAAGCTTTGGCCCTGTATATTGATGGAGACTTGACCAAGCACTCCTATAAACTTTTGCAAGCTAGTACAAAAGAGAGAAATTGTAACATCTACCCAGCATACGATGTTTTACTATCTGCCAAAAAGAGGTGTTATCTATACAAAATCAAAATTGAAGAATGTCGTGCTGAAGTTCGTCTGCAAGAAATGTTAGATCACACAATTATACGAATAAGTAGTTGAAGCCCACCCGGATATATTTCGGCAAATATCTGATGAAAACAAATATGAAAGTTTGACTGTTTTTTGCAAATGGGGATGCGATGGGAGTTTGGGACACTCAAACTACCGGCAGAGCTTTTCCAATTCTGATCACAATATAATAGATCAACATTTTTTTGCTATTTGTATTGTGCCACTACAATTACAATGGGGACGCAGAATACTCTGGAAAAATCACCGGCCATCATCAACACGGTATTGTAGACCATGTTTGCAAAGGAATCTGAAGCTTAAGTTCGCGCCGAAATTTAAAATATTAAATCTCAAATTCTAAAAATTGAGCCCACTCGTCTCAGCTGTTTTCAATTTGCAGCTTACAAGGATCGATGGCAAAGTATTTAGCGTGATTGCAGAGAGTTCTTCGCAAGCATGCGGCATATGTAAGGCTACGCCTAAAATGATGAATGACTTAGATCTCATTGCGAGTTTGCCGAAAAACGAAGATTTATATGAATTTGGAATATCGACATTACAGGCCTGGGGATACATGTGGGATATCGACTTCCAATCAAAAAGTGGCAGGTCCGCGGCTTGGACAAGAACATTGTTAAGAAAAGAAAAGAAGAAATCCAAAAAAGGTTCAGGATCGAAATAGCTTTATTCGTGAATATCCCAATGCAGGGTTCTGGCAACACAAACAGTGGCAATACAGCTCGATGGTTTTTCGAATAACATGATCTGTCTGCTGAAATAACAGGCGCAAATGAAAGCTTAATAAGAAGACTTGGTGTGATTTTACGCAGTATGGCTTCTGGATATGCCATAAATATTGACAGCTTTCGTGAGTACGCCTTACAAACCGCAAAAATGTTTGTAAGTGAATATCCTTGGTACTACATGCCAATCTCGGTACATAGAATATTACTTCACGGAGCTGATGTTATTGAATGTGTAGCACTTCTTATTGGAATGATGTCGGAAGAGGCCTTGGAGGCTAGAAATAAAGATTTTCGAAAGTTTCAACTAAAGCACTGTCGTAAAGCTTCACGCACACATACAATGGAGGATCTGATGAACTCATTATTAATTTCTTCGGATCCCCTAATAACGAGTTTAAGCAAAAGTGAATAAATAATACTTGAATTAGACAGGATCTACAATTGGAAAAATGAAAAAAGTTTTTTTCCTGCAGAAAATATAAATTTTATTTAGACAACAAAATTATTATAAATATAAGAAATTAAAAAATCAAAAGCTTGTGATTTCAAGCTAAATTAACTTTTTTTTTGTTTTTAATGGAATATTTAAGGACTTGAAATTAGTAAGAACTGAAAAGGGCCAAAAACAACTAGCTTATAAACCAAAAAAATATATATATAAAAAAAAATTTTTAAATTATTTTTATTATTAAACTTAAAAACATTTTTATTGGAATAAAAAATATAACACCAAATTTTTAAATTTTTTCATAATTTGGTCATTGAAATAAACAATGTTCAAATTATGATAAAAAGTTGAATTTTTGACGAAATTAATAACTCACATAATATTAAAAAAAAAATATATTTTTTTTGTATAACATATTAGCTAATTCTATTTGCAACTGAAAAAAATTATTTTATCGTTTTCATCAACTTTTTCGAACTAGGCTGCTAAGGGTTGACACCTTCTCAGATTGAATTATCCAAGGGTTTGTTTTAGAGATGGGCACGGGCCTCCTTCTCAAGGCCCGGCCCAGGCCTGAAATATTTCCAGGCCCGGCCCGATCAAATTTTCAAGAGGCCCGGCCCGGCCCGATAATACTATGTATATACAAAAAATTTTTTTTAAATTATTATTTCTTTTTTTGTTTTAGATACAAATTTTAGTTTTGAGCCTCTTTTGCTCTTTTTTCTGCGTTCCATAAGAAATTTTGTTACAGAAATATTGTTAACAAGCGATTTAAAATGTATGTGTTAAATCGTGACTTTTTGGGCCTACCGGGCTTCGGGCTTTAAGCCTACACTCCTGCCCAAAACTATACGACACCTCGAACATTTTAGTTTCGACCCTCGCAGGAAAAGGAGAAAGCATAATGAAATAAAATGAAGTATGCAGAATAATAGCAAAAAGAGTTCTGCACAAAAGCTGATATTCTGATCTCTGATTGCATCTCGCGTTTTCAAGTAACAGGAAAAAATGCAGGAAAGGTATATTTTTCGCTTGCCTGCAAGTGTATCAAAACTATACGACACATTTGAATTTTTTTGAAATTACTTAATATTTTGTGTTAATTTTGGTATATAAATAATAGTTATTAGTTAACAGAGCCGCCTTAAGCTTTCTCTGCCTCAAAAAGTCTCTAAGGCATTGAATTAATTAGGTTTTTTAGAATATTTTGGTCTAAAGGAGACTATTATGTCAAAATTTCGCTTTTGAGACTTCCAACGTTCTCATATTTTGTATTCTTGGCATAAATTGGTCTGGCTAAGATACCTCAAATGTTTTCGATTGAGTTTAAGTCAGAGGAGCTAGCTGACCAATCACACACATTGACTGAGTGCTCATTTACATGCGCAATGTCTTTCTGATCTTGTGGATGGATGCATTAAATAAATTCTGTTTCTCCATTTCCTTTCAAAACTAGCAAATATCAATCCTCAAATAGCTTTTCACAATTACCACTCTTCATCTTTGAGCTTGTGAAGCACAGATTAATAGCTCCAGACTTATGAAATGCTCCCCAAACCATTGCGGATCTACCTCCGAAATGGGGTTTGCAAAAAATAAGTGGTTCCTGTGGCAGACCTCGCCAATAGTGCCGAAACCCATCTAAACTGTCAAGATTTAACTTTTTCTCATCCGAAAAAATGATTTAAATGAAAAATATTCAACAAAGCTTTATAAACAAAATAAAGTTAAAATTTTATATTAAGACTTAGTTTCTCTCAAAGTTATTTTCCCCAAACTGAAGTCGGGTTTTTTTGTGGTGGAGTTTTAAGAACGTATCCTTTTTTAAATATCCTCTGACAATGTTTTAAGATGATTACAGCGTCCACCAAACAGTCGTCCGTACCACAGGCTGCCTGCAACATACAGAAAGTGTGGGGCACGATTCAAATGAATTGCTCGCCTTGAGTATTGTGCGATGTTTATCGCGGTCAGACAGCTTGGGTTTTCTTCCTTAGTTATGCTTAACACCATATTTATCGAGATCATTTCAAAATTAAGTGATATCACAGCGTTAACGACCGAATTATCCCGATATTTTGCTTGTATTATAGCCATATTCATTGTAAGCTCTTATTGTCACCTTTTTCTCATAGTTTAACAAATTTTCGCGCTGCATTTTATTATAAATGCATTAAATTTTTAACTGAAAAAGAAAAAAAATAATTGACACCAAACCTTTATCTCTAGACGCTATATTTCAAATGTGTCGTATAGTTTTGATACACTTGCAGGCAAGCGAAAAATATACCTTTCCTGCATTTTTTCCTGTTACCGACGTGAGATAAATTTTTAGCGGCGGAAAATGCTCAATATTTCACTGTCGACGAGCGTAAAGACAGTGTTGCCAAACCAAAACGAAAAAATAACATAAAATGGAATGGTAACTCTATGCGTCAGCAGCGGTTTATTTTAAATATGAACATGTAGAACTGATTTGCATAAAAAGAGGAGAGAATAAACATTGAAAACTGTATATTAATGCTAATAGAGGAGAAATATGCGATGGCACGTAAGCACAGCGGGTATTTGGTGCACTTATCGCTTTTGAACTTTTTACGTGGGTCCTCCCCCTATATTAATGAAAAAATACAAATATTGGTATTTTTTCCAACTCGTTAATCAGCAGAATTGTGTCTGCTGTCTCGAAAAGATCCAATCTGCTGTTTTTTGTTAATTTCACCGCCATTTCTTTTGACTTATTGTGAGAGAGTGAGATAGATAGATACCGAAATATTTAAGAAATATATTTTTCGCTTGGCTTGACAGCTGTTTCAAACAGTGCTGGATAACGCCCGTTCCTTATCTGGCAACTCCGTTTTTAGTTGACGTGCGGACCGACAAGCGGAGATAAATGTCGTCTTCTTCTTATTCACCTTACGCCAGCGTTTTTTTTATATGGAGTTTGACCTTACGCTAGGCCTTTTTTCTGACGTCGGTACTAGGCTCTACTGTTAAAATTAATGTGATCGTGAAAAATTGGCGCTCTTGCGAATTTTTAAATTGTGTTTTTTTCGTAGTGAATTGTGTGTTTAATATGCATTTTATGATGAATCAGTTACATGTAATTTGCGCTATAAACATAACCGACGATGACAGCGAGCACAAGTGTGAGCATTAAGTACATGAGGCCGCGGCCATTTTTCTGCTGCTGCTGCATCGATAATTTCGTCAATTGCTCCTTTTCCTTGTCGAGTA
Source organism: Drosophila recens (assembly GCA_037043495.1). Lineage (NCBI taxonomy): Eukaryota > Metazoa > Arthropoda > Insecta > Diptera > Drosophilidae > Drosophila > Drosophila recens. Next base: position 211,459 of record JBAMBJ010004275.1, read on the forward strand.
GTTCGACCTTTTGCATCAAATTGAGACGTTCCTCCTCCAGCTCATTGACTCTCTGCAACAGATTTGCCAACGGATCGCCGTTGGCCTCCCCCTCCCCCGCCAATGGTTTTTGTTCAGCGGCTTTTTTGGCGTCAATCAATTTGACTTTGATTTTGGTATCCCAAATCAATGGGACCGGCACTTGCTTGAAGAACTCTTGCAAATCCCCGATGGTCCCGTTCGCCTCGGCCGCCTGCATTAAGAACTTGTGACGCTGCACATTTTGATCGGCGCAAATTGGATGCACAAATATATCGATGGTAACGGTTTCCTCTGGCATGACCACGCCCACATTGGGGCGCAAAAAAAATAGCTTGGGCGTTGTCGTCCTCAACTTGAAGGCCACGCGATCCGATTTGCTCGGATTGAAGACCAGCAGCTTTTTGCAAACAGCTCGATTAAACGGTCCCTCGAGCACCAATTCATCGGGCGGATCGATAACCAACATGGCGCCGGCTGCTGCTGCTTCTTCCTTTGACCTTCCCATTGCGACAACGACAATTAAAAATATTCCCTCTAAAATGACTAAAATTTCTCGTAAAATATTTTAATATTTTGCTCTCAAAAATTTACCTTAGCGAAACGAAGTGTTCTCACTGACTAAAATTACACAATATTAGTTTGTTTGCTTGACTTCTTAACAAATTTCAAAGTCTACTCGGTTTTTTTTTTAATTTCCTGCCTTATTTGAAAATTAGTGTTGGCTAGCGACAAAAGAAGGCTACGATAATTCATAGAAAATATATACCAGTATTGTCAACTATTGATTCGAAAAAAATTGGAAAAGTAATTCAAATGGACAGAAAATCGGAAGAAAACGTTAAAGGCTAGTACCGACGTGAGATAAATTTTTAGCGGCGGAAAATGCTCAATATTTAGCTGTCGACGAGCGTAAAGCCAGAGTTGCCAAAGCAACACGAAAAAATAACAAAAAGTTGAGTGGTAACTCTATGCGTCAACAGCGTTATTTTAAATATGAACATGTAGAACTGATTTGCATAAAAAGAGGAGAGAATAAACATTGAAAACTGTATATTAATGTTAATAGAGGAGAAATATGCGATGGCACGCAAGCACAGCGGGTTTTGGGTGCACCCATCGCCCTAGAACTTTTTACGTGGATTCTCCCTCTAAATTAATGAAAAAATACAAATATTGGACTCTTCTCCACCTCATTAATCAGCAGAATTTTGTTTGCTGTTTCGAAAAGAACCAATCTGCTGTTTTTTGTTAATTTCCCGGCCATTTCTTTTGACTTATTGTGAGAGAGTGAGATAGATAGATAGCGAAACTGATGTTTCGCTGGGCCTGTCAGCTAAAGCCTAGTACCGACGTGAGAAAAAAGGCCTAGCGTAAGGTCAAACTCCATATAAAAAAAACGCTGGCGTAAGGTGAATAAGAAGAAGACGACATTTATCTCCGCTTGTCGGTCCGCACGTCAACTAAACTGAAACTAAAAACGGAGTTGCCAGATAAGGAACGGGCGTTATCCAGCACTGTTTGAAACAGCTGTCAAGCCAAGCGAAACATCGAACTGTTTAGAGTTTCGCTATCTATCTATCTTACTCTCTCACAATAACTCAAATGAAATGACCGGAAAATTATCAAAAAACAGCAGATTGACTCTTTTTGAAACAGCAGTCAAAATTCTGCTGATTAACGAGGTGGAAAAGAGGTCAATATTTGTATTTTTTCATTAATTTAGAGGGAGAATCCACGTAAAAAGTTCTAAGGCGATGGGTTCACTCATACGCGCTGTGCAGTCGCATATTTCTCCTATATTAACTATAATTTAAATTTTCATTGCTTATTATCTCCTCTTTTTATCAAAATCAGTTCTGCATGTTCATATTTAAAATAAACCGCTGTTGACGCATAGAGTTACCACTCAACTTTTTGTTATTTTTTCGTGTTGCTTTGGCAACTCTGGCTTTACGCTCGTCGACAGCTAGATATTGAGCACTTTCCGCCGCTAAAAATTTATCTCACGTCGGAACTAGGCTTTATACTTAGGCCCGGGCCCGAACGAAAAAATTCCCGTTTTCGCTTTTCATGCACGAAGCCCGTGGATTTTTTGAAGAAGCCCGCGGGACACGAAGCCCGGCCCGGCCCGTGCCCATCTCTAGTTTATTTAGCAACTTTCATTAGTTTATCATTACAAAACAATAAGATTTTAATTTTTTCTTTTTAAATTTAAAAAATTTAATTTATTTATATTATAATTTATTTCGATAAGCTAAAAAAAATTAAAAGTAACTGGCGCGGAAAAATAAAAGTTAATCGACAACTCTAGCAACTGTCTGCCATCAGTCTGGCAACTCTTTGTGAAAAATGTTTTCACAAATTGCACAATAAGTTAAAGGCTTTTTTTCGATTAAACTTGATTTACCTCAAAAGAGCTATATTTAATACCTAACTCAAAGAAAATTAAAGTATGTAACGCTGGAACCAAGAAAGGAGCAATCTTAAATTTTTGATAATTCATCTGTTTCATGAGATAAGGGGGTATGTGTAACATATGTGTTTTCAAATTAAAACGGGGAACGTAACGATTATAATAACCTAAGCGGAATGAAATACGAACAACTGTTGTAAAACAAATTAAAAATGTATTCCAAGTCTGACCAACTTAAATTTTTCATATGCATAGCCTCCTGAATTTTCTTTGCGTTTATTTTAGCAAACTCTCTTTTGATTTTTAATATCAAGCAGTCGATGTTTTTTGGCTTATACTTATTTCTTACTCAAAACATTTCTTTTCGGATTTGACCAAAACTTTTCCATCGCCTTTAACTGAGGCACATTTGGGGGGCTTTGCTGTATTGGTAGAAACTCAGTGTTCAAATGTGCAAGAGCCTTCAGAGTTGTTCTGGCATAGTGAGCAGACGCTAAGTCGTGCAAAACATCGTAAATACATTCGCATGATACTTATCAATAAATTTTTCAAGCGCCGGAAAACAATTGTCCTTGTAAATTTACGCATTCACAGCCAATTCTGCCTTCAAATGCACAAGATCGCTATTTTACACTCGCTTAGGACCAGCCACAAAAAACCTTTGTTTTTGTTATTTGAGTGACATTTTCAGGTGGTTAAGGTATTAGAAAGCCTAAAGTAATAATTCGGAGTCCCCTCATGACCCTCCACTGTGAAAAGCGTCTCATTATCCATTATTCAAACCTTTGAACAGCTTGCAGAGAACAAATTTCTAGAAAGCGCACGCAGCCGAAGTTTAATTGTCACTCTCTGTACTTCTGTGACTTTAGGATCGGTTTTTTTAAGATTGGTTATTAGCACAATACAGTGCACATTGGGCCAGAATCCCTTTTTTTTGGCATAAAGTTGAAATTTTTTTTCAAATATATCTTTAATTTGACTTTATATATGGAAAGGGCATACATAAGGTATATCGAATCAATTAAAAAAAATGTTAGGTGGCAACGTTGTAAATTTGCTGCGCTAGCAAAGTCAGATGATTTGTCAGCTGACTTTCAGCCGAAATTGGCGGGAAGCTTTTACTCAACTTTGCGCTTCTGCTGTGACAACCCAACTGTTCAAATCTTTGTTAAAAATATGGAATATAAAGGTCAAGGTATGCCAAATACAATTATTGTTAAGTTATTCGAAATATATGTTCAATGTTGTAGTTGTGAACTGTCTATGTTATGTCTTATTTTAGAAAAAAACTAACCGAAGTGCTCGTGTACCGTGGAGTAAAAACCTAATTTCTGCCACTTTCTGCCAAAAAGTAATTATGCAAATGTTTACTCTTAACTGTGATCTTAAACTTGTCATTAATACTTTTTGCACAATTTTGCTTTTTCTCTTAATATTTTGCATTTTAGCCAAGTTTGAGGTTAGCCATTCTGTCCTACTGGATGTGTGGATCAATGGAAATCGACATGAAAAATCGTTATTTGACTGGATTGTAGGCGAATTACATCTTAATAAAATGTCAATTGCCTTAGAAGCTCAAATCACTAAGAAAGTAAGGAGTTTTAACCTTTACATTATAAAAAACCTACCTAAATGCTATCGTTCAATTGAGAACTTTAAGAGGAGGCATTCCAGGTGGCTTTCGCAAAGCATAATTTTTTTCTATGACAGAATTGTTGTAGACAATCAAATGGGACGACCACGACTGTCTTACAATGATACAGGATCCCGGTTGAAAAGAAAATGACAACGGAACTGGCCGATAATGAAGAAAATAATACCAGTCTTCTTGTGCATGCAGCATCAGTTTCAGCGAAAAAAATCCAAAATGGCCGATACTGCTTATGTATTAAAAAATACTCTTTCTGCTTCAAGTTCACCAAGTGAAATTAGAAAGAAATTAGTACCACTCACTCCAAGTCAAGCTCTTGCCTTTTTGATTGACAACTCCGTAACCAAGGCCCAATACAACAACATGAGAGCGTAAAATATAGCACAATTTTCAAATATATATCCATGCTATAATAAAGTAAGAGAAGCGAAATTTAGAGTGCAGACCTACGGGAGTTAATGTGACAGAAACAAGAGCCCAAGTATCTCTGCAAAATTTGCTTAATCATACGACCAGTCGAATTGTCCTTTTGTAGGAGGAGGTATTTAAGAGACATACAAACATAACAAATTTCAAACAAATCGTGAGCTATGGATTTGACGGCTCAACAGGGCAGAGTATGTACAAGCAGAGATTCCTAGGTGAAAAATCCGATGTCAAAGACGACTCATTGTTTGTTACAAGCGTTATTCCACTGAAGTTAACGGATGATTTTGGGATCCCTTTATGGATTAATCAAACCCCCCAATCAGTCAGATTTTGCAGACCCCTTAAGCTCAAATTTGCTAAAGAGAGCAAAGATCTTATTCTTGCAGAAAAGGCGGATTTGGAATTGCAACTACAAAGCTTAACAGCTTATAATCATAATTTTTCAATGAACAGAGAAATCACTGTTACTTTTGATCCCTATTTGACATTGATTGACGGCAAGGTGTTAAATATATTAACAGGAACTAAATCTTGTCAAGTATGCCCTATCTGTGAAGCCAGTCCGAAGGATTTTATGAAAACTACCGAAATATCAAACTTTAAGGCTAAACCAGGAAATCTCCAACATGGCATCAGTCCCCTCCATGCGTGGATTAGATTTTTTGAGTTTGTACTTAAAATTTCATATAAACTAGATTTAAAAAAGTGGCAAGTACGGGATAAAGAAGAAAAAGAAATAATTACATCCCGTAAACATGAAATACAAAAATTATTTTGGAGTGTGTGGATAAGCCAAAACAAAACGGAAGTGGAAATACGAATGACGGAAATACCGCAAAAAGGGCATTTAAAAACACACGGCAGCTTTCCTTAATATTAGGATTAGATTATGATATTCTGCACCGCTTTTATATAATTTTAATAACTATATCCCGTGAATTCCCCGTAAATATAACTGAATTCGGTCAATTCTGCCAAGCAACTGCGACAAATTATATGGAAAAGTATTCTTGGTATCCGATGTCAGCAACTGTCCACAAAGTCGTAGTTCACGGCTCGCAGATAATAGCATCATCGGTATTTCCAATCGGTTGCTTTGGGGAAAACGCATCTGAAGCGCGAAATGGACTTTATAAGCGCGATAGACAATCATATGCGAGACGAAATTCTCGTATCAACAATTTAACGGATGTGTTCCACCGATCAATGGATTCATCGGACCCTTTACTTTCAAGCCTTAGTTTTAAGAAAAGATTGGCTCTAAATAAAAAATCTTCGTTACCAAAAGAAGTTATTAAGCTTTTAGAAGCACCAAACGTAGAATGTAATAATAGGGAACATTTCTTAGGCAGCGATTATAGCGACTCAGATAGTGATCATGAGGACAGTAACCCATTTTCTCTGGATTTGGAAGTAGAAAAAGAAGATAAATGTATAAGTATTAATTTAATACCTGAAATAAATCAGTATTTAAGGTTTTTATATTCAAATATTAATTAAAAATAATAACAAATGTACTCCTTAACAATATGTTCTAATAAGGGCGGTACAAGTGGGCGTGGTCCAATCGACTTGGTATTATGTATATGATCAATTCCACCAAAATTCAGCTCTCTAACTATATTATTAGACTTAATACCAAAAATAAGGAGTCAGAAGGCGAATGGGGTGGGGGAGTACATGGTCACATTAAAAAAGTCATGAAATTGTAAATTTTACATTACTTTGATTAGCCAACACTCAAATTTTGAAATATCTTGCTTTATATTTATGCTTTTATTAAAATTTTTTTTGACTTAGTCGGGGAAAGTGGATGGTGATGACAAGGTCAAACTAAAAAATAAAAAAATTAAGAACTCTATTTTAGCCCAAAACTCAAGTCTCTAGCTTAACAATTAGATTTTATAGAAATATATAAATAAATTACACTTTTTTTCGCACAGTCGGATGGGGAGGTGAAGGCGTAGTCCAAATCAAAAAAAAAAAAAAAATCCAAAATTCTAAATTAGTCTAGCTAAGGTTCATGCCTAATTTCAAGTCCCTAGCTTTATTAGTAGACTTTATGCCAAAAAAAAAGGGATTCTGGCCCAATGTGCAGTGAACCACTAATGTCTTCATACAGCAGCAACTTTTTACTTTGTTAGCTTATAACAGGGGTGCCCAAAGCTGCCTTATGGATGTGCACGCACCAATACAAATAAAAGAATTCACACACACAAATGCAACGAAATTTTAAATTGTACACTAAAACAAGCGGATCAGTGCACTCGTCAGTAATATACCCTGAGCCTAGGCCCCGGCACGCCGAAGATTTGATGCCCATGTTATTCCCATAATTATCCCTATTTATCGACCTAACTTTTTTTGGCAGCTACATCCATTTAAATTTTAAAATATAAATGAGTGATTTTAACCAATTGGCACAATATTTTAAAAATGTATTAAGAGTAAAAATGATAAAAACAACAAAAAAAAATTGGTTGATCAATCCAGGATTCGAACCCACGACCCATTGCGCATGGGTGCGTATCTCTACCATTAGAAAGAAAATTTAAATAAATGAAAACATTTAATAATTAAAAGTCATCTGCACCGCACCCATACCGAGATTCGAACCACGATCTCCCTGGTTGCTAGTCGAACACTTATCACCTCGGCTACTTCGACACATTTATTGATGCTGGCAAACTCGATATACTTACATACTCAATGTACATTCCGTTAGAGTAAATACAAAACGAATTAAATCATTATTAATTCTATTTATAGAATTGCATTTAAAAAGGGGTTTGAAAAATCGTTAATACAAGGTGGCGCAAAAGAAGTCACCCTATTGGAAGATGCTCTCATTATTGAAAATGGCCGCCAATGTCAAATCTGTTTTGACATTTGTGGACTAGACAGATACAGAATACAAGTGAATAAGCCATGGAGCGATACACTCCCCAAGAACGCGGAATAATTGTGTCTATTTTTTAGCGTAACAATTCGTCCGTGGTGTTGGCGCAGCGCGAATTCCGTCGCCGATTTCCCGGCCGTCCGACACCGACTGCACAAACACTACGCCTTTTAGCCACTAACCTTGAAGAGTATGGGACCACACGAGACGTTGCCAAGAGTGGCCGGCCCCGGAGCGCCCGTTCTGCCGAGAATATCGCCGCTGTAGCCGAGGACGTCGAAGTGAGCCCCGAAACATCGACCAGACGATGTGCCACGCAATTGGGCCTCAGCCGACGGTCCCTGCAACGAATTTTGGTGAAAGATTTGAACATGTTCCCCTACAAAGTTCAGTCCGTGCATCAGCTGCTGCCTGCCGACCGCCAAACGCGCGTAACTTATGCCCAAGCTATCCTCAATCTCGACACCGAAGTGGACGATTTTTCGACCAAAATCATAATGAGCGATGAGGCTCATTTTCACTTCAGCGGGTATGTGAACAAGCAAAATTATCGCTTCTGGGGAACCGAAAATCCGCGAGTGATGCACGAGGAGCCATTACACCCGCTCAAAGTGACTGCGTGGTGCGCTGTTCACGCTGGAGGAGTCATCGGGCCATTTTTTTTCGAGAACGCCGCGGGTCAAACGACAACAGTGGACGGTGCGCGCTATAGGGCAATGTTGACCGAGTTTTTTCTGCCCGAACTGGACGAATTAGGACGGGTGGACATGTGGTTCCAACAGGACGGAGCAACAGCACACACTGCACGAGCCACAACCGGCATTCTGAAGGACGCGTTTCCGGGTCGCTTAATTTCGCGTTTTAGCGATTTGCACTGGCCCGCCAGATCGCCCGATTTAACGGTCCCGGACTTCTTTTTATGGGGTTTTTTGAAGTCCCGTGTTTACATCAACAAGCCTGAGACCTTGGAAGCCCTCAAGGTAAATATCCGACACGAATGCGAGAATTTATCGCCCGAAACGCTCGCCGAAGTGATGGAAAATGCCTTAAAACGAGCCCGTATGGCAATCAATGGTGACGGCGCCCATTTGTCCGATATCATCTTCTCGACTTAACACAATTAATTCTAAAGGTCTAAATAAACATAATCAAAAAACAGAATCGAAGTTTTTCATTTAGAAAAAAAATAAGAGCCAAACAACATCGGATGACTTCTTTTGCGCCACCTTGTATCTTCACTACTTATGGCCCAATCGTGTTGAAATTTGATGATTAGTCTCTGGGCATGATCCTACACCCGTTGAAATAAAAAAAAATTTCAAAATTTAACTCAAATCCCGAAATTAAAGGCGATGTCAGTTTTTGATGAATTACGCCCCCCACAGTGGGCGTGGCAAAATTTTAACATAAGCTTGTCCTGCCTGACATAATTGGGAGTCTTCATTCCAAATTTGGTGGTCCTAGCTCTTACCATCTCTGAGATCCTTTCGTTTACACGGACCGACGGACCGACGGACAGACGGACATGGCTATATCGACTCGGCTGTTGATGCTGATCAGGAATATATATACTTTATGGGGTCGGAGATGCTTCCTTCTGCCTGTTACATACTTTTGAACAAACTTAATATACCCCTCAGGGTATAAAAAAATGTTTCTTCCCAAAAAAAAAAAAAAATATATATAGAAAATATTTTTTTTTATTGTTTTTTTTAAATGTTTTTTTTATTGTTTTTTTAATATTGTTTCATAAATTCATCGATATTTATTTTAATTTTAGTAATTGATAATTTTAGTAGCGCCTTCAGCTTATTATTGGTCAATCGACTTCTGTGATTATTTTTAATAAATTTTAACGTTGAAAAGGCGCTTTCACAAATGTATGTACTGCCAAACATTGAGTACATTCTTAAAATATTATTTCTAAGTAAAGGATATTTTTTTACGCTAACCGTTTTCCAAAAATCAATGCCTTTTAAATTATTTGACTGTAATTCACAATCGCCCTGCAAATCGCATAGTTCCAGTTGATACTCAGGATTTTGGTCAAATATCTTACAGGTCATTGGGTTATAAAAAATGTCCAAACTCGTTTTAATTGTTTCAAAATCTTTAAATCTTTTTTTCAAAATTTTCTTTCAATAAACGAATATGGTTTTTAAATTCTTTAAAATCATATTTTGTTATTTGAAATTCATCTAAGACTAATTTTAAACAAGGAAAAGAAAATAATTTTTTTATTTTTAGGTCAAATAAAAATAAGTCAATTTTTTTCAGAAAGCCTTCAATGGAACTGATTAAATGAAATATATGGTTATTTTGGCCTTGAAGGGAACAATTCAGATTATTAAGGTGTGTTGTGAGATCAGTCAAAAAGGCTAGACTAATGTTGAATTCTTGGGACTTTATTTCATCCAACAAATCGAACTTTGGCACTTGCAGCTCCATAAATTCAATAACATCCTTTCAAGGCTCAAAGAAACGCTCGAGGCATTTCCCTCGGCTTAACCATCTCACTTCCGTGAACATAAGCAGGTCCTTGTATTGATGTTCACATTCCTCAAGGAAAAGTTTAAGCTTACGATGTGTTAATGAATTATGTCCTCCTCTGATTTTGTTTACGATTTTGACAACAACATTCATTGTGTGAATATTATTCGTCCATTTGGAGCACAGGGACTCTTGATGAATCGCACAGTGAAATGATGGTACCTGAATGTCATTTCTTATTAAGTGTCCAATAAAGCCATTAGTTTTTCCTAACATAGCAGGTGCTTCATCAGTGCATACGGCGGCTAGTTTTTTGAATTCTTTTTTCAATTGTAACCTTCCTGTTACCGCATTAAAAATATCGATTCCCTTTGTGTTTTCAAGAAGTGGAATTAGCGCAAAAATCTCCTCATTTATATTGAATTCCTGGTCAATCATGCGAATTGCTAATATTAATTGACTGATGTCAGAAATATCGCAAGACTCATCTAATGCGATAGAAAAATATGAGCATGACTGTAGCTTTTCATTTAAAATTGTGTCCAAATATGAGTTGAGATTCTGAACTCTGCGGGTCGCCGTGTTTCTTGATAAAGAAACAGTCTCAATTAATTTAGCTGAAATATTCCCATTTGCTCCAAAGCAGCTTAACATTTCCTGGCATACCATTTTAATAAAAGGGTTATCTGAAAATGGCTTACAATGTTGAGCAATAGCTAAGCTGGCTAAATATGATGCTTTTTTTGCCGCTTGACTATTTATTTCCGAGCTTAACATAATTTTATTTTGCTGTTCATATGTTTCTTCAGAGTTTTCTTCGATATATTTAAGAATTTGCTGCGCATCAAAATCATAAAATTGTTGAATAATGTTCTTATACTCCGCCATCAATCTTTCCATTGATTCCAGTGGATGACATATTAAGAAATGACTTCCACAATTATATTTTGTGTTCGTCAATAATATTTTTTTTCATAGTAAACATTGCAATTCACATCAAAAGTTTTCGGCAAAAAAAAACTTTTGCCCCAGACATTTTACCAACCCGTGAAATAAACAAGCGGATCAGTCGAGTGCACTCGTCAGTAATATACCCTGAGCCTAGGCCCCGGCACGCCGAAGATTTGATGCCCATGTTATTCCCATAATTATCCCTATTTATCGACCTAACTTTTTTTGGCAGCTACATCCATTTAAATTTTAAAATATAAATGAGTGATTTTAACCAATTGGCACAATATTTTAAAAATGTATTAAGAGTAAAAATGATAAAAACAACAAAAAAAAATTGGTTGATCAATCCAGGATTCGAACCCACGACCCATTGCGCATGGGTGCGTATCTCTACCATTAGAAAGAAAATTTACTTAAATAAATGAAAACATTTAATAAATAAAAGTCATCTGCACCGCACCCATACCGAGATTCGAACCACGATCTCCCTGGTTGCTAGTCGAACACTTATCACCTCGGCTACTTCGACACATTTATTGATGCTGGCAAACTCGATATACTTACATACTCAATGTACATTCCGTTAGAGTAAATACAAAACGAATTAAATCATTATTAATTCTATTTATAGAATTGCATTTAAAAAGGGGTTTGAAAAAAGGGTTTGAAACATCTTCACTACTTATGGCCCAATCGTGTTGAAATTTGGTGGATTAGTCTCTGCGCATGATCCTACACCCGCTGAAATAAAAAAAAAAATTTCAAAATTTAACTCAAATCCCGAAATTAAAGGCGATGTTAGTTTTTGATGAATTACGCCCCCCACAGTGGGCGTGGCAAAATTTTAAGATAAACATGGCCTGCCTGACATAATTAGGGAGTCTTCATTCCAAATTTGGTGGTCCTAGCTCTTACCATCTCTGAGATCCTTTCGTTTGCACGGACCGACGGACAGACGGACATGGCCATATAGACTCGGCTGTTGATGCTGATCAAGAAGATATATACTTTATGGGGTCGGAGATGCTTCCTTCTGCCTGTTACATACTTTTGAACAAACTTAATATACCCCTCAGGGTATAAAAACTGAAATGAAAAAATCAAATGCTTCACGTAACGAAGTAGTTTTTCTCTTTGCAGTGCACACCAAACGACAAGACAACAACAAAATACATACATTCGATTAGCCACAGCAAAACGACGCAATCCAATTGTTTTTGTTTTGCCAGCAACGAAGGTCGACGGAAAGCGGAAAGTGAAAAATTTGTTCTTATTTTGCCAGCAACGAAAGTTGACCGAAAGCGTAATGTGCGAAATTTGGTTTGTGTAATTTTTCAATGTGCACCAGAAGCTTACCAATGTGTATTCTGACACGCTTCCCATATCCTATGTGTAGGACAAAAACAAATGTGTGCTGTGTGCATAGGTGCTCGGCATCCCTGGCTTATAAAATCCAATCCGACAAAGATACGAAAAAAATTCAAACACAGTATGTTTAATTCATTTATTTTCTTTCGTTATTCATTTATATGTATATATTTGATGGTACACGCTTTTCTTCCTTGATACAAGTTTAAACACATGTCGCAAAATATATGCCCCAAAAGTCTTCATACAACAAGAAAATACATGCTTGCAGACGCTAGAAATGTAACGGTGATTTGCAAAAAGTTTGCGTAGCGAATTCTTAGAATGCGTCTGCATTGATTCTGACGAAATTGTTCGAGTCTTGTATCATTTTCACAAGATACGCCAAATATGCCAAATATTTCAAAAGAAATTTGGGTGAAAGTGCTGAAAAATTGGGTCTTGCCAACGATGTCCCCCATTTGCTAAAAAAACGCCGCCGCAAAGTCCGGATCTTATTCTTGTTGAGCACATGTGGAATATGCTGGAAAAAAAATAAGAAGCCACCATATCAGCTTAAAACCAACGCTCATTCAGGCTTTAAAAGAGGAGTGGGCCAAGACGGACCAATCTTTTACTAAAAAATTGGTTGATTCCATGCCTAACCGTCTAAGAGCAGTTATTAAAAACAAAGACTATCCCACAAAATATTAAATATTTTTTTGTTTAAGTTATTATAATTAATATGAATTTTGTTCCTTATATTTCCTGTATGAAGACTTTTGGGGCATAAATTTTGCGACATTTTGTGTTTAAACTTATATCAAGGAAGAAAAGCTTGTACTATCAAATATATATAAATGAGTAACGAAAGAAAATAAATGAATTAAACATACGGCATTTACATTATTTTTCGTATCTTTGTCGGATTGGATTTTATAAGCTAACAAAGTAAAAAGTTGCAGCTGTATGAACCCATTAGTTATTCACTGCATGTGCAAATCAATTTTCGACGGTCTGCTGTGCTCAGAGACATTACCGCGACTGTGCATTATCTAGAATGCTAATTTTTGATGCCTTACATGCTAAAATAGTACCATTCATTATAGTGTGTGTTGGTTGGCGCTGTCGATAATTGGAACGTTTTGATAACATGTTAAATTTTGTTCGTATTTCATGCCGCATACGTTATTCAAAATATTCGGGGGTGCCACAGAAATCGCTTTCGCTTGAATTTCACTTAAATTTCATACAAATTAAAGTGATATTCAAGCGAAAGCAAATTATGTGGCACCCCAAATTAAATATAAAGTAAAAGTTATTTGTTTATTTTTATCAAAAATTAAAAAAAAAATTAAATGTTTGAACCAAATAAAAAAAATGTAAAATAATAATTATTTTTTATTATTTTTTATTAATTATGGCATTTTTTTTTTAAATTTTATTATAAAAATTAAAAATACAAGTTATTTATGAAGTTATATAATAAAAATTGAAATAAAAAATTGTTATTGTTAAATTTTACATAGTAATACATGATAGGGTATCTAATGGCCTGAGTATTTCATCTCAGCTCTCGACTAGGGTGTTCGTACTTGTTTTACAGAAGGACGTGGCGCGGTAAGCTTTTAGCTCTCCATCTATGTATGTACATATGTACATACATATGTATGCGATCTAACGCTTAAGGGCTAATGTGGCCATATACATACATATGTACATATGTATGTATGTATTGGTATGTACATATGTGTGTAAGCATGTACTTCGACAAAGCACCTGAGAAAGGTAAGATGTATGTACATATACATACATACATATACGTATGTGGCAAAACAAAAACAAAACAAAAAACAGTTTTGTGGTTTGGCTTACGAGTATGCATGTGGAGTAGAGGTGTGCGTGAGCCGCCCCGGGCCTTGTGGCCCATGGGCCTTTATAAAGAAGTCGGTCCCGGGCGTTAGAACCCTATTTGGCGTGGTGCCGGGCTCGTGCCTCCTTTTAACGAACGCAGCACACAAAAAATTAACAATCGCTTCTTGTAGACTTTTAAGGTTTTTTATGCGACGTTCATAATATCAGTATTTTAGTTTGCAAAATTTTGCATATTTAGTAATTAATAATAAACCATAAGCTGATTTGGAAAATTCGTGCCGGCCCGTGCTAGACTCGGGCCACACAACAAAAGTGTCGTGCAGATTCGTGTCTCTTTTTATTCTCTACACGGCCTAGCTTGAAAAATGAGATCCGCGCCCACCTCTAAAGTGGAGCGTGATTTCAGTTTTTAGAATGTTTTTTATGTTTTGCGTGCAAAGCCTAACAAAGTATTACGAGACACGCCAACAGGCACACATTCACGCACTCACCCATTTACACACTCACACTTACATACACAATACAAATATAAATACATATGTACGTCCATATGCAATTAAGATTTAAAAAATGTGGCAGTCTTGTCGTTGTTGCAGCACTGCCAACTTTGTTTGTCCTGTTGCTGTTAGTCTTGTTTTCGTTGGCGTCATTTGTGCTGCCGAGGCTGTCACCATCACCATCACCGTTTCTGTGTTTTGTGATTAATGAGCGCAATTTTGAAAATGAAGTTTCAAAAAGTGTTGTTGCTTTGCCTAGCACTGGTGGTTCTGTGGTTATGCTACTCCTAGCGCCTTGGCGTCTTCGTTAAGTGTGCAGACAGTAATTATAAATATGGGACGCTGTCTGTGCACACACAGAAGCTAACACAACACAGACACTCAGAAGCGTACAACAGCCAACAAGAGTTGTCATAACGATAATTAGTTTCGTTTCCAGTCTCGACTTCGACGCTGGTACTAAAGCCACTTCTATGAAATACTCTTCGCAATGCGGAGCTCTAATTGTAACAAAGTATTAAATATGTATCAACTTATAGTAAAGATCACATAATATTAATAACGCAATCACTTTGTACGGAAGTCTATATATTAATATATACTGGAAGAATGAAAAATCACTCGACTGCCCGATTCGAGCTATGAAAAGTGTATAATAAGACTTTTGTTAACTCACCTGGTTCGTGAGATAAGCAGCTTTAAATGGAAGGGCAAAATTTAAATCAGCGGTGGGCGGTATGTGCTCTGAGAGTTAAGCGGCTACTCTCATATTTATTCGGCGCCGTGAAGAAAGCCCGTCAGCCCGTCATAGAAAGCAATTATGCACGCTAAACAAGCGCCAGCTAGCAACAACATCGCACAAGCAGCTCGAGTCGAGTCGAGGCATTTTATGACCGTAGCAACAACAATGCATGCACAACTTGAGAGCTAGCTAGCAACTACAACTCGAGTCGAGGCATTTTTGACACTTAAAATTTATGGCCGTCAATAAAACAACAACAACATTGCAAAGGCGCAGTGTGTGCGCGCTGGCATCGCTACGCGCCGCGCCGAAGACCTTTTTTTTTGCTCGCACAATATTTGGGTGATCGACAAAGTAGGTAGACGCGAAAAGCGTTCTTGTTGTAGCTTTTGTTGTAGTGCTCCCGATTACAGCAAATGGGGCCTTTGCAGCCTTTTGGTAAATTTTTTTAATTTTTTACTATTCTTATCAAAAATACGCGCCCAATCACACCTTGATTATTAATCTGGCCACTGCACATTTTGCCAGAATCCCTTTTTTTTGGCATAGAGTCTAATTTTAAGGCTAGGGACTTGAAATTTCGCATGAACACTAGTTAGACTAATTTAGAATTTTCTTTTTGGATTGGGACCACGCCTTCACCTTCCCATTTGACTATGAGAAATAAGTGTAATATATTTATATAAATTTTTAAAGTAAAGCTAGAGACTTCAAATTTTGCAAGAATCTTAGTAAGGCTTAAGTAGAATTTATAATTTTTTTTTGTTTTTCAATGGGACCCCATCTTTACCCGTTCCCTTTTCCACGACTCAGCGAAATAGTAGAATTTTTGTATAAGCTGGATAGATACTTCAAACTTTGCACGTTAGCTAATCACATTTTCGGAAAAGTCAGATTTTCTAGCATAAGAGAAGTAGCAAAAATTTAAAAAAAAGTGTTGACAATAAGTTTAAATCACAGTTTAGAGTAAACATTTGGGTGCGTGTCATAACGCCCAGTGTCATACCGCCAGCGGGCGTTAAGACACTTTTTATAAGTGTCATAACGCCTTCAACTACTTAAAGCCTAGTACCGACGTGAAATAAATTTTTAGCGGCGGAAAGTGCTCAATATCTAGCTGTCGAGAGTTGCCAAAGCAACACGAAAAAATAACAAAAAGTTGAGTGGTAACTCTATGCGTCAACAGCGGTTTATTTTAAATATGAACATGCGGAACTGATTTTGATAAAAAGAGGAGATAATAAGCAATGAAAATTTAAATTATAGTTAATATTATAGTTAATATATAATATGCGACTGCACAGCGCGTATGAGTG
This sequence comes from Drosophila recens, assembly GCA_037043495.1. Classification (NCBI taxonomy): domain Eukaryota; kingdom Metazoa; phylum Arthropoda; class Insecta; order Diptera; family Drosophilidae; genus Drosophila; species Drosophila recens. Next base: position 228,093 of record JBAMBJ010004275.1, read on the forward strand.
AACCCATCGCCTTAGAACTTTTTACGTGGATTCTGCCTCTAAATTAATGAAAAAATATAAATATTGGCCTCTTTTCCACCTCGTTAATCAGCAGAATTTTGTCTACTGTTTCAAAAAGAGTCAATCTGCTGTTTTTTGATAATTTTCCGGTCATTTTGTTTGAGTTATTGTGAGAGAGTGAGATAGATAGATAGCGAAACTCTAAACAGTTCAATGTTTCGCTGGGCCAGTCAGCTGTTTCAAACAGTGCTGGATAACGCCCGTTCCTTATCTGGCAACTCCTTTTTTAGTTTCAGTTTAGTTTACGTCCGGACCGACAAGCGGAGATAAATTTCACTTCTTCTTTTTCACTTTACGCTAGCATTTTTTTAATATGGAGTTAGACTTACGCTAGGCCTTTTATCTCACGTCGGTACAAGGCTTAAAGCTTGTAAAGTGCATCAAGAATCAAAAAGATAATAAAAGTACCGTTAGTTCATAAAAGTACCGTTCATTATTGTATTTCTCTAAACCTCGGGATGTGGTACTTCTGTCTTGTAGCCACTTTAAAATTTGCTCCGACCAAAATCTGGAACAATGTTCAAAAAATTCTCTATTGCACTGCCCATATTGCAGACAAATAGTTAAAAATAATTTTAAAGTGTATCATTTCAGTATGAATTCATTATTATTCAATCTCAAAATGTACTTTGTAAGGGTACAGGCAAACATTTATTTTTTTAAAAAATCGAATAATGCCCGCGGGCCTTATGACACAAAAATCTGTGTCATAACACCCGCGGGCGTTATGACACTGGGCGTTATGACATGCACCCTAAACATTTGCATAATTACTTCTTGGCAGAAATTAGATTTTTACTCCAAAATTGGTTAGATTTTTTCTAAAACAAGACATAAAAAAGACAATCCACAACTACAAAATTGAACGCATATCTTAAATAACTTAATAATCAGGCCTGTTCCGGTTGTCACTTTCGGGAAGATTTTGCGAAAATGAATTTCCCTTAGCTGTTCCGCTTTTCACTTACGGCAAGATTTGGCGAATTGAATTCACGTGATATTGAGCTAGTGAGTTTGAATTCAGAAGGGTTTAATCTATCATTTTGGCATGCTTAGCATAAAATTAAAGTAAAAATAAAATATTTATTAAATACTTCAATGTTTTAGGAATATAACTACGTTATCCCGATCGAAAGGTATCAATTACAATTAACTTACAAATGTGCATACTAAGACTTGAAAACTCACCTAGCTCGTGAGATGAACAGGTGTAAGTGGGAGGGGCAAAATTTAAATGATTGGAGCAAATGGGGCCGTTAAAGCCTTTCTGAATTTTTTTTAATTTTTTACTATTCTTATCAAAAATACGCGTCGAATGACACCTTGATCATCAGAATCCGATCACTGGTTCAGAAGATAATTAACAAGATGAAAACTCAGTCTGTTTGTTTGTCTGTTTGTTAGTATCAAATCGTTGATTTTGCTTAAAAGTTTGAATGAGGACTTGTTCCCGCTCAAAAATCTAGAATCGTTTTTTCTACGAATTTTTCGAAAAATCGCTAGTTTAGCAGGAAATCGCTAAAAACCGCTAAAATTTAAACCCCCATAGCATCTAAACGATAGAAGCTGCAGATGCGATCCATATATCGGTAAAAAAGGTATTACGATATTAGGCATAGCCCTTCAAAATTTTTCGAATTTGCTCATGTTCCAGCTTTCGCAAATTTGTAGTGAATGGCAATTAGTAAATATATTGGTACATATTTTAAGCAACAATTTAAGTATTTTTAGTACCGTAAAGTGAAGAATTAAATTTCTTGTTTTTAATGCAAGTTTGGACAAAGCAGTTTAAAGACTTAATGCAATAAGAACTGATTATTTTTTGTAAACTGACAACTGTGCAAATCAACACTGAAACATTCTGCCCGCAGCTCATTTCATCAACACCGAAAGTCAACCCGCACTCAAAGTAGGTTTTACCTTTGAAAAAATGTTCCGACTTATGATTAAATAAATATTTTATGAATTAATTACACATTTTAACAGGCGAAAATTCTATTGACGCAAATGTCTGATTCGCTCAGAACATTTTCCAGCATTGTTCTGCAAAAAATTATAAAACGTTTTATCTGCCGCAAAATAACTCACCACTTACAAGCAGTTTATTTCCGCATTACGCTGCAAGCAGTGTACATACTGTATACATATGTAAATGCAGTAAATGTATGGGTAAAAGGAATATTCAGTTAATAGGTAATATCTTGACCAAACGAATTTTGACAGATATGTGTTATGTGTCAAAAAACGCGGAATTGAATTGTCTACAACATATACAGGCCTGTTCCGGTTTTCACTTTCGGGAAGATTTTGCGAAACATGAATTTCCCTTAGCTGTTCCGGTTTTCACTTTCGGCAAGATTTTGCGAATTGAATTCACGTGACATTGAGCTAGTGAGTTTGAATTCGGAAGGGTTAAATCGATGATTTTGGCATGCTTAGCATAAAATTAAAGTGAAAATAAAATATTTATTAAATACTTCAATGTTTAACAATGTTATCAGATAAAAAAAAACATTTATTTGATTTTTAAATAATTATTATTTCATCATACCTCAAAAATGGTAAGACTCTAACCTTACATTTTTGTCGGATTTGCTCGACCTGTTCCAGTTTCCGCAAGTATTTGTGAAAGTGAATGGCAACTTTATAAGGGCTGCCCTTGTATGTGAAGAAATTAGTAAATATATTGGTACATATTTTAAACAACAATTTAACCCTCTAACACGTAAGACTGTCTTGAGACACTTATTACATTATTCACATTTGCGTAAAAAGTAAGAGCTTTTTCATAATTTAAATACTTAACGGCAGCTAAATAACAAACGCCAGATTTCATGTAGAAGCTTTGAAAGCTCTCAGAAGCTTTTAACGGTACTTTTTATTTTTATTTGCACAGAACAAATTTTATTTCGCGCGTGAAACTTGAGCTGCTGCAAGTTGTGTTTTGTTCTGCTTATAAAAGTCAAAATATAAATCACATTCAGCTCATTATTTTTTTTCGTAAAAGGTATGTTTATTTACTATTAAAATCCAGTTACAGATTTGCAAATACATAATAGACATGCGTTGTAGCAGTGAAATAGTGATAAGTGCCTCGAGACACTTTTGGGGCTTTAAGTGAACTTTTGTTGCCCGCAGCTATTTCACAACTACTTGCAATTTATGTGTTGATTTTTGTTTGTGGGACGACTTTTCTTAATAAAAAATTTAAATATTAAAAGAAATGGCAAAGCGGACTCGTTTCAAGTTGTCGGACTTGTCAGATGAGCAGTTGCTGGAGTTGTTTGAGTCAGTCCCGTCGGATGAGGAACTGTCAAGCATATCAAGTGACGACGAGGACGACGATTTTAATGTGGTGGAAGCTCTCACCAATCCATTAGAGGATGCTGACACTGTATCATTTATAGACAGTAATGCTGAGAATGTGCCAAATAATGCACAGGAATCCGAGCCTTCCCGGAAAACCAGGAAAAGACCTCGATCACCGTTGCCAATTATTGAAGATTCAGCATGCATACCTTTGCCAACTTCTGGCGGCTTCAATGGTGTTGGTATGAAAATATAGTTGCGATGTGTAATATAAGTGACTAATTAAATTATATAATACATATGTAGGTATTGAATCAATAACAAAGGAACCGAGTAAGATTCTGTGGCGACAGCAATGTATGCAGTTGCCAGTTAACAATATAGCCTTTCAAAGAGACTTTTCGCTGCCATCTTAGATAAAGCAGCTCTACTTTTTTACACTCAAAGCCCCAAGAGTGCCTCGAGACACTTATTAATTTTTTTCACCTTACAGGTAAACGAAAGCTTTTACGCACTTTCTGAGTGTATATTTGAGTTTAGAAGCCACAATTCATTTGAAAATAAATTATTTGAATAAATTATTTCCATTATTTTGGAAAGTAGCCTAAGAGGGTTAAGTATTTTTAAGTATTGCGTTAAGTGAAGAATTCAATTTCTTGTTTTTTAAAAGCAAGTTTGGACAAAACAGTTTAAAATTTAATGCAAAAAAGAACTGATTATTTTTGTAAACAAACACTGTGCAACAATTGACAACTTTGCAAAAATACATTTCTCAACACTGAAATCAACCCGCACTTTCAAAAATACAAAAGTTATAACGAAAGTAGGTCTTACGTTTGAAAAATGTTTCGACTTATGATTAAATAAATATTTGATGAATAAATTACACATTTTAGCAGGCGAACATTCTTTAGACGCAAATGTCTGATTCGCTCAGAACATTTTCCAGCACTGTTCTGCAAAAAATTACTCAACACAATGTGGAAGGGAAATTCGGAGGGAAATTCGAAGGAAATGTAAAGGAATTTTAAGGGAAATTCGGTCAAATCTTGCGAATTGAAATTCGAAAAGAACAAGTGAAAACCGGAACAGGACTGATAACATATCAAAAAGTAATTTAATACGTAAATTTTTCCCAAATCGCCAGTGTTGGAAAAAATACCTTATTTCACCTGTAGCTGTTTACCTGTTTACTTAAAAAAAAAACTTTGAAAATATGCCTAAAAGCTCTTCAAAATACCTTTTCAACGATATATAGACCCATAAAAAAACCTCTTTACGAGGTAAAAGTCTACTGACGAAAACATTTTCATGCCCCAAAATTTCTGATATCCAATTTTGTGACGAATAATATTAAGTTTTACACATAAATTATTTTAAACAAAAATCTTGGCACTCAGCACATTGCGCTAAAATGTCTCAATTCTTCAGACCAAATAAAACTCACTGTTTTTCGCAGTGCCGAATGCAAAAATTCTTCTAGTTGATAAGAATAGTTAAAAATTAAAAACAAAATCAGAAAGGCTTCAACGGCCCCATTAGCTCCAATCATTTAAATTTTGCCCCTCCCACTTAAACCATTTTATCTCACGAACCAGGTGAGTTTTCAAAAGTCTTAGTATGCACGTTTGTAAGTTTAATTGATACCTTTCGATCGGTATATAACTCGACTTGATTGGACAGACATAGCAAATTTTCCATTCTTCCTGTGTATATATGCTAGTCGCTTTCGCACACTTCGTGCTGCTTTCGTCACTAGCGCGGACTGCCGTACGCAGTGATCACATTTGTAACTTCTATCGTTTGGATGCTATAATTTTAGTGGCTTTTAGCGATTTCCCGCTAAACTAGTCGATTTTCTCGAAAAAGTCGTAGAGCAAAAGTTTATAAACTTTTGATCGGGAACAAGTCCTCTTTTTAAACTTTTAAGCTAAATCAACGATTCGATCCAAGCAAACAGACAAACAATCAAACAAGCGGACTGACTTTTTATCACATTTTCGGAAGGCCACTAAAAATTTCAAAATTTTTTATCTAAGGTCCTTATCAAAATTATAAGACACTTCAATAATTTGTATTCCTCCCCTCGTAAAATCTTGTCATTTCGAATTTTCCAAAAACAATAATAGAGAACGAAAGAACAATGAGTTGGCTATGAATTTTTACCGTTACTTGTTATTTTAAGCATT
>JBAMBJ010004278.1:0-52155 GCA_037043495.1 Drosophila recens
CATACCTTCAAATTTTTGTTCTACAGTACACAGGTAAAAAGCTACAGGTGAAATAAGGTAATTTTTTTACCTTTTGGCGGTTTTCGAGAAAACGCCGCTAACGATTTTTTTAATTTTCAATATGTTTGAGCTTGTAAAATTTCGCGTTTTTTAATATATACACTGCCGATCAACTGAATAGGTTCATGATTGCCGTGCTAGGAATTGGACTGTAATTCCTAAACCAGTGTTCCGATTTACATGAAATCTTTTTTCTATAATTCTCCGATCTTTTTATAATTAGATGCCAAAGTGTGATTTTCATAAAGCTAATATTTATTGCTTATTTATTTTTTTTTCTGAAAGAGTAACAAAATTAGTGCTTTATTTTTCGTTCAACTGAATAGGTTCAGCTGAATGAAGTTTCATTATGTGACGAAATTTCGCGATAAATCGGCAAAATTTGTTTGTAAACTTGTAATTTAATATATTTTATTTATGTTAAATGAAAAATAAGTCGTGAATATCAATTGTCCGAGTTCGAAAAAGGCCAAATCCAGGCCCATCACAAGAGTGGTCTTGGCCATATCCAAATCTTTAAAAATATTGGTCGGAGCCAAAATGTTGTGAGTAACTTTAGAAGAAACAATGAATAATATGATAAAAATATTAAAAACGGAGTAAAACACGCGACCCCTGCGGCGGACAGGTGACATATTGCTCGAACTGCGTCCGATTCCCACCTCTCAGATCCTAAAACTAAAAAAATTTGAGGTGTTAAAGCAAGTGTATCAACTTTAAAACGTGTGTATTTGTTAGCTAATCATCTAAACTGATTGAAACATATAAAAAACCACATTAAAATCATCTACGTAAAGCTTCACGACTGCATTTTGCTCGCAAGTACATAAGCTAGACGAAGGAATGGCACAACGTCGACTTTTCTGACGAAAAGATATTTATTTCAGACGAAGTATATGGAAGCAACTATTACTAGCATGATCTTCGAAAAGAAGAACATTTCCTGAGCCGTCGCAACACGTTTAAAGGAGGCGTTATGGTGTGGGTATCAGTACCACCTTACGGAACTTGCGAGCTTGAATTAGTAACTGCCAAAATGCAGTCGTGAAGCTTTACGTAGATGATTTTAATGTGGTTTTTTTATATGTTTCAATCAGTTTAGATGATTAGCCAACAAATACACACGTTTTAAAGTTGATACACTTGCTTTAACACCTCAAATTTTTTTAGTTTTAGGATCTGAGAGGTGGGAATCGGACGCAGTTCGAGCAATATGTCACCTGTCCGCCGCAGGGGTCGCGTGTTTTACTCCGTTTTTAATATTTTTATCATATTATTCATTGTTTCTTCTAAAGTTACTCACAACATTTTGGCTCCGACCAATATTTTTAAAGATTTGGATATGGCCAAGACCACTCTTGTGATGGGCCTGGATTTGGCCTTTTTCGAACTCGGACAATTGATATTCACGACTTATTTTTCATTTAACATAAATAAAATATATTAAATTACAAGTTTACAAACAAATTTTGTCGATTTATCGCGAAATTTCATCACATAATGAAACTTCATTCAGCTGAACCTATTCAGTTGAACGAAAAATAAAGCACTAATTTTGTTACTCTTTCAGAAAAAAAAATAAATAAGCAATAAATATTAGCTTTATGAAAATCACACTTTGGCATCTAATTATAAAAAGATCGGAGAATTATAGAAAAAAGATTTCACGTAAATCGGAACACTGGTTTAGGAATTACAGCCCGATTCCTAGCACGGCAATCATGAACCTATTCAGTTGATCGGCAGTGTATCATACATAAAGTTTTGTTGATTGGTTTGGAAGATATAACCTATTAACTGAATATATACGTTTAACTTTGAATTGGAAGAGGATCCGTTTGTCTGTTTGGATCAAATCTTTCTTATAGCTTAGAAGTTTGAATGAGGACTCTTTCCCGCTCAAAAATCTAGAAACGTTTGTTCTACGACTAGTTTAGCGGGAAATCGCTAAAAACCGCTAAAATTGAAACCCCCATAGCATCCAAACGATAGAAGCTACAGATGCGATTTATATATCGTTGAAAAGGTATTTCGAAGGGCTCTTAGGCATGTACATATGCAGTATGTACACTGCTTGCAGCGTAATGCGGAAATTACCTGTTAGCTGAATATATAATATATAAATTTTACTTAGAATGGGAATAGGACAGCAGCAGCAGTGCTTGTAAAGGGGACCAGTGTTGCCAGACAGTTTGTTTTAGCTATACAAGCAATAAAAAAAGTTGACAAAGCTATACTGTCAAAAAATATTGCAATTTCAAAATTTCTGTTGTCTTATTCAAAAATTTCTGATATCCCATAAAAAACCTCTTTTCGAGGTAAAAGTCTAGTGACGAAAACATTTTCATGCCCCAAAATTTCTGATATCCAATTTTGTGACGAATAATATTAATTTTTACACATAAATTATTTTAAACAAAATTTTTGCATTCGGCACTGCGCAAAACAGTAAGTTTTATTTGGTATGAAGAATTGAGACATTTTAGCGCAATGTGCCGAGTGCCAAAATTTTGTTTAAAATAATTTATGTGTAAAACTTAATATTATTCGTCACAAAATTGGATATCAGAAATTTTGGGGCAGTGAAAATGTTTTCGTCCCTATACTTTTACCTCGTAAAGAGGTTTTCTTTAATATGCTTAAATTCAGGGGGTAGTCCCATATGAGTTGAGGTTGTATAATTATGCTTTTTCTTTTATTAATATGTGATGTTTAAATAAATAATATGAAATTTACTATTTTATTGAAGTTCAAAAATATGACCAAATGTTATTCTTTATTACATCATTAATAAGAGGCAATTCTAGTTAAAAACGAGCGGTACCCTACTGTCGGAGACCCCGTACTTATTATACTGATATCTCAAACAACAAAAAGATTTTCATACTAAGACTTAATTTGGACTGATCGTTCCTATGGCAGCTATATGATATAGTAATCCGATTTCAATCAAACTTTATCAGTATGTATGGAACCATCTTTTATACATATTCTGTCAGTTTGGTTGAAATATCTCAAACAGCAAAAAAGTTTTCCATACTAAGACTTGATTTTCAACTGATTGCTCCTATGGGAGCTATACGATATAGTGGTCCGATCCAAAATCTAAAACGAAATCGATCTGCGTGCAATATAGACGAAACTTCTTACCAAGTTTGGAGTCTCTTGCTCTTATAGTCTCTGAGATCTAGGCGTCAATACAGACGGACAGACGGACATGGCTATATCGACTCGGCTGTTGATGCTGATCAAGAATATATATACTTTATGGGGTCTGCCACGCCTCCTTCTGCCTGTTACGCACATTTTTTTGTGACAAAGCTAATAGACCCCTTTACTTTTTTAAAGTACGGGGTCTAAAAATAAAAACCTTATATTCTGCAATGATAAACTTAAAAAAGTTGCCAAACAAACCCTAGGGAAATTTAAACTGAGAAGGGGCCAACCCTAGCAGCCTAGTTCGAAAAGGTTGGTGAACATGCTAAAAACAATAAATTACTCGAAGTTCTGTGGCACGGAGAAATCTTCGAAGTGGAATTGCTTTTCTCTGAATTCGCTTTCACTTGTGATTTCTGTGGCATACCTGATAAGGTCATAATGTGTTATTTGCAATAGAAATCATGAGCCATCACCGATAAAAATAAAATAAATAACAAGAATTGGGGGTGGGGGTGGGGGTGGTGACACGCCTACTTTTCCAGAATACTTTTACGAGGATAGATAGCACTAGAAAATAAAGCCGCATCAAAATATCTTGAGTAGTTTACTAGATATTAATTATGGCCTCACAAACTGGTCAAATTACCCATAGTGGGCTGTTGGCTGGGAGGCCAGACGCGTGGCCTCAAAAGCATCAGCAATTGCTTTTCCGGTGCGTTTTTTCGTAAAAGATTTGTAGAACATGATTGCAAAATGAATACTTTTTTATTTTTTAGAGAGCGCACTGAAGGCTAGTCGCCGAAAAAATCTTAACCTATACTTACCGAGTATTCAAGATAATTTCAAAATAGGAAGACTCAACTCTTTTTTGGAATCTCCCATTTCATTTTCTAAATGACCAATTAAATTTTTTTCTTAGATAAAATATTGATATACATATGTGGATTTTTAGTACGAGTAATAAGTTTTTTTTACAAGTGAAGCGAATTTTTAAATTAGCTTGAACATATAAAAATAATTTAAGTTTTGTATTGCATACAATAAAATGTTAAAAAAGAGATTGTAATCTTTTCATTACGTACTACGGATTGTAAGATACGCGCGGTAGAAATTTAAGTTTTTGGGTGTGCAGTGCATGCTTAGTAAAAATTTGCAAAAACGAATTTGAGTACGAGGATATTTTGCCATTACGAGAGCACAAAAAAAATATAGTGTTGGACCCCCTTTACGCAAAGCTGCCTACGCCCTCGACTGGAGAAGTAGGTGATTTCGTCAATTTAACACAAATTATTACTGGAAGGAAGAGGAAGAGGGATAATTGCCCCCGACCACGCGGTCGAGGGTCTATCTGCAATACCTTTCAAACCTTATTTATCTTGCCCATTATCTCCATTTGTCGCTTCTGGAAAAATGAAGGATATTTCACGAAAGTTCAGATCAGCGGTGGGCACGCATGGGCTCCGGGAGCTAACGGCTGCTTCCGAATTCAGAAATTCGTGCCCACCGCTGGTTCAGATCAAAAATAGAGTGACATACCATTCCACAGCATATAGCAGGAGATAGCAAGCACAAAAAGTTATAAAACAAACGTTAAGGAATTTAACATTTGAGGCCCCTTAATATCTAGCTGCTCTCCTAGTTATTAGCCTTAAATCCAGATCAAGGATTTTTAATTGTAGGATGACCCGTTTATAGAAAATAAGTATATGAATCACAGAAACGGTTTTAATAAATTAATATATTTAACAATATTAACTCCATGTGATGCTTTAGTTTTTTATGGAGCACTCGACCTGTCCCAAATGTGCGATAAGGTTTGGTTAAATTATTTTACAAATTGACACATTCGTCGATTTACATAAATACAGCATATGTTCTTGTTTCTACATACATATAAATTAGAGTGCATCGATTTTTTTCAAAACAAATGGTAACCCACTTTCGCAATCTATGGACAATTCTAAGATGTTTTCATGAAGAAACCATTGTTTCAAAATAAATTCCTGGTCCGCGCTTTTTGAGTTGAAAAACGTATTATTTTTGGAAGAATTATATCTTGAGTGCTTATGGTCCGATCTTGACTTGGTGTCAATACTCTGGTTAGGACCAGGACTTTTAAAATTTCACAGAGCCAAAGGACTAAATGTGCTTTTAACATAATTTTCATTCTTAGAAGGACGATTTCGCGTTTCGTCTCTATCCTAATAAGTTAGTCAGAATTAAAGCTATTTTTTGACCCAAAATTTTTTTTTCCCCTGAACCTGTATTTTTTATTAACAGAAAATGTAACACATAATTTTTTTTAAATTGTGTTAAAATTGTATTAAAATATGTTTTTTTGTTCTTCCAAAAAATAGCTTTAATTCTGACTAATTATAAGGATAGAGACGAGCCGCGAAATTGTCCTTACGAGGATGAAAATTCGTTAAAAGGACATTTAGTCCTTTGATTCTGTGGAATTTTTAAAGTCCTGGACCTAACAAGAGTATTGACACCAAGTTTGTCAGGATCGGACCATAAACACCCAAGATATAAATGCTCAAAAAAAAGAATTTTTAAACTCAAAAGCGTGGAACAGGAATTCATTTTAGAACTATTGTTTCTTGATGAAAACATCTTAGAATTTACCATAGATTCCGATAATGGGTTACCATTTTTTCGGGCCCATACAAATCGATGCACTCTAATATACATACACATGTATATATAAATATTTATTCATATACATTTATATGTATTTTTGCATATCATTCAATAATTCAAAAACAATATTAACCGAAAAAATAGTTGTGACATCTTGTGGCGGACATTTTTTTATCATATTTTTTTTTTTGGAAAAAAGTACATACAATACAATACATACATATTTATATATTTTTCATTCCTTTGTTAATCTTTCTCATTTTGTTTTTAGTTTTATGTTTTCAGTTATCAGTGCAGCTTAAAAGCAACGTTTTCGTAATGTCATGAACAGAAACATAAATTATATCATATCATATCATTCTTTATATATGTACAAATATGTTTACGCATACATAAAATTTATTAAACGAGTAATTACTAATACTAACAATCAAAGCTGTGCAAATCGAAAAATTTACTTTGTTTTTTGTATTTTAAAATTTTATTTTTATTTCTGATTTTTTTTTTCAAAACACCAATCAATTCCACTTTCGCTGAACTTGATTAAAATCGCGATTGCTAGTATTGAAAATGTCCGTAGACAGTATCGAATATGGAAGATTAAAACCTGCATTAATAGATTTTTCACTTTTACATTTTGTTTGCTATATATATTATTTGAAATATATATTTATAGTTTTTATAATTATAGTTTCAGTGCTGCCATTTGCTTGTTTTTTAGATTATTCAAATACTAAAAAAACAACAAAAAATTCATATTTTTCTCGAAAATTTAATTGAAATCAGTTGATTTTGATTTTGGTTTTCTGTGTAATTATTTTTTAAGGGCAATAATATGTTTAAAATATTTATTACAATTAGTTGGGCAACACTGACTATTATAAGTATATGTACATACATTTGTACTAGTTTAATGTCTGTCTAACTCAGTGGTTTTCTTTTGGGCGAAGAAGTTTACGTGTATTATTGCACGGTGCATCGGGTCGTCGGCCTACATAAAAACGTTTTCCAACACTGAGACGACACTTCAAACAATTAAAAAAGCAAAAATTAAATGCGATTGATTGAAAGGCTTTCTAACCAAAAAGTTCAAATGAATATCTACATTTCTTTGTTTTCAAAACAAGTTGTGAATTATATATTACAATTAATTTTCGTTTGTTTTTTTTTCGCCCAGACAATCAATTTGTTGTTTGACATACAATATTGTTTGTTTAACGAGTTAAGCCACATTTATAACGTGATAATACTTGCTTAGGTACTACTAAAATTTACAATTCTTCGTTGAAAACGGTCACAGTGTCACAAAACTTAGTTTCTATACAAAATTTCAACTTGCCTTTCATATACGTATATTGCTGATTTGATGTATTGTATGATAAAATGCTTCAAATGTGTTTTCAAAATAGGATTCGTTGAATTATTAATTGCTTTACTCTTACTTTGAAGTAGTCTGTGACTTTGTTTATTTATTTGTTTCTTTTTCGTTCAGTTCAACATTGCATCAGTTAGAGCAAGTCAACAGCATTGTCAGCCAGCGAATTTGCTGTTTCGTTTGCTCTCTTCATAAAATTGCAATTAAGTTGAAGCTTGAAACGACAAGTCGAACATGGAACACATACATAATTCTAAAACTTTGCTTCTCTTTCGCACACTATCTGCACTCTTCTACAGTATATTGAATGGCCAACAACACAGTGAATTATAGTTTTTAGGAGATGAATCGAGATAAAACAATTATATTCCTTTAGCTCCCAATGTGTGGTGTTGAAATTTTCATAAAATAAATACAACTTTCAGATATACAGATAGGAAGATACACTTTCTCTCTCTTTCTCTTTCTCTTTTTCTCTCTCTCTATATGTATCTTTAATACAGGAATACCGATTGTAATTGGATACTGTTTGTTGAGTTAAAGGAACTTCTTTACCATACATATAGTACAATATCATCAAACTGGGTATTGAGAGTTAATTTTTTGTTTTTATATATTTTTGGCAAGTATAATCACGGCATAAATAACTGGCGGTCAAAGTATAATTAATAATTTAATCATTAATACTTATAAATCCACGTCATTAACAGGCCTAAGTCTTTACTTAGCTTCAATAAAATTACACAGCCAGTTAGGCAGATAATTTATATATATTTATATATATATTTGTATACATACATATGCATACCATACTGTATATATCTATATATGTATATAAATATATATATGCTTTTCTCAGGGCGTAACACGTAACCCAAGAATCAACTGAAGCATTTGATAAGTCCAGCTTACAAACCTGGAACAAATAAAATAGCTTCAGTTCCCCTTATAGATACAACATCATTATCAATATCATAATCAGTAGCGTTATCAATATCAGTATCATTATCATAATCATAATCATTATCAATATCAGTATCAGTATCTTTATCAATTATCATTAAACTCATCTCATATCATCTATAATTTCATATCATTCTCATTTATCATTATCATTTTCATTCTCGTTCTCATCGTAGCAAAATTTGTATTAATTTATTAAGTAATATGTTTTGCGGAATGTTTTTTTTATATTTCGTTTTGTTTCCTTTTTTTTGTGTTTTTTTTTTATTTTTTTGTTTATTGCTGACTTCTGTGACGTCATTTTGTGTTTATGTGATAGTCGAGAGCGTTGTCAGTTGCATAGTCTTTGTTGACGGTGATGCCATCGGAGACGGCGTTGGCACGAATAAACTGGACGAAGCTGTCTCAGTGGTCAGACTGCGCTCTTCGTAGACTCCAGCGCGTTCCTAAGAAAAAGTGTATATAAATAACCTTAAGTACTCGTTTATGTGATGGAGCTACAGAAATAAAGATAAAAATAGGAAACGTATAAAACAAAAACATTCAAAGTACAGATATTAATATTAAGTACACAAATGTGATATATCATATGATAGCCATAAAAGTACCTCATATAAGAATTACAAAAACGACTTAGAAAACTAGTCGGCGGTGCTACAGTCGAGCGGTACTCGACTGTCGGAGACCCCGTACTTATTATAAAGATATCTCAAACAACAAAATTATTTTCATACTAAGACTTTATTTGGACTGATCGTTCCTATGGCAGCCATATGATATAGTAATCCGATTTCAATCAAATTTGGTCAGTATGTATGGGACCATCTTCTATACATATTCTGTTAGTTTTGTTGAAATATCTCAAACTGCAAAAAAGTTTTCCATACTAAGACTTGATTTTCAACTGATTGTTCCTATGGGAGCTATATGATATAGAAGTTCGATTCCCACCAAATTTGGTCAGTATGTATGGGACCATCCCATATGCATATTCTGTCAGTTTTATTCAGTTATCTCAAACAACAAAAAAGATTTTCATACTAAGACTTGATTTTCGACTGAACGCTCCCATGGCAGCTATATGATATAGTAATCCGATTTCAATCAAATTTGGTCAGTATGTATGGGACCATCTTTGGTTGAAATATCTCAAACAGCAGAAAAGTTTTCCATACTAAGACTTGATTTTCAACTGATTGTTCCTATGGGAGCTATATAATATAGTGGTCCGATCCAAAATCTAAAACAAACTCGATCTGCTCTTAATATAGACGAACCTACATACCAAGTTTGGAGTCTCTAGCTCTTATAGTCTCTGAGATCTAGGCGCTCTTACAGACGGACAGACAGACAGACGGACAGACAGACAGACGGACAGACAGACAGACGGACAGACAGACAGACGGACAGACGGACATGGCTATATCGACTCGGCTGTTGACGCTGATCAAGAATATATATACTTTATGGGGTCTGCCACGCCTCCTTCTGCCTGTTACGCACATTTTTTTTTGTGACAAAGTTAATAGACCCCTTTACTTTTTTAAAGTACGGGGTCTAAAAATGTAAATAGGCTCATACAGCGCTGGTAAAATATGTCATGTGTTTGGTGTAACTCAACAGCATAAAAGTATTTTACTAAAAAAAAAACTTGGAAAGAGCAAAGCAATATACTCGTAATTGGAATTCGAATGATTTCAGTTTCTTTCTTTTGTTGAATGAATTTGACCCTATTTTTTTTTTCAAAAGTAAAAATTAAAAAAAAATTTTCAGACGTGTCTGAAGATAAGAATTAACAACCTAAAAATAAGTACCAACATTATGACCTCTAGATAAAAGTGCTTTTTAATAATCATATGTTAGATTTTCCTAATAAGGCTTTTTTTCTAATTGTTATTTTTCAACTACGAGCTTTCTTGTTTTGACTTTCTAACTTTTGTTTCCAAATTTTGTCAAAATAATTATAAAGAATCGATGTTAGTTACATACTTATATGCAGGGATTAAAACCGAAACGAATATCGGTTTCAGTTACGGTTTCGGTTATGTTCGCATTTAGATTTTCGGTTATCGGTTACGCAAAATCTTTGAATAAAGGTTTCGTAACGGTGAACCGGTTTTTATATGTTGTATACGTATATTATTTAAAAGTTACACCATAACTCTTAATTCCAATTTTTAAAATAATAATCAAAAATAAAACTTTTTCAATTTGTATTATATATTTTTTATGAAAAACCGAAGTTAAACCCTGCTTATAAATATGTATAAGATATAGCAAAAACCTACGTGCGATTTGTCATATTTGAAACGTTTCCAAATATTCGTTTTGGGCTCCATTGGCGTGCCGTCCACGTTGTAGTTGGGATTGGAGAAGGTCAATACGGAGCGACTGGAGCCGCGTGTGTTGCGCTTCGATTTTTTGCGATTTGTATTTAATGCGAGCACTGCAAATTAAATGGAAGATCAACAGAAAATTGAACGTACTCAATGTGTTAGGATGGACTATTGGGCCTTACTGAACATCACCAGCATTATGATGACGACCATAACAATGACAACACCGAGCGCAATTAGTACAAAGAATTCACGCTCGTTGTCCTCTTTGTTCTTGCGATCGTCATCGAACTGGTCATTATTGTTATCCTGGCCGTCGATCGATGTGGTGTCCTCGGTCGCCTCATCTGAATAATCCGGCTGTTGATCGCTCTCGAGACGCGCCTGCACCAGCTCCTTGGGTGTCGTCGAGCATACCCGTCGATCGCTCTCCACTCGATCTGGGCAAGCGCACACGTAATCAATGCCCCTATAGAAGCACAGATGCGAACATCCACCGTTATCCTGGGCACATTGGTTCCAGCTCTTTGCCTGGCGTTGCAATGACACGGCCCGTATATCCAGTGCCCCACTAAGTGCATCCCTCACTTCGAAGGGATAGCCATATCCCATGCGAGGCACAATCTGAGAACGGTACACGGACTTGTTGTACCAGTCCGTCCAATAAATGTTGCTTTCAAACTGTTTCCAAGAAAGTCCAAATTAGTGAAATCATTAAGGACATTGGCAGATATGTAATTAATAATTACCATGGTCAGACCAAAGGGATGTGGTGCATATGGAACGATAGTTTGACGACGCTTGCCATTGAAATCAACCTGGCCAATATTATCTTCCAGCGCGTCGGCCCAAAGCAGTCGTCGATTGCTGTAAAACCACGTTTGTCATTAAATATCCTCTCTCTCTCTCTCTCTCTATTTTTTTCTCTCTCTCTCTCTCTCTAATATAGTTTTATTCCCTATTTTGCAATCGTGTACTTACGTGAAATCAATTGTGAGACCCGTTGGAAATCCCACACCCGACGTGACAATTGCAGTGCGATTTGAACCGTCCAGAGTACTGCGTTCGATTTTTGCCGGCGAATTCCAATCCGACCAGAAGAGATACCTGCAGAAAAAAGTGGAGATTTAAATGAACCTTTAAACGCTTAATGTAATTTTTCAAGAGGGGATAATAATTTTTGTGACGACTCCATGTACATATGAAAATATTCTTAATCTGGATGAAAGCTGAGTGAATAAAGTCACTTTCTATCAGCTTTTAAGCTTTGAGAATGAAATATGGTACATGGTCATTTTGATTTACTATTCTAAGAAATATAGTATGTTTGTTAAGATGCTTGCTGCCATACAGCCCCATACCATCAATACCATCACACTGCAAAGTAAAACAAATGCATTTTGCCAAAAAAAAATCGATCCAAATTTTTAGAATAACGTATTCTTAGTGACAATAGTAAGTTTTTGAATTTTTGGCATCATACTCGTACAACGCAAACTTGAGTGATGTAAAAGTGACACAGCCTTTGATATACAAAGACTCGCTCCAACCCTTAAGCACGGTGGTGGCGATGTGATGGTATGGGGGTGTATGACAGCAAGTGGAGTGGGCAACTTGTGCTTATAGAATCTAACATGGACCACATGGATTACTTGCAAATCTTTAAAGACAATTTACACGAAAACGTAATAAAATTAGGGCAAGTAGAGGACTCTTAATTTCAAAATGTCCATGACCCCTATATAATACAAAAAACCAGTTGTATTCACCACCCATATCGCTAGATTTGAATCCTATAGAGCATCTTTGGGGATTTCCGGAGCGTAGGATTCTTCCTTGAACAATTATATCCAAGTATAAGGCAGTTTAAAGGATCATGGAGGAGTGGATCCAAATTTCGACTGATGTGACCCAAAAATTGGTCAAATCCAATCCAAACCGATTGGTAGAATCTATTAAAAGGAAGGAGTATCCAACTTATTACTAGATTTGACGTATTTTTTATAAATAAGTGCCTTGTTTGTTCATTTCTTAGTTTGTACGCATACTTTTTCTGAGCCAAAATAAGTTGTATTTCAGATTTTTAATTTATAAAAAATAAATATAACTCCTAATGAATAGAAAATTACTAGAATAATTAAAGATTAATGTGTTGCTCATTAAAAAAAAATCAAGACGATATCATAAATACAAGTATTATTTTTTGACAATCAAAGTTTCGCATTGAGCTTCCTCGATTTTTTTCAAAAAATGTTGGGATGCAAAAAATTCTGGAAACAATTCTAAGAGTAACTGCAAAAAAAAATTTTCAAAAATATTTTTGCTAGTATTTTTTAAAATTGTTTGAAAATCCTAAAAATGACCATTTTAACCCATTTTTCCTCATTTTCATGCAAAAAGTGCATTTTTTTCAGTTTTCAAAAAATTCTAAAAAATACTAGCAAAAATATTTTTGAAAATTTTTTTTTGCAGTTACTCTTAGAATTGTTTCCAGAATTTTTTTGCATCCCAACATTTTTTGGAAAAAATCGAGGAAAAAAGTTGAAAAAGTAGACCTTTTTTAAAATTCGAATATTTTAATGGGTACTTAATGGGTTAAGGAAATTTTTGCATCATTTGAACGAAAATTAAATGACCTTTCCAAATATATATAATAAGCTATTATTTTCTTATTTAAAGTCGAAATATTACATTTTTAAGGCTTTGCAAACAATTACTTGACAAACTGTATGTATTTATGCATGCATATATTCGCATTGAACTTATACTTTATGTGTTATATATTTTATATACTACGTAACGTTACGTTTGTAACGAAATGTTACTTCAACTTTCTTGTAAATCTACAGTTGTGAGTCGAAGATAAGTTTGTGTATCAAATATTTGCATGTATGTCAACATATGTACGTACGCTTTGGCTGGATGCACAATGAGGGATCGCGGATCGCCCAGATCCTCGGTGATTAGCTTCTTGCGACAGGTGCCGTCGAGACGGGCGACTTCAATCAGCTTGCGATCAGTGTCCGACCAATAGAGATTCTCGGCAATCCAGTCGACGGCAATGCCATTCGGTGTGAACAACTCGGTGCTGACGATCACCTTGCTCTCGGTGAGGTTCAGGAGATTGACCCGTCGGATCACATCGAGGTTGACGTCGGCAAAGAACAGCCAGCTCTTGCGGTAGTGATAGTCGAGGACAACGGCGCCGTGTACTCCACTGATGGGCAGGACGACGTCCATGTAGTCACCGCTGTTTAAGGAGATCATGCCAATGCCGGAGCGCAGGGCAATTAGCAGGTAATCCTAGAGAATCAGAAATAGAGAGAGAGAGAGTGAGAGAGAAAAATGCAAGATTACGATAAGGATCTGAAGGATCTCAGTTGCACTATATGGTAAGTATAAGGAACTTACGTCCGGAAGATTCTGACATTGTGTGGTGCTGTTCTCTCGCAGCTTCAGTCCAGTGGGGCACTGGCAGGAGTAGCCAGCAGGATTGCGCAGGCAGAGATGGGAGCAGCCGCCGTTGTTGTTGCCACACACATTCTCGGCCATCTGCTGGTTCTTGACAATCACCTTGATGTCCATTAGCCCATCAATGTTGGTCATCACGTCGCGCTTGGCACTCGTGTTCCGTCGATCCGCCATGTGCAAGGCCTTTGACTTCCAGTCCGTCCAGTAGATATAGTCTTCGGTCAGGGCCAGGGCATAAGGATGGTGCAGAGAGGACATGATCAGTTTGCGCTGGTTGCCCGTATAATCGCACGAATCAATCGTCTTCAGTCGGGCGTCCACCCAGTAGATGCGTTTGCTCTTCAAGTCCAGGGAGAGACCATTGGGCCAGCCAAGATTGGCGGTGACAATGCGGGACCGTTCATTGCCATCGAGATGGGAGCGCTCAATCTTACGATAATGTCCCCAGTCGGTCCAGAAGAGCAGACCCGCCTCATAGTCGAGGGCCAAGCCGCGAGGCGACTCCAGGTCCTTGTAGGCGATCACATGCCGATGGTTGCCATCGAGAGTGGCCACCTCAATGGTGTGTCTGCCCGCGTCTGCCCAGTAGATTGTCCTGCCAATGGAGTCGACAACAAGTCCGTCCGGATTCTCCAGACTTTCGCCAATCACTTTGTGGACATGAAGGCCATCGGGACTGGAGCTCATGATGACATTCTCAATGGTGTCCGACCAGAAAATGTAGCCCGTCTTCTGATCAACGTCCAGGGCGACAGCATTCGAGATCGGCGGCAATGGTAGCACCACATCGATCAGATGATCAAAGTCCAACGATATTTGACGAATATCAATGCGATGGGCAAAGAGAATGTACTTGGTTGGCCCCTCTGAGCACGTGCGTCGATCCGCCTTCAACTGGACGCCAACGGCACAGGCACACGTGTAGCTGGTGGGATTGAGGAGGCACAGATGGGAGCAGCCTCCATTCTGCTTGTCACATGCGTTATAGACGCGCCTGCGCGTCCGGTGAAACACTCGAATGTCCATGAGGTCGCTACTGTTGGCGATCACTGTGCTCACACTCTTGCCCGTCAGCTTATCGGCGCTCATGGCTGACTTGGTGTCCCAGTCTGTCCAGTAAACACGTCCGCCACTCACATCCAGTCCAAACGGGTGACCAAGTCCGTCTACACATCAATTCAATCGAAATTCAATCACAAATCATACTCAAATTGAGCTGAAATTAGTAACTTACTAATAATCGTTTTACGACTGCTGCCATCAAAGTTCATGTTCTCCAGAGTCTTGGTGCCGCCGTCGACAAAGTATAACTTGTTCTGATCATAATCGATGGCCAGGCCATTGGGCCAGATAAGTTTCTTGGAGGCAATAATAACGCGGCTAGTGCCATCCATATTGGCACGCTCGATCATGGCCTCCACTCCCCAGTCCGACCAGAACATGAGACCATCTAAACATATTTATAAACACATACTATATCATCACAAACATATTAAATCAATTATGTACACAGCGACAAATGTACCTACATATACTTTAATAACAGCACATCCATTGGCGAATGTTGCGGATCTCGATCTTAATTTAAGCACGATTTTAATGCATAAATTGCGTAAGTACATTATTCAAGAACGCACTTTAACCACTTCAAAATTGTTTTTCATTATCTAAGTTTGCAAGATTTAAATTCTAAAACAAGTCTGTTTTAATCATCCCGCTGCCTAATGAATACATATATTTAAATAATGAGTGCGGATGCTTACGGCTATCCTTAGGTGTGAAAGTAAGTAAGGACTGACCACAACTCCAGCGGGCATGAAATTTTAGTTCGGGACCAATACAACAACAAGAAAACCAAAAGTAGCTACAGCAACATCTTGAACAACAATCAATTCAAAAGTTGCTAGCACTCAATCAAATTTTGTGACGAACGATTCTAAACTGTATAGCGAAATAATTCTTTAAAAAACATGTTACACTCGTTACAGCCGAATACTAAATTTGTTTTCAAGAATAATTTGTGTAGTTCGTCACACAATTGGATATCAGAAATATTGGGGCATGGAAATGTTTTTGTCACTTGATTTTAACCTCGTAAAGGGGTCAACAGTCATAAATAAAACATATAGTATAAGCTAAGCTAAAGCTACAAAATTTAATAATTTTCCAAAAAGATAGATTAAAAATCTGGTAATAAAAAAAGACTTTGTTTTTCGACCCTTAAGCCCAGTACGCAATTTAAGGAAAGGAAATACTAAAATCGAGATCATTTAAACTTTATGTATTGTAGGTATATCTGTAAAAATCGTACAATCTGTATATACGTTACCTATCGGATTTACGACAATATCGCGCGGCTTGTCCAGCTTCTCCCAGACGAGCAATGTGCGCATCTTTCCGTTGGTGGTGGCCACCTCGATGCGGTTGGTGGAGGGGTCAGTCCAGTAGAGCTTGTCGGTTATCCAGTCGAGGGCCAGTCCAACTGGCGACTCCAGATTCGAGTGGACCACACGCTGTTGATAGCTACCATTGAGATGTGCTTTGCTGATGGAGCTGCGCTCCACATCCGTCCAGTATATGAAGTCCGTCTCGCTGCACCAGTCGAGGGCGACGGCGTGCTTCAGATTGTCCAGCGGCACGATCATATCCACCTCATTCGGTCCCGCGGGCTTGCCGTTCAACTGCCGCAGACGAATATCCTTGCGACGTGCCACGAGCACCAATTTGTCCGGCGCACTCTTGCAAGTCTTCCCATCGTCCTTGAGGGACAGTCCAATGGGACATTGGCAGCGCCGTGATGTCTTGTTGGGCAAGCACATGTGGGAACAGCCGCCGCGTAGTCCACGCCTGTCCTTCTGGCAGCGGTCCTGGTAGTCCGGCTGGCGAGCTGGATGATAGGCGTGGATGTCCATGGGAAAGTGGAAGTTCTCGTGAACTGACCGAAAGCCTTTGCCCGTTATCTTATTGGCAGCAGAGACCGTCTTGGTGTTCCAGTCGGTCCAGTACATGGTGTCCTCGAAGATGGTCAAGGCAAATGGATGGGGGAGATGTGTGCTGAGCACCTTGATCCGATCACTGCCATCCAGGTTGGAGCACTCGATGGCATGTTGCTTCGCGTCTGCCCAGTAGATCTTACTATTCGGATAATCAATGGCTAGGCCATTAGGCCAAGTGACACCCTTGGATATGATCACCTGACGCTGTGATCCATCCATGTGAGCACGCTCGATTTTCGGATTCGGTCCCCAGTCACTCCAGAAGGCCAACGCTTCGCCAGGATGGATGACAATGGCACGTGGTTTGTCCAAATCACTGGAGGCAATCACCGTACGTAGATTGCCCTGGAAATTTGATACCTCCACTCGCCTGGTGCCCGAATCGGTCCAAAAGAGAAGATCATGCACCCAGTCGACAGCAATGCCACCTGGTGACTCCAATCCCCACTTGATGACATCCCGCACCCGGGTGCCATTGATGTACACCATCTTGATGACATCGGTGGACACATCTGACCAAAACATCAGTCCCTTGCGATAGTGAAAGTCAAGAGCAATCGCGTTGTGCAATCCCTTCACAATAGCCATGTAACGATTGTTGCTGAGGGTCACGCGTCGAATGTCCCAGCGATTGGCCACCAGCAGAGTCATGGCTCCCCCGAGTGCCTTGCATGTCCTCAGGTCCGGCCGCAGGATGTAGCCCATCTCGCACGAGCAGACAAAGGAGCCCAGTGTATTGTGGCACTTCTGCGAGCAGACCGGACTTGTCAAGTACTGGCATTCGTCGATGTCCGTGCAGCTGAACAAAGAATTGGAATAAATGTATTATAGTTAGCTAAAGGGACTAGAGGTCGGGCTTGTCGACAACACAAACCAAGAAACAAAGTAAATCCAGCACTTTGAGTACAGACGAGTGCGATGGAAATAGAACAGCTTATCTAAAGTGTACAACTAATTCGGTCAAAAATATTGTGATAACAATACTTTTATGAATTATCCCAATATTAATTTAATCGTACACATTTTGAGCTATTTATATCGCAAAATATTCATATCCTATCATATCCTTATTATACGAATTAGAAACATTGTGTGTTTACCTTGACAATCGAGCAAACTAAAAAATAAAATAAAAAAAATCAAATTTAGGTCCGTATATTTAATATATAGGAGCTCCATCACTTTTCGGATCATTTGAACAGATCTGGGCTCTAAAGATGCTATAAGAATGTGGCATGTGGAGAATTTGATATTCTTTCAGCTTACTGTTTTTTTTTTTCTACCATAATTATACCCGTTACTTATAAAAATAAGTAAAAGGGGATATTGTATTCGTTGCAATGTATGTAACAGGGAGAAGGAAGAATCTCCGACCCTATAAAGTGTATATATTCTTGATCAGCATCAATAGCCGAGTCGATATAGCCATGTCCGTCACTCTGTCTCCTCGGAAATTTCCGTGTGGAAATGTTTTCTGCGGAATTCTAATTCGCTTGCGATTTCTGTGGCACGCCTGTATAACAATTTTCGGGTGAAACTAATTCTAAACTTGAGTGTTCTTGTTATTGTATTTCGCTCACGTTTATTTTTTCTTTGTGCTGTTGTTTTCAACTTACTTGCGCTTATTCTCATTCATAAGGTACCCCAATCGACAGGCGCATTCATCTTTTTCGCGTGCTGTCTTGATGCAGAGCTGCTCGCATTGCCGTGGCTCGGGACACTTCTGCTCCACTGGACAATTGACCTCGTCCTCGCCGAGTGGACAGTCGTTTTGGCCATCGCAGACATGCTTCTGGTGCACACAGATTCTTAAAGAGCAATCAAATGAATCAATAGTACATAAGTATGTACAATATTTATAGTTAATCGCATGATATGATTCTTACTTTAAATTCGTGATGTTTTTCTTGGCTGGACAGAGAAACTGGCCGGCGTCACACTGCAGCAGACAATCGACCTCGTCCTCCGCCGACGAACAGTCTGGATAGCCATCGCAAAGCCAGGTTCGCTGTAATTTAAAAATTCATGTTAAGGATTACAATAAAATTTCGTAGGAATTTAATTGAATAAATTAATTTATTGATGGCTGAAGTCGGGAGTGAACAAATTTATGATTATAAAAGAGATTTTTTCTTTAATTTCCCGAAATAAGCTTTGACACACATAATCTGGCTTGGCTTGCACCTCACAATTAAAATAATCCACAGTAAGTAGTGAATGCTTGCTGTTTTTTTTTTTTTTTTTTTTTTTATTTAAATATACTGGGGTGCCACAGAAATCGCATACAAATTTAAGTGAAATTCAAGCGAAAGCGATTTCTGTAGCACCCCCGATAATAATAAAAAAAATATATACTTATACATACATACATATACATACATATTTATTGTTAAATTACAAAAGAATTTCCTATGCATCTAAAAGCGATTTACGTTTTAAATTTATCAAATGAACTAATTTATTAATATGAGAAGAAGTGCATTATTTAATTTTTGAGTTGCGCTACATGTATTTCTGCATGAAATATGCTGTGTGACACAGTTAATAATACTTTGGCTTTCTTTGCACTACACAATTAGAATTATTGAAATCGGAGCTAAAACCTCCCAAAAAACAAACGCACGCACTGTTAATCAGTGTTGCCAATTTAGCTATTTTCCCGACAGATTTAGTGGGTTGCAACTGGTAAATGCGGGATAAATTGTAAAACAGCGGGTAGCGGAAATTTTAGCTACTTCAAAAATAGTTTTTGCTTTTTAAAAATATCTGAAAATTTCACGTATTTTTATGCTTTAATGCCACACTTAAATACTTTGTAGGGAATAAAAATCAATAAGCCAAAAGAGCATTAAATTTTATCGTTTTTAACTATGAAATCTTTGAATCGAGTTTTATACCATCACTAACGAGGTATTTCACAATTTATGACTCGATCGCGATTTTATTATTTTTAATGTAGTATTTTTAATGATTTTTTGAAAATTGCTAAAAATCCACTTTTTGTATGAGAGGGAGGAAAAAGGGGTTACAATAGCAATTTTTAGCATATTTTAAAAAGTCATAAAAAAAAATTAGCGAAGAGATTTTTAAAATTTTTTTTGCATTTACTCCTAGAATTGTTAAAAGAATTTTTTTGCATCAAAATATTCCAAAAACACTGGATATAATCAATAAAAATATCGTTTTACTACTCTAGCGGTTTTTTTTAGCTATCAACAATTTGTTTAAAGCTATTTTCAGCTTTTATCAAAGGCTATTTTGGCTTTTTTCATGTCCCGAAGAGTGGGCAACACTGCTGTTAATGCAAGCGAATGCAAGTAAAGGTGGGTTCTCACTGCGTCACAAACGCTTCACAAACGCTGCACAAAGCTGTTCACAACGTCACAAGGCAATGTGAACACTAAATGCATAGTCACAAAATTGTGAAGTCACAAAAATGTGACAATCCAATGTAAACACCACTTTCACATTCTGTTAAACATTTTTTGCGAAGGAGGCTGACACAATTTTGATAAAAACTATGTTAACTCCTGTTAAAGTTGAAGCAGCTCAATTGAGCCCAATCCCATTGTGAAAGCACATCGAGCAAGTTGGTTTTCTTTCACATTTGTGAAAACATAAACGTCAATACTTTAATATTGTTTTTTTTTTATTTGTTGTTTTTCGGGCCTTTAGCATTGATTTTGATTTTTAAAAAAGAAATGGATTTGCAAGATGAAACTTGCTTGCTGCTTTGGCTGTCATTGGGCTGTGGCTTTTAGAGGACGACGATGATCGAAGAAATGAATTTGACTCGTGAAAAAGAGGGAATTTATGCAAAGCGAACGGGAGAGCTGCCAAGTTTTCCGTTTAAATTCAAAGCAATTGAGCTCCAACTTGCTTCCTTGGCCTCCCGGCTCTTGTAGTTTTCACTACATACATTGCAGAGGCATTCTGACTCATCCACAGCTTCAATTAGCTTGTGGATTGAATCAGAATGCCACTGGATTGTTACCCGATGTCCACGGCTGATTATCTGCTCTATATTAATTAATTTTAAAAAATGCAACCTTTTTAATTAAAGGACATGTGCAAAGTGACATTTCTTTGTTTTTATTCTTTTTGTGGAACTTGTTATTGTTCAATTGCGAGCATTCTGTGAACATTTTGATTCCTTTTCATTTTTTGCGATGCTTTTTACATTGACTGGCAGTGTTTACATTGAAAGCTTTCACAAGTCTTTTCACAAGGCTTTCCACAATTTTGTGAAGTACAAATTTTGTGCTGCCAATGTAAACACTTTGACGTATTCTGCAAATCATCACAAAGCATGACAAAATGTGATTTCGCATTGTGCAGCAGTGAGAACCCACCTTAAGTCTCTTACTGCAAAGCTCTTACAGCGCGTAAAGCTCAACTCTGTTTGATCAACCAAACATGCTTGAATTTATCAGCAGCTGAGAGCGAAAAGTGAATAAGTGAGAGGGCAGTCACGAAAAAGACGGGAGTATGAGCTTTCAGATCCAATTTGAGCTTAGCTCATGCTGATCAAATAAGACTCTTAGAGAAGTCTCAGATGTCAATGTCAAATCTCAGTGTCAATGTCAGTTCCGTTTTCAGCTCCTGTTTCAGCCAGTGCACTTTGGGGTATTTTACCGAAAAAATGTAATTTATTCATTTTTCAAAAGTATGCAAATGTATGGTTTTTTAATGCTAACATATAGTAAACACTTCAAACTGTTATGTTACTTTCCAAAAATGTTAACATAACAGTCCAATGTTAAGATACCAGCTGTTAAAGTCAGCTGTTTCTACCGATGCCCGCGTGCTTTTGTTACCTGCAAAATTGAAGTGCATTTTTAAATTGAAACACATCAAAGAAAATCATTTTATAAATACCAATTTGAAATGGATGTTAACTGTTTAGGTTT
The DNA here is from genome assembly GCA_037043495.1 of Drosophila recens. Classification (NCBI taxonomy): domain Eukaryota; kingdom Metazoa; phylum Arthropoda; class Insecta; order Diptera; family Drosophilidae; genus Drosophila; species Drosophila recens. The sequence goes on from JBAMBJ010004278.1 coordinate 21,914, forward strand.
GAACTACGTGTTTCTGCTTATAGTTGTTTGTTTTTGTACGTGTCTTTTTAATAATTTGTGTATTTAGCAAGTGGTGTCAATGTCTAATTTTGGAAAGTAAAGTTGAGGTTTGCAAAGAGTTTAACAAAATTGTTGAAAGATGTTTAATGTGAGTCCTTGTCCATGTTGTAGACTCATTATTTCTCTATTCAGAATAGTTTATCTCAAGGTGCGCCTCGGTGCGCTTTTTCGAAATTAAATTTTAAAGCACGTAACCTCACAATTTTTCAGTGCTGATTTGCTCGCTTTTCGTATGGAAAATTTGATCTGTTTTTGAGGCATTAATTAGTAACTCGTAAACCAAGCGAGATATTTTGATGCGGTTTGTTTTTTAGTGTTAAACAAACCCTTAGAAATTGTTTGGAAGAGTAGGCGTGGCACCATCTCTGCCCCCTAAGTTTTTATTTTTTAATTTATGCTAACAACTGTCTATGAAGGCTTACAACTTTCTATGTTCAACAAAAAGTTTTTCTTATATTGCTTATAATAATAAAGGTCAAAGCTTGCTAAGTAGTTGCAATAGAAATCATGAACATACTGGCTACCATTAAAAAAAATTCGGGGGCGGAAGCCGCATCAAAATAGCTTGCTTAATTTATGAGTTACATATGTATTAATAAATCACACATTTTCGGTAAAATACCCCATAGTGCAGTGTGAATGATTTGCCACTTACCAAAATGCAACGGCCATTGTGGCAGGTGTATTCGTCGGGACCGCAGGTTAATGGATGCTCTGGACTCATATTGCCACAATCGTTTTCATCCTCGCCGCCATCGCAGTCCTGCTCCTTGTCGCACTTCCATCGCTTTGGAATGCACGTGCCATCGGCGCACTTGTATTCGCCCGATGTGCACTGCGATGGCTTCTGCTGACAGTTCTCCTCGTCACTCCAGTCGCCGCAGTCGTTGTCGCCGTCGCAACGGAAGCGGTTGAGGATGCATTGACCGCTGGGACCGCCGGCCCCGCCGAGGCCACCGCGGCACTTGAATTCCCCTTCCGGACAGCTGTTGATCACCGCCGGGCACTTCTGCTCATCGGAGTTGTCGTCGCAGTCGCGTTCGCCGTCGCATCGGAAGGCCAAGGAGATGCAGTAGCCGTCGTTGCAGGTGAAGTGCTCGTCGGTGCAGCTGGTGCGATTGCAGTGAAGCTCATCGGAGTAATCCTTGCAGTCGTTCTCGCCATCGCACAGCCATTGCCGTGGAATGCAGAACCCGTTGCGGCACTCAAACTGATCCTCGGTGCAGTTGGTTCGCGCTCCACAGTGCGTCTCGTCCGAGTAGTCGCCGCAGTCATCGTCGCCGTCGCAGAGCCAGTCTTTGTTGATGCAACGATAGGTCCTGGGACACATGACATGGAGGCCACTCTGCTCGCACGCCTTTTGCAGCTTCGACAATACGTCATCCATGTTGTCGCAGTCGAGCTCATCGGAACTGTCGGTGCACTGCACCTCGCGATTGCAGCGCTCGTGCGACTCGATGCACTGGCAATTGCCGCACTGCCACTGCAATTCATCACAGCTGTTGTGACAGCCATTGGACGGTGGTGCGCTGTATCCGTCACCCGGCTGGCCAAGCTGCCGGGGATCGTCGTGGACTACAACGCGATTCGCAAATGGCCGGAAGCCCTTCTGCTTGTTGCTGGCACCGCTGACAAACCCATCACGACCCCGCGTGCTCGTCTGTCTATCCGATTCGCGAACAACATACATATCACCGCGTCCTCCCTGTGGACCCACATTGCGGAACTTTGGAGTATCGCCCGTGCTCGTTGTGCCGACGCCAGCGCCAGCACCGACGCTCGGTTTAAGCGGTATGATCGGCTCCATGGTGAAGACGTGACCAAATGATTTGTCACCTTCCTCATGGCCCTCCATATTATCATCTATGTGCTCGTGATTGTGATCATGCTCATGATCGGCCTCGTGCCCATGCTCATGATCATCCTCGTGATCGTGATCGTGCCCATGATCGTGGTCATGATCCTGATGTGGTGGGTAATCGGAAGCGGTGAGATAGTCGTGATCATCTTCCTTATGCAGCATCTCATCGGATAGCTCATCCCCATGCACATTGTATCCATCGTCGTTCACTGATCGTGGCTGACCCTGCTGGTACCAGTTCTGTGGACGTTCTTGTGTATTCTCATGACCCCCAGCACGGTTATTAATGCCGCGCTCGTATTGATCGCCATATCCATAAGTCAAATCACCAAATCCCAAACCTTATAAAAAATATATTTTTATTAATTAATGATTATCAAATAGTGTCTTAAATGTTTTACAGGTCTGTAGTATGAAATCTTAAGATTCTAAAGCCATTGAGAATTTATAATCTTTATCTACTAGGGCAGATCGCATCAAAATCGGAAAAATAAAAGGTAACTGATGGCAGCTCCAGCGCCTAAAAATATGCAGTATTTTCGAAATAGGTTCGGCTTGGAAAAACATAATTACATAAATTGCAATCCTTGTATATGAGCCATAATCTTAAATATAAATATTAAGCAATTCTGTTTGTTTAAAAACTAAATACAAAAATTACACCAATAAAAGAATTAAAAAACTTTAATTTTATTTAGTTTAACTAAGTTCGTATAATGCCACAAGTGGTTTATATCATAAATTATTTTGGAAGTCTTCCTTTTCCTTAAAATTAACCAAATTTTGAATTATTGTCTTTATTTTGACATTAAATATTTGTAATTTTTCTTAAAGGTGGCTAATTAAAATAAATTCGATAAACTTTTCAAGTAAAAAAGTTCAAATTCAGATACATACATACTCGTACATGAAAAAAGGAAGATGAAAAGCTTTTAAGTTATTCTCGAATTATAGTATTTGTGAGGATTTTGCACATGAGATGATGAAACTGTTTTGTCATCATTGTGTCGTCTGATAATTTATATTGATGTACTTATCTCTAGAGAGTTTCTAATGCTAATGCTAATACCAATTTCCATTGATAAGTACGCTAATGTATGCATATATATGCACGAGTATTGTGTAGGTGTGCTTTGTACGTGACAGAGATAATACTTACACAAGCATAGCAGGCACACCAAAGGGCAAAACGGCGAGGCTAGACAATACATTGCCACCGCGCGCACACACACACGCACACGCAGCCAGGCACGCACGAACGCAACACTGAGCGCTGCGTAACTGTGCGGCTGCTGCTGTTTGCTGCTGACGTTGACGTTGACGCTGACGTTGACTGTGCTTGCTGCTCCTTCAGCTTTTTCGGCTGCTGCTGCTGCTGCTGCTGATGCTATTTCTGTCCCTTTTTATTTTATTGGATTTGTATTATGGCGCGTGCGTGTGACGTGCTTTTTAGTTGGAATTGGGATGCTGTTGTTGTGGGATGCTTGCTGAGTTCGCACTTTAATGCGCTTCGTGTTGCGTAGGTGTCACATTCACAAGACCGTATGTACATACATATGTACAAATATATACATACATATGTACATCGGTATACGTTGGCAAGCCAATTCCCTGTCTACACATATATGTAAATGTATTTCAGTTGTCGTTACACTTTCTGCTGCCTTCGCTGTTGTTATTGTTGTTGTTGTTGTTGTTGTTGTTATTAATGTTGGGCGTTTCGTAGAAAACACAAATTGCATAAAACATTTGTCTGTTGTCTGTGTTAACTTTTTTTTTATTATGTAGTGTCACTTGTTACACATTTACAACAATCTTTTCTGCCCACTGTCTTTTCGTTTTCGTTTCCTTTCACTTTTAATTCAATAATGATTTATTGAAGTGCGTTTGCGTACGTCGAAGCAATCCATCCATGTTTAAGCTGCTAATCGATTATTATGTACGTTGTTGTTTTATTATATTCTATTTTTTTATCATCTGTACATCATTTAACATAGACACATATGTACATATGTATGTCTATACATTCACACACTTGCATAAACTTGTAGGTAAATGTTTTTTTTCTTTTTTTGCATGTGATACTTAAGCATTTTAATCAGTTAAACTATTAACTGTTGCATTGTCGCACATACATTTTCATATATACATACATACATAACATATGCATAAGTGTCCTTTTTTTAAATAATTTTTCTGTCAATATTTCAGTTCAAAATTTTCTTAGACTTTCTAACTTGCTTCTGCTTTAGCGAGTAAAATTTATTTACGGTCTTGATAGTCAGTCTATTGAAATTATCTTGTTATTTTAAAACAGTGCACAGTCTTTCAAAAAAGTACGTTTAACACTTGTTTAACAACTACGTTGTAACAAATTTCAATGGCACTGCGAAACGTGAACAAATTCTTCAGATTTGATACTCCTACCTCACTCTCTCTTTTTCGTTCTCTCGCACTCACTCACTTTCTCTTTCCCTCTATCTGTCTCACTCCATCTTTAACGCTCTAGCTCGCCCTCTCTTTTTGTTTCAACGGACATTTTTGGAATTCGCATTCGTGTATTCAGTGTTCGTATGTGTATGTGTATGTGTATGTGTATGTGTATGTGTATTTGTATGTGTATTGTATTCATATTCGAAAAAGGCCTGTTGCAACTGCCGTGTAGCATACTTTAAGGCGCCAGCATGCTCAATTCGGTTTGAAAAGATTTTTGGAATAAGATTAGAAACATTACATTTCTTTTGGCATCAATTAAATATGTTTTTTTGAATAAACCATATTATTTCAATGACCTATCTGCTTGTGTGTGTCTGCTTCGAAGTGGGTAACACCCACAATCTTCATCTTCATCGTCATCTCTTTCGTCTTTGCCTTTTTCCCCACTCAACACTTATTTGATTAGTTGTTTCTGTATATTATTTCTATTTTTACTCGATTGATGTTGTTGCGTTGTAAGTGTGTGTGTGTGTATTGGCACTATTTAATGTTGTTTTTTTCGGTATGTTTTTAAATTTTTTTTTTTGAGTTTATTTTGTTTTTTGCACAGGCCAACGCATTGCAATAAGTATGAGTTGAATATTAAGAGCATGCGCGTTCTACACTCACACCTACAAGCTGCACAATGTATGTATGTGGGTACATACATACATACATATTATGTATTTCAGATTTAAGCCGATTCGACAGCTACTTTTATGTGACACTTTTAAATAATTTGCTTATGTCTATGATTTTATGTTTATGATTTTATAACACTTTCTTCATCTTTTCACTGTTCTTTTCTTTTATATGTTTATTTTAGCTTATTTGTGTACTGTTTTCAAAGTCCTTGCTGAAGCTGATGCTGAAGTTGGAGTCTTCTGTTTGTTGTTGAAGCGTGATGTACGTGCCTCAGCTCTTGGTTCGGAACGTCTGCTTCCGTGCTCCGTGCTGCGTTAAATGCGAGGCAGCCAGAGATTTGCAGGAGCAGTCGGCATTCTGCTTTAAATTCGCAGCTGAGCAGAGCATGTGTTCGTGTGTTCGTGTGTCTGTGTGTAGTGGAAAGCTTGTGTTGAGCGAGCACAGGGCCTTTTTCAATGGGCCTTCTGAATGGGCGAGCGTTGCTCACAAATACACTGACAGCATCGCGCTCATCTCAGTTCACACAGACAGCGACCAAGAAGAGATTGCGTAAATAGTTGAAGCTGCCATCGAAGCTCTTTTCACTCAAAAGCTGCACTTTGCAAAAGCTGTCATGCTGAAGGCAAAAAGCTTTTGCCAGGCCTGGGGACAGCATCAAAAGCTTTTATCATTGAGAATTAAGACCAAGGTGAGCGAGGTAAACTGAATGAAAGGGGAGTGGGGTTGGTTCTCACTCGCCGCACATGGAAACAGCTGGTACAAATCAATTTCCTGCTCAGTCATGCAAGCTGATAAATCCACGCCCATTCCTGGTTTTATTATACAGTCGAACTTCCCTAGCTCAAATTACCATTATCCAACAAAAAAGTTTGAGCTAGGGAGACTTTGAGTTCTGAAAACTGTTTTTTCTGAGATATCATTTTTTTTTTAGCAATTTCAATTCATTTGGTCTACTTTCAAATTCCTTAGCTAATAAGATTGAATATTTTTATATGTACATTTAAATACACTAATGCGCTGTCAAAAAAGTACATTTCGAACATCTTTCCTTTAACTAATTCACCAGCCTAAATAATTGTTGATGCAATATTCTATCATATTGCATCACCATATGTTAATGTACATCAATATTACATATCCAAACGATCCGGGAACAAAAACATATAACAGAAACGACAAAAAAATTCAAACTTTATTGGAGATTTCCCCGAAAAATTTGACTTACAGAAGCACGGAGAAATTCGACTTATGAAAGTTCGAGTTACGGAAGCAGATTTGTATGAAATTTGCTCAGTAAATGTAGAGATGGGCATGGGCCGTGCCGTGCACGGGCCTCAGTTTTTACCAGCCGTGCTTGGGCCGTGTCGTGCCTCAAAAAAGAGGCCCATGCCCATCTCTAGTAAGCGCTATTGCCGCTCGATTTTGTTCGAGTTAGAGAAAATTCGAGTTAGAGAAGTTCAAACTAGGGAAGTTCGACTGTAGTATAAAAATGGTGATGTACATTTTTAGTCTTATCAGATCTCTTAAATATATCTATTAAAATCGTTTACATATATGTATGTACAAAAATACATACTTCTTCTTGGAGTAGGCATTAAGTATTGAAAAAACATGAAGAGCTTAATAACTTAACTGTGCGCTTTCACTTTCATTGTGTGCAGAGCACTTATCTTGTATGTGGGATACAAACGAGTGCATTGATACAGCTAGCCATGTAAATGTTTTGACAAAGATAATATTACAATAGTTAAGTTCAATTAATCTAGCCAAAGTTTTACAAAGCTAGAATTTTACACAATTTACCAAAAAAAAAAAAAATGGCAAATTATTAATTACTTTTTTTTTTTGTTATACTTTGTCAAAACATTTACTTGACTTACTGTGTATGTTGTATACATATGTAAGTGAGGGAAAGCCAATAGCTAGCGATGACAGCCCTAAATGAGCATTTACACCTCGTGATTCTGAATGAAGCTGCGTTTTCGCAAAATGCGCAGACTCACAAATAGAGGAACAACGAAGCTGAGACTGAGAATGAGTCTGAGTCTGAGATTGAGGTAAGAGCTCAAGACTGAGGCTGTGGCACGACATAAACCGAGCGTCTTCCCTCCTTCCATCCCTTCGATGGAACATCAATTAGAGCAAGAGTCGGCAAAGTAAGCGAATCTGAATGCGAAACCGAATCCAAAGACGAAGACCAAGACGAACGGTGGCAAACAGTAATCATTCGTTAGCTAGACACGGTAGCCGCTCCACATGCAGTGCAGAGACGGAGGCGATGCGAAGCGATGAGATATAGATACACATACATATCTAGATATAGGACGAGCGGGAAAAGTGAATGAGAAACAGAAGCTCGTATTACTCGTTATTCGTTATTCGTTCGACGGTCGACGTTCGAAACGTGTTACAGTGTCCGACTTTGTTGCTATTTTTTTTAAACTGTTAGTTGTTTATCTCGTACGTTTCATTTTATGAACATAAAAAAAATATAAAAAAAAATAAAAATAATTAAATGAATCGGCTGTTTGTGTTGTTTATATAAAAGACACAAAAGTATCTTCTGTTATTATGCTTGCCTTTGACGTTACAAATAATGCAAACAAACGGGAACACAATGTCACCTTACAAATGCACATCCATACACATACACACGCACATAGATACATATTTGGATATAGACATATTTGGATATAGACATACATAGATATATGCCTTTAAATTTGTTCGCATTAATGATATCAGCGTGTCGAAAAGTTTGCCGTTTTTTTTGCATTTGCTGCAATTGCGAAAATGGGTCAAATCACAGAAAAGGCAAAGTGTGTGTGTGTGTGTGTCACCATCCTTGTTGTTGTTGAGGGCCATATTAACGAGCTGAGAATTGTGCATGTGTGTGATTATGAGACGCCTTCAAAAAAGCGCTATAAGGAAATTTACATATCACATGTTTGTTTGAGTATTTCCCTCATAATCGAATAGATGTGAATACATTCATAAATTTTTTTAGTATTCTTATCAACAATTATTTACTCACAAATTACAGTTGTCGCTTGGAATTAATGCCCTAATGAGAATGTGCCCTACATTTTATGCTCGTGTTTTTTACCCTGAAAATTAAATTATAGATTGTCAGATCGAATGATTTACAATGTAAATTTTACATAGAAAATCAAAGAAATGTTCGTAGATGGGAAAAAAATGTGCGCAGCTATGTAGGCCAATTATTTTTGTTGTCAAATAAAATGCATTAAAAAGATTGTATAAGTTGTACTACAATACAATACAATATATGCTTAAGCTGAACTTATGCATCAAAATTATTTGTTAAAATTAGATATGTATGTACATATACAATGTATGTGTATTTATAATTGTAGCTGTAACATTAATATGTGCTTCATCATCAACGGATCTTACTGACAATGCCGCATTAGAGACGTGTCCTCATCGAAACGGAAGCCGTTTTGCAAAGAGTATCTGCATCCGGTATGAAACTGGAAATGTCATCAGAGACAATGCCAACGAGTTGAGAATTACTGACAGAAGGGGGACAACAACAGCGAACTGTTAACGCTGCCAATATGATTAATTTAAGGCATCTGGGCGTCTTTTACAGTCTCCTGTTCTTATTGCTGAGCGCCCAGTTAACACTAGTACGGTAAGTAACTAAAAATATTTTTAAAACTATTATCAAATAAGTTTTGGTATATTTATTCGGTTATCGTTTTACTAATTATTGTGTCTATACCAAAAAGGAATAAATTTTGTATAAAATTATATTTTGTCTTAATTTAAAAATAAAATTTTGCAATGCGGTTATTTTAATAATACCATTTGCATTGATTTTTTACAGATGCAAGCGAAAAGAAATGCTCGCTGGCCGCCTGGAAAATGTGACGCAGACGATCTCGAAAATTTTGCAAGGATATGATATACGGCTGCGTCCCAATTTCGGGGGCGAGCCGTTGCACGTGGGCATGGATTTGACTATAGCAAGTTTTGATGCGATCTCAGAAGTAAATATGGTAAGAGCAAGAAACCCAAATGAAAGTTGGCAAAACTATATAACAAATAAATACTAATGGCATTTCAAAACATTAGGACTATACAATAACAATGTACTTGAATCAGTATTGGCGCGATGAGCGCTTGGCTTTTAATATCTATGGACCGTACTATGATTCGGACGCCGATGATGATGGTGTCAACGATGTGTTGACGCTGTCAGGTGACTTTGCCGAGAAAATCTGGGTGCCAGATACATTTTTTGCCAACGACAAAAACAGGTTCACAATTCTACCCATTACATATATTCGATTCGTGAATATCTTTAATATTTAATTGCTATTTCGTAATTTTTTTTAGCTTCCTACACGACGTCACTGAGCGTAATAAGCTGGTACGTCTCGGCGGTGACGGAGCCGTGACCTATGGCATGCGGTTCACCACAACACTCGCCTGCATGATGGATTTGCACTATTACCCACTGGACTCCCAAAACTGCACCGTGGAAATCGAGAGTTGTATGTTCTCTAAACATCATCACATTTAAGATAATTAATTATCTAATTACAATACTTATTTATATTATATTTTGTGTTTGGAAAGACAAAAACACAGATTTTTATGAGTTCCTTTAAAGTTTTTCTTTATTTTTTACCCTTTTAATTCACTATTCTGCGCATTCTTTATTCTCATTTTTTATATTCACTTACTTACACTATGAGCTTCTATACCATTTGATATATTATAAGGACATACTTGCAATCACTCACTTCATTTTCTTAGACATATTATGTTGTTCACTTATAGTTATATTAATCACTTGTATGATTAAACTTTTCGACACCAATCCGATATATGATTCAGCTCATTTCTACTCATTTTTATCAATATTTTGTTTGACTGTCCACATTAAGCTTTCTGAATACCCATCGTTATTGATTTTAATTTACACTCCCCGAAATTTAATTAAAGGCACCTAATTTTTGAATGAAAAATTATGATTGGCGATAACGGTACCTTAAATTTGTCATCAAATGTGGTCATTCTTATTAGTTGTCAATTATAAGTTTCGAAAAAATCATTTACCGTTAGATTTCAGGTTGCTTTTTCTGAACTTTCGTTTTGGTGCAACTTTTAGTGCGAAATTCAATTAAAGGCAAAGCCTTTGTAGTTGTTTCCAAGAAATGTCCTGATGACAAATAAATTATGTCAGTATTTATTTTAAATGCTGAGTCTATTGATAAGTAGAAAATAACTGAAAAACGCAGATATCAATTCCGAATTAAATACAGGAAAGGGTACGGCCCTATCATCTGAAGAAGTTGCTAAGGTCCTTGCTTACAAGGATACTGGGAGCTCCAACCAGAAAATTGCATTGATATTTACTCGTTCAGTCTCAGCAAAGTACAATATTATCAAATTAAAGGAAAACTATACGAAAATCGGTCTAAAAACAAAAATCAAAAAATTTCCCTAAAGGCCAAATCGGGAATTTTTCGCTCCAGTTAAAAAAAAAAACTCTACTGTATCCAATTTTAAAACTGATTTGCAGTTGCCAATAACAACACTTCGAGTACACCAAATTTTGCCGAGCAGCGAACGCTCAATGTAGATTAAATTGAAGTTGAAGACAGCTCTTACTGAGACCCATAGATAAGCAATACTAGATGTTGCAAAAAACCATACTTCTGTCTTCAACTTCAATTTAATCTACATTGAGCGTTCGCTGCTCGGCAAAATTTGGTGTACTCGAAGTGTTGTTATTGGCAACTGCAAATCAGTTTTAAAATTGGATACAGTAGAGTTTTTTTTTTAACTGGAGCGAAAAATTCCCGATTTGGCCTTTAGGGAAATTTTTTGATTTTTGTTTTTAGACCGATTTTCGTATAGTTTTCCTTTAATTTGATAATATTGTACTTTGCTGAGACTGAACGAGTAAATATCAATGCAATTTTCTGGTTGGAGCTCCCAGTATCCTTGTAAGCAAGGACCTTAGCAACTTCTTCAGATGATAGTGCCGTACCCTTTTCCTGTATTTAATTCGGAATTGATATCTGCGTTTTTCAGTTATTTTCTACTTATCAATAGACTCAGCATTTAAAATAAATACTGACATAATTTATTTGTCATCAGGACATTTCTTGGAAACAACTACAAAGGCTTTGCCTTTAATTGAATTTCGCACTAAAAGTTGCACCAAAACGAAAGTTCAGAAAAAGCAACCTGAAATCTAACGGTAAATGATTTTTTCGAAACTTATAATTGACAACTAATAAGAATGACCACATTTGATGACAAATTTAAGGTACCGTTATCGCCAATCATAATTTTTCATTCAAAAATTAGGTGCCTTTAATTAAATTTCGGGGAGTGTATTTTTTAACTCATATTACTAACTACCTGATATAGAGTCAATTCTGATTTGTCTCATCCAAATTTATGTCTCTCAATCCTATATTTTCTTTTCTCAAGTTGGTCAAATTGTTTTGTTCATGCTTGGGGAATAAGTTTTTTGAGCACCCTGTTTTAACTTATTTTGATTTGTCCTACCACGCATCCTCCACATTCTTATCTCTCCTCCTTAACTTATTATCTGGTCAGATTTTGTTTTATTTATTTATCTACTTCGATTTCTAACTTATCAACCACTCGAAGACTACACATTTGGTATGTAGGTTCCTGGATATTAAATTTGAAGGCGCAGATAAAGTTTGTTTTGAAATTTGGATCGGATCATACTATATAGCTGCCGTAGGAACGATCAGTTGAAAATTAAGTTTTAGCATAAGAGCCTTTTTGTTGTCTGAGATATATCTCAATGAATCTGACAAATTATGTATTTTGGAGGTTCTTAAACATCCTGACAGAATTTGTTTGAAATTGGTCTACTAAAGTTTTTTCGCACCCTTTAAAGTTAGTTCTAGCCAAATTTTGAACTTACTACATGTAAAGTTTGGTATAAATGGAAAGGTCTTTTGAATTCCTTTTGAATAATGCAATTTTTCATAACCCGTTAGGTAGCCATTGAAATTTTCGAAAATTTGTAAACGTCAACTTTTTCAACTTTTTTCCTCGACTTTAAAAAAAATGTCTTGATGCAGAAAGTTTCTTTAAACAATTTAAATAGTAACTGCAAATAACATTTTTCAAATACACTTTGCTAGTGTTTTTAATAATTTTTTGAAAAAATTATTATTTCGAAAACGCTTCCATGAAAAAATTTTTAAGTGCGATTTTCGTGTTTAGTGGGCTAAAGTCTATTAGAAAAGTGCACTGAGACATGCGAAGCAAACTTCTTTTTTGATTTTGTAAACTAGTTTAATTAATAAACATATACAATTTTAACTTTAGCTTTGAGATTAATTTAAATTCTTGTTTACAATTTTTTTAATATTTTTGATTAAATTCAAAATTAATTTTTCTGGTTTATTATTTAAACATTTGTTTTGTCCTTATCGCTTTTCCTTGTGTGTTCTTTCTCAGATGGTTACACGGTCAGCGATGTTGTCATGTACTGGAAGCCAACTCCAGTACGCGGTGTGGAGGATGCCGAACTGCCACAATTTACGATCATTGGCTACGAGACGAACGATCGGAAGGAACGTCTTGCCACAGGGGTCTATCAGCGCCTGTCGCTCTCCTTTAAACTGCAGCGCAACATTGGATACTTTGTGTTCCAGACATATTTGCCCAGCATACTCATCGTGATGCTGTCCTGGGTCTCATTCTGGATTAATCACGAGGCGACAAGTGCCCGGGTCGCACTCGGCATAACCACAGTGCTGACCATGACCACGATTAGCACTGGTGTTCGCAGCTCATTGCCACGCATTTCCTATGTGAAAGCCATTGATATCTATTTGGTAATGTGCTTCGTGTTCGTCTTTGCGGCGCTCCTTGAATACGCTGCAGTCAATTATACATATTGGGGCAAGCGGGCCAAGAAGAAGATCAAAAAGCTGAAAGATTGTGATCGACATAAAATAGGTATCGTTCAAGAGAAATACATACATAAATATGTACACTGGCGCACATATTTATTGGCACAGCAAACATTTTGAGATTTGGGGGCTTTATTGTTCCCTTATCGTTAACATATTGGTATCAATGGAAAGGTCATTTAAATTCCGTTTGAATGATATACAAATTTCCTTAACCCATTAAGTACCCTTCGAAAATTTCGAGTTTATGTAAAAGTCAATTTTCGAAACTTTTTTCCTCGATTTTTTACCAAAAATTTTTTGATGCAAAAAAAATCTTTAAACAATTTAAGGAGTGACTGCAAAAAAAATTTTTCAAAAATATTTTTGCTAGTATTTTTTATAATTTTTTGAAAATCCTAAAAATGACCATTTTAACCCTTTTTTCCTACTTTTTACACAAAAAGTGCCTTTTAGCAATTTTCAAAAAAATTATAAAAAATACTAGCAAAAATATTTTGAAAAATTTTATTTGCAGTCACTCCTTAAATTGTTTAAAGAATTTTTTTGCATCAAAAAAATTTTTGGTAAAAAATCGAGGAAAAAAGTTTCGAAAATTGACTTTTACATAAACTCGAAATTTTTCGAAGGGTACTTAATGGGTTAAGGAAATTTGTATATCATTCAAACGGAATTTAAATGACCTTTCCATTGATACCAATATGTTTACGATAAGGGAACAATTAAGCCTCCAAATCTCAAAATGTTTGCTGTGCCAATAAATATGTTCGCCAGTGTATGTACATATTGATGATTGTAAAGATTTATTTATTCGATGTCAACTAAGAGCAGTGAATTATCCAATAAATGTATATTTTTTTTTATTGTTTTCTTACAGGTAAATTGGAAAAGTCCGAAACGTGTTCAACCACAGAAGACATTATTGAGCTGCAGGACGTACGCATGAGTCCTATACCTTCGTTGCGCAAAGGTAACTACAATGTGACACTCGGCTCCATTGGCACCGAGACCATGGATTTGGCAAAGTTTCCGCCCAGTTTTCGGATTACCCGCAACTATGGCACAGGTCGCAGTCAGTTGCGACATCGCGGCCAACGAGGTTAGTAGAATGGATTTGCAAGAAACTATATTTACATGGAATTGTTGTTGAGGCAATCTTTCATTTTCCGATCTTCGACAGGAATCTCAGCGCGTCCACGCGTGATGCACGCCATAAAGAAAAGCGCCTCGGCCATTAGGGCGACAATACCAAAGATCAAGGATGTCAACATTATCGACAAATATTCGCGCTTGATATTCCCGATAAGCTTCTGTGCTTTCAATCTTGGATATTGGATTTTCTACATACTGGAATAGTTCTAGTCTCAAATATGTAGCTATTGCCCCCAATCCTTTCTCTCTCTATTTCTTGGTCTCCACCTCTACCTGCTGCCCTCCCACTGATGAAGTATGATATACATTATATTGACATTTGACCAATTTATATAAATGATAAACCTGCAACATACATACTCATACATATTTAACATATTGATCACTCTGGACGGCAGTCCACGCTAGTGACTAGTGAAAGCATAAGCCTAAAACACGTATGCATAAACATATGCATATACATATACATATACATATACATATACATATACATATACATATACATATACATATACATATACATATACATATACATATACATATACATATACATATACATATACATATACATATACATATACATATACATATACATATACATATACATATACATATACATATACATATACATATACATATACATATACATATACATATACATATACATATACATATACATATACATATACATATACATATACATATACATATACATATACATATACATATACATATACATATACATATACATATACATATACATATACATATACATATACATATACATATACATATACATATACATATACATATACATATACATATACATATACATATACATATACATATACATATACATATACATATACATATACATATACATATACATATACATATACATATACATATACATATACATATACATATACATATACATATACATATACATATACATATACATATACATATACATATACATATACATATACATATACATATACATATACATATACATATACATATACATATACATATACATATACATATACATATACATATACATATACATATACATATACATATACATATACATATACATATACATATACATATACATATACATATACATATACATACTAGATCGTTCAAAAAGTCCCCGGACTGACACATAGGCCACTCCACTAAAATTTTGAAATAAATTTTTTTTGACGGACTAGTTCATTTCTAGGCTCCAGTTAAAATTTGAGCGCAATCGTGAGCTTCGCTATCGAGCTAGAAATATTATTGTTGTGCAACTTTTTGAGTTTTTTGAAAAATGGAAAAAGCTGAATTTCGTGTTTTGATTAAACACTGTTTTTTGATGGGAAAAAATACCGTAGAAGCAAAGACTTGGCTTGATAAGCATTACGGGGTCTCTGCCCCAGGTAAATCAACCATTTGCGATTGGTATTCCAACTTTAAACGCGGTCGTACAAGCACCGAAGACTCGAAGCGTTCGGGAAGACCAAAAGAGGTGATTATCCCAGAGATCATCAGACAAGTCCGTCAAATCGTATTGACTGATCGAAGAGTCAAAGTGCGTGAGATTGCTGAGACTGTGGGCATATCGACTGGGTCAGCGGTTTCGATTTTGCATGACCATTTGCATATGAAAAAGCTCAATGTAAAATGGGTGCCGCATTTCCTAGATATTGAACAAAGGGAAAAACGAGTGGCCGATTCCAAGTCCTGTTTGGACATGTTTAACCGAAATCCAAGCGAATTTTTGCGTCGATATATCACCATGGATGAGACTTGGATCCATCACTACATTCCGGAGTCCAATCGGTCATCAGCTGAGTGGCGAGAGGCCGGTGAAAGCCGTTCGAAGCGTGTGAAGGCAAGTCGATGGGCTGGTAAGGTTTTTGCCAGTGTATTTTGGGATGGACATGATATAATACACATCGACTATCTTAAAAAGGGTGAAAAATGCAACAAAGAATATTACTCAGCATTGCTTGATCGTGTGAATGACGAAATTAAGAAGAAACGCCCGCATTTGGCAAAGAAAAAAATCCTTTTTCATCAAGACAATGCACCATCTCACAAAGCCGCTTTAACGATGGAAAAAATCAAAGAGTTAAGTTGGGAATTGCTTCCTCATCCTCCATATTCCCCAGATCTGGCCCCCAGTGACTACTATCTGTTTTCAAACTTGAAAATATGGCTCCAGGGAAAAAAATTTTACTCCAATGAAGAAGTTGAATGGGAAACTGAAGCCTATTTTGAGGGACTTTCTTCAGACCACTACAAAAAAGGCATCGAAATGTTGAAAGACCGTTGGACAAGGTGCATTAAGCTAGACGGAGACTATATTGAATAAATATATTGATTAAAAAAAAAAAAAAGTCTTTTTCACTGTCAGTCCGGGGACTTTTTGAACGATCTAGTATGTAGCTAAGTATGCTATTCAGATAGATAAATTCACAGTAAATGTTTTCCCAATTAATCAACATTTTGTTTTTAAAAAATTCTTCAAAACAGGAATTGGTTTGCTTTCTGGCAACATATTGAGACGTCAGCTGCTCAGTTATAAATTAAGTGAATGATTATGATTAAGATTAATGTTAATCGTGAACTGAGCACGGAAAATGTCTATTCAATACCGTCATTGTTATTCGCCATTTTCACATCACACATAATTTACTGTATATTTCTTAGAAATGTTATTAAAGTGGTTTACATATTTTATGCAAATTTGCATAATTATTTGTAGCATAACGGCAAGACGATTGTTCTTCGAAAAGTTAGTTTTTAAGAGCTTTTTCAACAGCTTTGAATCGGGTACAATTGAGAGAGTCATACTTACATAGAGAGAGAGAGATGGCTACAGTGCTTACTGAAAGTTGTCCGTTCGGTCTTCGGTTGCATTTTGTGGTCGCCTTTTCGTCTTCTAAAAGCAGAACAGAAACTGCCTGTCTTGTCTGCGCTTTCAACATGTTAGGCATGACAGGAACATTTCGCATTTTCCTTTGAGGAATCTTTTAGGCTCGATTCGGTTCCTTGGCTTCCATTCGAATGTGCTGCACAGTTAACGTAGTTGACAACACTGATTCAATTAACTGATAGGCAGAAAGCTCTGTTTTGGTCGCTTCAAAGTCCGTCAAATGAGATGGCTTTGAGTGGCGGAAAGATGAGATTTCTTGGATTTTTCTTTTTAGTTATGTATGTATGTATATGCAGAAACTGCATTCACATGGTAAGTATTTTCAACAACTTAATAGAAAGGCCGTTATCGAATAGCAACAGTTTATTTATTAAGTAGCTACATAAATAAAAGAATCCTTTGCAACTGGTGCAAGAAACATGATTACAAGACAACTTATGTTATAGCTATTTAGATAAGTGTACACGTGTATTCAAATGTATGCTTAGGCTGCCAAGCTTCGAAATTGTGGATCAATTGTGATCAAGATTTCGGTTCGGTTAGCAGCCATGGTGTGTACGAATATTGACATGGAAGTTGACCTTAGAAGCCGTTTGAGGACTTAATCATGGACCAGGAGAACTCCTTCTTGTACATGCCATAGGCCAGCCAGTAGAGCAGATTGAAGAGGGCAAAGGTCATGGGGAAGGCAACGCGTGCCACACGGTCAATCAACGAAATGCTGTTTACATAACCGGCTCCACTTCGTCCCTGTTCACTCTTCTCGGCTGCCGCGTCCCGCTCCCGCTGCCTGCGAAACTTGACGTCCCCCTTGAGGCAGAGCCACATTTGACGCATGCGGGAGACGACGGGTGGCTCGGTTTGTGTGGTTCGCTCCATTGTCGAGGCATGCGACGAGAGCTTTGGAAAAATCTGGCCGGAATTCTGTAGCTGATGCTGATTCTGGTTCCAAGCAGAAGGAAAATAAGAGGTTAACAGAGGACAGAAAGGGACAGCCAAATGCTTTGGACTTACATTGTAGATGGGGCAACTGAAGGTGTTGCGTTTGTTGGGGAAACCACCACTGCCATTGAACTCCGGAGGCAGTGGAAGCTCACAGTGGAGGGCATCGTGGTCAGCAAAGACAAATACATCGCTCTCCGAGTTTGCGGGCTCACTGTCATCGCTGCCTTCGGCATCGACATCGACGGCATCGGCATTGACATCGGCATCGACAATTTCCTCCGAGGAGAAACCCAATGCTCCAATGTCTTCCCATTCATCATCCACACGAGGAAACTCGCCGCTGCCCAGCTTGGTAAAGTAATGCACTCCGGCGAATTCCAGCAGTGTGGCGATGCAGTAGAGAAAGCTCATCAGGAGAAACCAGTCCAGAGCTGTGGCATACTTGACCTTCGGTAGATCGGTGCGGGAATCCAGGCTGATGGTCGATAGGGTCAGGACAGCTGTCACACAGAGTCCAACGCGGTCGCTGGTCGCCTCGCGGTGTATCCAGAAGGAGACCCATGAAAGCACCACAATCAATATACAGGGTACATAGACCTATCATCAGTTCACAGAGACAGAGACAGAGAGAGGAAGAGAGTGAAGGGGAAAGAAAGTCACATTCACATTTGCCATTTTATCAACAAATTTTTGCGAGAAATTTTTCAATTTCATATAAATAAAAGTCTTGTGACGAAAGCATATTCAGGACCCACAATATCTAATATTCACTTTTGTTTGTTTTTTTGTACCTTAAGTAGCTTTGCCGAAGCCAAATAAATTTTATTTTATTTAACAATATTTTATGTCTTCAATATAATCTTATTCGCGACACATTTTTGGGGATTTAAGGGGCTTTAGTCACTAGTCTTTTCCCTCCTGTAGTTTTGAAATTTTATATCCATTTGACAGTGCTACTTGTCGAAGGTGTTTAGGTATAAATAGTCTAAATTTTAAAAACAAATCAGAATTAAATCTCAACCAGTGGACTGCAGTCTACAGTGCTTTGTGAAATTCATAGTTATAAATTAAAATGAAAATTTGAATTAAAGATATATTCCCAAGCAAACAAATAAAATGTTACTATTTTAAAAGCGCTACAAATACAAAAGTTTAGCCGTAGTTGTAGCCGTAATCAAATATCTTTACCTGTATTAAAAAGTATCCCGTGTGTCGCTTTAGATTGAATGCAACGTGCAACACGGAAAAGTCGCCTTCGCGACGCGTCGAAGTGAAATTGCGATGCATCATGCTAATCAAATCGAACTGGTTAAGTGTCATCCCGGGTACAAAGGACACGGCATCATCGTGATTCTGCCACTCGTAAACCAGCTGCTGGTTCGTGTATCCATCTGTAAATCAACATGCCATTAACAACTTGCCCCATGCAGCACAAGTACAACCTACAGCTACCAATGATGAGGGGGCACGACTGTCGATCCATGGGAAAGTTCTTTAGCTCCATTGGACAGGTCGCCTTGATGGTCAAACTGCAAGGAAAACCTAGTGAAAACCTCGACATACTTATATATATATATGTATACATATGTACATTAGAGTGGGTCAATTTGTATGGAGCAAAAATAAATTTTTTTCGATATCAAGCGGTTATCAAAATTGTAATCTACGACGAATTCTAAGAAGATTTGCCCAAGAAACCATGGGTCTAAAGTCAAAATCGAGCTTCCGATTTTTAACGAGAAATATGGGAAATAGTATGAAAAGTCAAAAATTATCATAATTTCTCGTTAAAAATCGGAAGCTCGATTTTGACTTTAGACCCATGGTTTCTTGGGCAAATCTTCTTAGAATTCGTCGTAGATTACGATTTTGACAACCGCTTGAAATCGAAAAAATTGACCCACTCTAATGTACATACATGAATATACATGAATTCACACTTAACTATATTTATACGAGTCAACACTTAGTAATCTATGTTGCTTAAAGTTTCAAAACTTCTTCGTTCTTTTTCAGCTATACGAATTTGTTTTTGATTTGATAAAACTTCAGTGTTTATTATACTCTCGTATTGAAATTTTTAGTGCAGTTTGAGAATTGACTATACTAAAACTAAAGGCTCTGATGATGAGGTTATCTTTTTTTTCTGACCAGGCTACAAAATAATGATTATCTTTATATTTATTGATTTACTTACAATTAAGTAATAAATTGTGAGTAATATCTTATAACTTAAACAGTAATTATTATTTTTGAGCCAACAAAACAATAATGATCAAATATCTATTATTATCTACTTTTGTTAAAAATTTTTAGGAACTCAAAAATTTATTACTAAAGTTTGAGTGGTCTCACTTATTAAGAATCTTCGTAAATTTTTCGCATTAAATGTCAAAGCTACATATTTATGCATATTTTTAATTAAAAACGATCGTTTTTAACATTGGTTGAATTTTAGTGAATATTGTAAAAAGTCAATTTCATCATTATCATCATCATCAATCATCATCAAATCTTTTTGTGAGTAAATTTGTAAAAATCATACATATATACATATGTAATCAAAGTTACAATAAGTAAATGATATGTTAAAAAAATAAAAAAACAAAATAATTATTATTTACAGTCCCTGATTTTTCTATCTGCTTAATACAAGTGCACATACTTATGTAGTTAAATAAAGAAATCAAGAACAATAAATGGAAAGAGAGAGTTTAGTAGAATGGTATGGTTAGATGTAAATGGGTTACCGCATGGAGTAGAGAATGCCTCCATCCTGGTCGAGTCTGAGCAACTTGTTGGGCACTGTTATTGTGTGTATGTGCGAATGCTTGCCATTGTAGAAGTAAGTATCCGGTCGCCAGATTTTGTCCAGCATTTTAATGCTAAGCGACAGGCTCTTGATGGGCCCCTGAAAGCTCAGTCGCTTATCCCGCCAATATTGCCGGAAATAACAGTCCATGGAGTAGTCCATATCGAGTTCCGAAACGGGTCCCATGCTCCGGATAAGTATATTCGTTCTAACCACCGTCGGCAGTCCCTGGCCATGTGTGGGCAGCTGTGATTGCTCGTAACGCTTCAATAGATTCTCCAGAATACTTGATATATTTCGACTTAACATATCCGCGGATGCGGTGCGTCGACCAGATGCAACTGCTTCAAACGCGTTCGTGTTCGTCGCATTCACATAGCGTCGACTGAGGCGACTCTTCCCCGTAGCGATTTCCCCCGTGGTGCTTGACTGGACACTGGACGTGGCTCGAAAGGACTCGTAGATGCGACTGGCCTTGAACTCGCTCGTTATCGTCGGCATCGTCGACATCTTTGGAATCTCCATTGTCGCCTCCATTGGGAAGAGCACTCCCGCTTCCGATGTGCTCACTGTGGGTATGCTCTCGCCCCAGTGCCGGTCGAGTGTGCAGATGTAAGTCAAGACGCTGTCAAAGAATTTGTTTAGTGCGAGTACTCGTTTTCCCCTTTTGATTCTCTTTTTTAAATTCACATTCTCATTTCATAAGTACTGTTGAGTGAATCACAAAAGCCCAACGAAAATCTTTCTCTTATTATTCTTCTATATCTTTTTTATTATTTTCTTTCAGAAAACATATTTTTTTTTTAGGAAGATCGTCAAAAAAATGCGAATTGCCCTATGATTATTTTGAAAAAAGTTTGGAGCATGTGCATTTATTATGTTCAAATGCTCGTTTGGCGATGCAGCTTTGGAGAATTTAAAAATCGAAAATCAAAACCCTTTTCTAAAAAATATATAGTATCTTTGCTAGACTCCTGACTTTAAAAAATGTTGCAAGCCTTTACTCCATAGGTGCCAATAGTCATGCAATCAGAGGGTTTTATAAATTATGTCACGTCATCTATTGTATAATTTAAATAATCTTTTCATAAAGAACCTGAATTATTTACTCTGCATTTTATTTTCTATTTTAAGAGGCGTGCTTGATTTTGTACCTTTTCCTAGAATATAACAACCGATTTTAAATGTGCCCATTGAAAATGGTAAAAAAAGGGTATAATGTAAAATTATTTTGTGATTATGTTTTGTAAGAAAAAGAGGCAAGGTTTTTAATTGAATGAAAAACGGAAAAACAGAATATTAAATTTCGGGCGTGTTTTTGTGATATAAATATGAAATTTTAACATTGTAAATTGGAGATTATGTAGAAGTTTTCTATCGGAGATTGCGCCTTTTTTAGTTGTAATTAAAATGAAAATAACAATACGCAGTTATTTCGTAGTAAAGTCTGATTTTCGACCGATCGTCCTTATGACAGCTATATGATGGTACACTCAATTTTTATCCTTCAACGTATGTTGTAGGCCACGGTCTCACAGTAAAGTGCATTTTTTATTTTACTATATGATAGAAGTAATTTTACTAGGAAAAAAAATATTAGCGATATTTTTATATTCACAATTAGTTTAGCATTAAAAGCACGAAATCCCGCAAAATAAATATTCGACCACCTGATTTCAAACATTCTTAACACCCTTATTAACCTTATTTTATTTATTTATTAAGTTTGAAAACATATATTTCAAGCATTTCTTCATCATGAAAAAAAAAATAATTTTTTTTCCGCTTGTGCAGTTTGGGAAAATTGACTATTTAAAAATAATTTAGGTAAAGATTTTTTTCAGTGCAGCCATATCCATGCAACAAAACACAACTAAATACTTGTAAATAAAATAAAGTGCACCAACAGCCCCACAGCTCGATGAAAGCCATTTATGTTTTATAATTTCTGCTTGGGGGATGTTTTTTTCGACCATTGTTTCATCCTTGAAGTGGCTTTAGTAATTAAACACTTGAGATGGAAATTGTAAGGCAGAGCAAAAAGAATTGTAGGTTGCTCCCCCACCTCCATCTACATTCTCCCCCACATAATCTTACAGACTCTTGTAGAACAATCAGTAATTGCTGGAAATGTAGGTGAGTATTTCAAAGCGTTCTTCGATGGGAGTTTTATTTCACATTATCACATTAGAAAAATCTTGGAAATGTAATTAAAAAGATTTTCGTCAGTGATTTAGTTACATCCAGCTACATTTGATTGCAATAATATGGCTGTGAGCTAAAATAACCTTCCTGCAGAGTGTGAATAACTGTGACATTCGGGAACAAAAGCCAAGAAGTGGCATGTGGCAACATGACGAAACAACGGAAAATGCAGAAATAAACGACGCGTTATTTTTCTGAAAAACAAAAGAATGCTTGGATAATTTCTACCCATGAATATGAATATGAATTTGAGTATGAATGTAAATGTGAGTGTGAGTGTAAATATGAGTGTGTAATGCACATAAGTATACACATTTTTTCATATGTTTCGAAACATTCTAGATTCAAAAAAATTTTGTAGAAACCATTTAGAGGAATTAAGATACCGTATACGACCTGTTTTTCGCAGTCCGAAGTGAAATTCGCTGCGTATTCTGACAGATTTTAAAATTTTTTCGATTGAATCGGATATTTACGAATTATTTGCCTTTTCTTATGCTGAGACATAATCATTTGAATTTACACTTGCACTTCAAAATAATTTATTTTTCCTTTTAGATATAAAACACTAAGCAATAAGATTTGAAAAATGTGTTGAATAAATCTACACCCTGGGAAGGAATAGAAAAATAGTAATAGTTTTAAAAATTTTTTTTTTTTTTTTAACAAAAATTTATGAGTTTATTTAAAATATTTACAATTGTTGCAGCGTCTGTTGTAAGGATCAATTTGTTCTGCCGTGTGGATGTTACAGAAAACTGGACAATATGTCTTGGGGTAGTTAACATAGAGTAGAATATGTATACATGTGGTGAGTATGTTTTATTTGATTAAAATGAATTTTAAATTATAATAATTTTATAGTCATTTTAAGTAACCGTTATATTACAAGACACATATGGAGAATGGGATCAGGGAAAGTGATATTTGCTTGTAAGAGTTTTTGTACTGTGGATAAGGTGTTGATGGCAAATGGGAAAGGAACATATGTACTATAGGAAATGGAAAAGATATGTGTATGTATGTAATGCCGAAAAAATGGGAGGTAACACAATGTACCGAATTCTATATATGCACTCCATTTTATTTTTATTTTTTGACAGAAATTAAGAGTAGAAGCTGTCTTTTAAACAAAAACAATTTTCTGTTTTATGCTGTCCTACGAACAGAATTTTCAAGTTTCTCTCTGAGCATTGCTAATTATGTTATGTTCTGAAATCTTTCCGAAACTATGGATAGTGTTACACTGCCAAGAAGGTACTACTTATACCATATAGGGCCATTATGGTAACAGCGACTTAATAGATAACTCAGTGAATGGTGTCACTGTGCAACGCGTGTGTTGTTTACTGGCCGCGGGTGGTTGCCTTGGTTCAGCTTTTGAGCTACTAAATAAGTTGAAAATAAAAAAGTGGATGCAAGTGTTATTCAGTTCACGACCTTGCAACCGGCCGCTGTCAATGTTGTATGTTGTGTGTTGTGGAGCAGTCGTTGCATTTACATACATACATACATATGTTATGCGTGGAGTGTCTGCAAAAATTGGTGACATGTTGCAACAACGCCGCTGTCGATGTCGATACGGCCATGTGCCCGCCTGGGGCTAGACTTATGCAAGTGTAGCACAAGCCTCATAATTGGTAAACACTGCCCCCCTTTTTCCCTATTCTCACTCCCTCTGTGTGTTTTTCTGTTAATTACTTCCTTTGATTTCCTTTAGCGATATTGCGAAAATCTCCCTCAAATTTCGCATTTCCAGCATTGAAATAGTACATTTTTTGTGAAGTTAAATCAAAGTCTTATAGTATATTACAGCCTGACGAATAGTGTAGTTGGGCTGTCGGCTTATCATTTTCCACTTGTAATAAAAATTGCATCATTTGCAAAATATAAGTTTTCTATGCGACACGTTGCATGTTTGTTTGCTGTGCGCACACACACTTAGGCCCTAACACCCCAGCACACAGTAACACACATACACTTAGCTTAACTAAGTTCCATAAAGCGCAATGGCTTTGTTAACAGGTTGGTCTCAATTTCTGTTTCAGTTTTAGCTTTAATTTGGGTCTCAATTTGATTTTGAGTTCAGTTTGTTGAGTTAATTGAGGATGAATAAACTAGCAGGCAATCAACTTAAGTTCCCCCCTTATTGTCCCCTCATTGTCATGTCGACCCCCTTTCTTTATAAGCATGTGTCTAGATGATTCTTCCGCCAGCCACTTGACCGCGTCTGACAGATTTGCAGCTTTAAGCCAAGCAATGCATATTGAACGGTTGCTGTCATAATAAGGACTGCAGCGACTAAAAGTGTTAAGGAGGTAATGGAGGTGTGGGGTGTGGGCACTTACCACGTTACGATACCAATCGGTCGCTGAAATAAAGTCATCATCAAACTGCGCTTAAGTCCGACTCAGCAATTAAATTTAATCTTTTTTTTGGATATAACGTATTGGATATAACGTATTACGAACTGGACCTAATCTATCACTATCAGTGACTCGTAGATGAAACCCAAAAAAAAAGTTAATAGAAAGCAAATGCGTTGCGTTCGTTGTTGCACGCTTGGCGTCTAAATCCCGACAAGGCGGCTGAGACAAGCCTAAGTCGACTCTGGGTCTCTGAGTCTGACTGTCTGACGTCGCTCGGAATCTGGCATGCGCAAAGCAAATCTAACACATCAAACTACTGTGTTTAGCTGTGTGTGGGTGTCTATGGTGTCTAGGGTCTAGGGTATCTAGTTGTTTGCCGTGTCAGCTTGTGTGGTTGTTGGTCTCGTTGTCTCATTGTCTGCCTGCCTGTATAGGGATGTCTGGTCATTACATGCTGTTACTGTTACACTTCCATTCATGGGAATTTGTGACCCCGACACAGATCTCACACTCCTATTTGCCCAATAATTTGGACTTTAATGTATTCCAAATCTACAAGATGCAATTGCATTTTTTTTGACATTTGCTTACCCAAGGCCAGTACTAAATTAATAATCGATGCTCTATCACTTATTCTGTACCTCCGTAAATTTATGGACACCAATATCTCATGCTTTTTTTATACATAATGCAAATTGTTTTATTACTTTTTAATAACAAGTCATTAAATTTTAGTACCCAAAAAAGGTTTTGAAAATTAAAGAGTCTAAATGTGTCTAAATGTTCGTCTTTTACCACATTTTCCAAAAAGTTTTTACAGAAAATGTCCTGATACTTAGAATAGACTAAGGTATATACAGCTGCTGTCAAAATAATAGTAGTGCCACCAGACAAAAAAATTAGGCTTTGATGCTTCGTATGCAAGTAAGAGATTTTGTTTTCTGACTTTGTCGGATCATAGTGTGGGAAATGCATCGTTAGGACTTAAAAGCTTCTTCTATTTTTGAGTTTTTCCGTAATTTCATGATCTACGTTAAATTTATTCCGGTCAAAATAATAGAAGTCATGAAATTGATCTTAAATTTACTTTTTATTTATTTAGAAGAATACTCTGATAAAAAAAGGATCTAAAATCATGATTTTGGTCTCAGAACTAAGAACTTTGGTCTAGATTCTAGAACATGAAAATCTTGAAGAAAGAAAACACATCTTGACTCTAAGAACATTTCATTTAAGACCACGCTCTTATTTTTAAGATCACAAATTCTTATCACTGCGGACGGCAGTCCGCGCTAGTGACGAAAGCAGCACGAAGGGTGCGAAAGCGACTAGCATATATACACAGGAAGAATGGAAAATTTGCTATGACTGTCCGATCAAGTCGAGTTAAATACCGATCGAAAGGTATCAACTTAACTTACAAATGTGCATACTAAGACTTTTAAAAACTCACCTGGTTCATGAGATAAACAGGTGTAAGTTGGAGGGGCAAAAATTTAAATGATTGGAGCTAATGGGGCCGTTGGAGCCTTTCTGAATTTTTTTTTAATTTTTTACTATTTTAATCAAAATTACGCGTCGAATGACACCTCGATCAACAAAATCCGACCGCTGGTTCGAAAGATAATTAATTTTGAAATTTTTAGGGGCCTTCCGAAAATGAGATGAAAAGTCAGTCTGTCTGTCTGTTTGTTTGTTTGTTTGTTAGTATCAAAGCGTTGATTTAGCTGAAATGTTTGAATGAGGACTTGTTCCCGCTCAAAAATATAGAAACGTTTGTTCTACGACTTTTTCGAAAAATCGCTAGTTTAGCGGGAAATTGCTAAAAACCGCTATAATTTAATCCAAATAACACGTATCTGTCAAAATTCGTTTGGACAAGATATTACCTATTAACTGAATATACCTTTTACCTTTACACTATTGCATGTACATATGCAGTATATACACTGCTTGCAGCGTAATGCGGAAATAAACTGCTTGCAAGTGGTGAATTCTTTTTGCGGCAGATAAATCATTTTATAATCAAAAATATAAAATCGTTTGTTCTACGACTTTTTCGAAAAATCGCTAGTTTAGCGGGAATTCGCTAAAAACCGCTAAAATTTAAGCCCCCATAGCATCCAAATGATAGAAGCTACAGATCTATATATCGTTGAAAATGTATTTCGAAGAGCTCTTAGACATACCTTAAAAGCTTTTTTTTTAATTATAAGGGTAAACAGTTACAGGTTAAATAAGGTATTTTTTCCCACATTTTGACAATTTAAGAAAAATCTACACAACAAATCACATCAAATATTGCAGTTTTAAAATTTCTGATGTCTTATTCAAAAATTTCTGATATCCCATAAAAAAACCTTTTTACGAGGTAAAAGCCTAGTGACGAAAACATTTTCATGCCCCAAAATTTCTGATATTCAATTTTGTGACGAATAATATTAATTTTTACATATTAATTATTTTAAACAAAATTTTGACACTCGGCACATTGCGCTAAAATGTCTCAATTCTTCATACCAAATAAAACTTACTGTTTTGCGCAGTGCCGAATGCAAAAATTTTGTTTAAAATAATTTATATGTAAAAATTAATATTATTCGTCACAAAATTGGATATCAGAAATTTTGGGGCATAAAAATGTTTTCGTCACTAGACTTTTACCTTGAAAAGAGGTTTTTTTATGGGATATCAGAAATTTTTGAATAAGACAACAGAAATTTTGAAATTGCAATATTTTTTGACAGTATAGCTTTGTCAACTTTGTTTATTGCTTGTATAGTTAAAACAAACTGTCTGGCAACACTGGTCCCCTTTACAAGCACACTTGCCCAGCGCAAAAGCTATCAGCACTCTTCAACTGTGGCTGCTATGACACTTTGCTGCTGCTGTCCTATTCCCATTCTAAGTATAATGTATATATTCAGCTAACAGGTAATTTCCGCATTACGCTGCAAGCAGTTTACATACTGCATATGTACATGCCTAAGAGCCTTTCGAAATACCTTTTCAACGATATATAAATCGCATCTGTAGCTTCTATCGTTTGGATGCTATGGGGGTTTCAATTTTACCGGTTTTTAGCGATTTCCCGCTAAACTAGCGATTTTTCGAAAAAGTCGTAGAACAAACGTTTCTAGATTTTTGAGCGGGAACAAGTCCTCATTCAAACTTCTAAGCTTTAAGAAAGATTTGATCCAAACAGACAAACGGATCCTCTTCCAATTCAAAGTTAAACGTACATATTCAGTTAATAGGTTATATCTTCCAAACCAATCAACAAAACTTTATATATGATATATCAAAACGCGAAATTTTACAAGCTCAAACATATTGAAAATTAAAAAAAATCGTTAGCGGCGTTTTCTCAAAAACCGCCAATAGGTGGAAAAATTACCTTATTTCACCTGTAGATTTTTACCTGTGTACTTTAGAAAAAAAGTTTGAAGGTATGCTTAAAAGCCCTTCAAAGAACCTTTCAAACGACATATAGATCATATCTGTTGCTTCTATGGTTTGAACACTATAGGGGCTTTTAATTTTAGAGGGTTTTAGCGATTTCCCGCTAAACTAGCGATTTTTCGAAAAAGTCGTAGAACAAACGTTTCTAGATTTTTGAGCGGGAACAAGTCCTCATTCAAACTTTTAAGCTAAATCAACGATTTGATCCTAACAAACAGACAAACAACAGACTGACTTTTCATCTCGTTTTGAGAAGGGCACCAAAAATTTCAAAATTAATTATCTTCTGAACCAGTGATCGGATTTTTTGATGAGAATAGTAAAAAATTTTTCCCCTCCCACTTACACCTGTTTATCTTACGAACCAGGTGAGTTTCCAAAAGTCTTAGTATGCACATTTGTAAGTTAGATTGATACCTTTCGATCGGTATATAACTCGACCCGATCGGACGGTCATAGCAAATTTTCCATTCTTCCTGTGTATATATGCTAGTCGCTTTCGCACACTTCGTGCTGCTTTCGTCACTAGCGCGGACTGCCGTCCGCAGTGATAGACCAAAAAGTTTTGAATGCTCAAGACAAAAGGTCACAAATAAAGATTAAAGATCTCAATAAAAGATTAACATTTTAAGAAGAATGAAGTAAGTTTTAGTTAACTTGAGGTCTAGTAATGTCGATATACCACTAAACAAAAAACAACAACACACAAAACACTTGCAGAACGCAAGGAGCATGGTTTGGTATACAGCCGTTACAAGAGATGCCATCTCTATCATCAGTACTTAAAATGTTTGTATACAGCTGTTTCAAGAGATACCAATCAGTGCTGCGAACTTTTTATGAAAAAAAGCTGTTTTTGACTGGAGAGAAGGAAAAAAGCTGAAAATATTCTGAAAAAAGCCCAAAAAAAAAATCGCATTGTTATGGTCTTAATTTATGAGCTTTATTTATAATATTTTCAACAGGTCGTCTAATTCTTCGCGATTTGTTTTATTATTTGGTTGTAAGTGGTTACATATGCACGCAAATCACCTAGCTTCGCAGTAAACGTAGTCTTGCAGTAGACCCTTTCCTCGTTCGTGTCATCCCTGCAAAGCCATGTCTATAATTCTTTGCTCTTTAGCATAGCAAAACATGAGTAAATCACCCACCACTTCCGCGCATTTTTTATATTGTGATGATAGTTTGCCGTAAAGTAGTGGTGGTGGTATTGGAAAATATCGATAAAAACGTATAAGTAAGCTGCCACTCTTACATATATTTCTTCCAAAACTGGTACATGTTTGCCGCAGTAGTAAAATTTTTCCGCAAACTTATTAAGCAACTTTTTTTTTTTGAAACCAAAATTTTTTTCTTGCAAGTGCTGCTACATATTTTTATGAAA
>JBAMBJ010004279.1:0-68557 GCA_037043495.1 Drosophila recens
GTCATCAAGTGTGGTCATTGTTATTAGTTGTCTATTATAAGTTTCGAAAAAATCATTTACCGTTAGATTTCAGGTTGCTTTATCTGAACTTTCGCTTTAGGCGCAACTTTTCATGCGAAATTCAATTAAAGGCAGTGCCTTTGTAATTGTTCCCAAGAAATGTCCTGATGACAAATAAATTTCGTCAGTATTTATTTCCAAGTGCTGAGTCTATTGATAAGGAGAAATTAACTGATAAACGCAGACGATCAATTCTGAATTGAATACAGAAGGGTACGGCACCAATATCCTAAGAAATTCGCTACAATCGCTTCACATTACAAGAGTTTCCAACCGGCTTCACGACAGTTTGTCCCAGCAGCGACAATTTGATCAAATCCAACTATATCAAAAACTGGTTCGAAAACAACAACAAAATTTCATAAGTTTCAAACAATTCATTTTTCCAGCTCAAAAAAATTTGTCCAATTTTAAAAACTGATTTTTTGCAGTTGCCAGAACACTTTCGAGTACCAAATTTGTCAGAGTATGAAGGCAATTCCAAGTTGAAGACAAAAGTACGTCTTTGCAACATCTAGTATTGCTAGTTTATGGGTTTCAGTAAGAGCTGTCTTATCCGATTTTTATTTGTAATTTCCTATCTTAGAATAACTTTTAATAAGCTAAATTAAAAAAATTAAAAATATATTGTTCAAAATTCTGAATGGAGTATCAATATATCTGTATTTAATTGTTACGAATATCTACGAAAATCACGTGAAGAAATCGATTTTTCCACATTTATAGAAATGATCGCATGCATAATACACCTACATTTAGATGATGTTGCATGCAACTTGACAAAGACATAATGTGCGCCCATTTTCGATGACACGAATAGGGGGTCAAACAAGCGTAAAGTGCAAAGAAAGAACTCGTTGAGCGGCGTTGCATATTACAGCACAACTCGGATAGGGTGTCGATGATGATAAGTGAGAACTCGAGCTGAGCATAGCAACAAGATATCAAAGATTTCGTGTTTTATGCTCACATATATTTACCCATAAAAAAAACCTCTTTACGAGGTAAAATAGGTGCCTAGTGACGAAAACATTTTTCATACCCCAAAATTTCTGATATCCAATTTTGTGACGAACAACATTAAGTTTTGACACATAAATTGTTTTAAACAAAAATTTTGGCATTCGGCACTGCGCAAAACAGTGAGTTTTATTTGGTATTAGAATTGAGACATATTTAGCGCAATGTGCCGAGTGCCAAAAATTTTGTTTAAAATAATTTATGTGTAAAACTTAATATTATTCGTCACAAAATTGGATATCAGAAATTTTGGGGCATGAAAATGTTTTCGTCACTAGACTTTTACCTCGTAAAGAGGTTTTTTTTATGGGTAAATATATATGAGCATAAAACACGAAATCTTTATACTTATTTATATGCTCAGCTCAAGTTCTCACTTATCATCATCGTTACCCTATCCGAATTGTGCTGTAATATGAAACGCCGCTCAACGAGTTCTTTCTTTACACTTTACGCTTGTTTTACCCCCTTGTCGTGTCATCGAAATGGGGCATTATAATCTTTGTCAAGTTGCATGCAACATCATCTAAATGTAGGTGTATTATGCATGCGTTCTTTTCTATAAATGTGGAAAAATCAAATTCTTCTCGTAACAATTAGATACATATATTTTGATACTCCATTCAGAATTTTAAACAATATATTATTTAATTTTATTTAATTTATCTTATTAAAAGTTATTCATTAGATAGGAAATTGCAAATAAAAAACGGATAAGACAGCTCTTACTGAAACCCATAAACTAGCAATACTAGATGTTGCAAAAAACCATACTTTTGTCTTCAACTTAGATTGCCTTCACTTTGGAGCGGTCGCTGCTCGACAAAATTTTGGTGTACTCGAAGTGTTGTTATTGGCAACTGCAAATCAGTTTTAAAATTGGATACAGTAGAGTTTTTTTTTGAGCTGGAGCGAATAATTCCCGATTTGGGCTTTATGGAAATTTTTTGATTGTTGTTTTCAGACCAATTTTTGATATAGTTTTCTTTAGTTTGATCAAATTGTCCTTTGCTGGGACTAAACGAGTTAATATCAGTGAAATATTCCGGTTGGAGCTCTTAGTATCCTTGTAAGCAAGGACCTTAGCAATTTCTTAGGATGATAGTGCCGTACCCTTTCCTGTATTCAATTCGGAATTGATATCTGCGTTTTTCAGTTATTTTCTACTTATCAATAGACTCAGTACTTGAAATAAATACTGACGAAATTTATTTGTCATCAGGACATTTCTTGGGAACAATTACAAAGGCACTGCCTTTAATTGAATTTCGCATGAAAAGTTGCGCCAAAGCGAAAGTTCAGATAAAGCAACCTGAAATCTAACGGTAAATGATTTTTTTCGAAACTTATAATAGACAACTAATAACAATGACCACACTTGATGACGAATTTAAGGTACCGTTATTGTCAATCAATATTTTTTAATGCAAAAATAAGGTGCCTTTAATTAAATTTCGGGGAGTGTATATTATATATTATGAATATTTGTAATGCATTTATTTAACAGATTGGTTTAAAAACTGACTTTTCCTGAGATAACGCATCCTTTTTTCTTTCAAGCCTCACTTTATCGATGTAGCTGTTAAAATATTGTTAAAGATCTCTGTCTTTATCGCTTATAGATTGTCTCTTTCTGTTGGCCAAGGGTATACAGACTTCAATTTGCCATAGATAACACTTGTTGATTATTCTTGGTTGTTTTGTTTGCCCCTTTTTTTGGCACTGAAAACTGTTTGACTACTTTGTTTACTTTTGTGACTGTTGTTGTTGTTGCTTTTGTTGTTGGTTTTCTGCTCTTTTGTTGTGCTTCTCAAAATTTGTATTGTCATTTCGGTAGCGTTCGTCTAGTTTTGGCCTCGTCTTGTCTCAGCTGGCCAACGCAAGCTGAGCCAGGCCAGGCCAAAAGGCTTAGGCTAATTTGTGTTTACTTTTTTTATTGTCTGCCCTTGCCACTGTCCGTGCCAAAAGTGCCTTCAATTGAATGCAATTGTTTGCCTCATTCATGGCTATAAATAGTTTAGGTTTTTTTTGTTTTCTTCTCTTTCTTTTGCCGCTAATAATTTGCGTTTTATGTCTAATCGCTGGCAGTTGGCGCAGATGTTTCCGGTTAGCTGCACTGCGTCCCAGTGCGTGGGTTGATTGAACTTAGCATTTTGCATGGGATGAGATGCAGTCGGCAAATTGACTGCGGATCAAGCTGAGCAAACAAATCTTCCCCACTCGGAGCAGTCTCCAGACAGTCTTCGATTAACAGTATAATGTTTCCAGGATATGGCAGGACACAGACTGAGTTGATATTTGAACGCAATGAAAGCCTCAAAATATTGCCAATTTCTGTATGAATATTTCTAGAATACACCTTCAATTTAAATATAATATGATACCATTTTTTTAATAAACTTTCTATTTCAAATTTTTATTTTATTTTGACTTTGAATTTTTTTTTTTAAATATTTATTTATTTGCAAGTTATAAATTTTTGCATCTTTCAAGCTTTAACCATATGTTCTAATTTCCATTTCCAGGTTAATGTCATTTAATTGTTGCTTTAAATTAATCCTAATGATCTTTTTGAAAGGTTAACCATTTTATTGCGAAATAACAAAGAATACAATTATTGTTATGTAAAGATACTTTTGTAATATTTCTGTATCAATATACCTATTAAAAAAGAATACAATTATATATTAATAGAGAAATTTTTAAATAAAAGAATGAAAAGAAATATGTATATAGTTGAGGAAATCACCAAATTAGTTTGGACAAGCATAATTGTTTTATTGAGAAAGATTGAAAATTAGAACTGCAGAAAATTAATTTTTTATAGCTTTCACAGTGGAATCTGTGACTTAATTATAATTAATAGTTGTTTAATATTTTGATTGCCTTTGAATGTTCATAAAGTTAAATGGGCATAACTCAATGGCCACGACTGTCTCTGTCTGTAGCGCAGTTATTCATATGTGGTGTCTGTTGTGGGTGTCGTTAGACTAACCACATAAAATCCTCATTAATTTACAAGCTTTCACACACAGCAGACAACAGCAAATGACTTTCACTCGTTTAATCATCATGATCATCATTGGGAGGGTTTCAGTCATCTTTGTCTAGAATCAGTTTATTATCATAATGGGCTCTCCTAATGGCATTTTCAGTGTGGCTGACAAACCTCAGGTCTGACCAAAAAAATTAAATATATGTATGTATATAGAAGAAGCAGAAAATAACCACAACAGTTGTTGTTGTTTTTGTTGAATTAATACCCATTGTTTGTAGTCAGTCATTCAGCACTTTGATGACTTTGTCAGCATTTGTACATTTACTCGACTCGACTTCGGCTTTATCTAATAAAACTGCAAAAAAAAGTAAAACAAAGATAATTACACACAACCACTGTGTGTGAGTATGTGTGGATTTATCTATTTTACATATAGAGCGAGCATTTGTTTATCGTTTCGCTTCAACTTCCTTGGCGGTCCCTTTGGGAGCATTCGCATCTTGCGGCTTGCAAATATGGAAAATAAAAAGAAACTCGAATGCTTCGGTTCTTCTGCGCATAAAATGCGCAAATGCGCGGCGAGATAGACTCGATGTGAACTGAAGTAAGACCTCAAAAGCGGGTCATGTATTTAGCACCCATAAATTATCTAACATTTTGTTCTGCAACTTTAGTTTTGAAATTCGCTTTGATTTCTTTATAGCTAAGTCAAATTTATATCGAGTT
Source organism: Drosophila recens (assembly GCA_037043495.1). Classification (NCBI taxonomy): domain Eukaryota; kingdom Metazoa; phylum Arthropoda; class Insecta; order Diptera; family Drosophilidae; genus Drosophila; species Drosophila recens. Next base: position 4,805 of record JBAMBJ010004279.1, read on the forward strand.
TAATTTCGAAATCTATCGCCAACCAATATCGATATAACGAGTTTTCCTAAAAAGAAATTTAAAGAAAAGAATTATAAATACAAAATACAAATAATAAATTGAAAATCAGACCAACTTTAAACTTTCATAACTTCCAAAACCGAACAGAATTCCAAGCGGGATGTCATTTAAATCATGGTTTGCTTCAAATATTCTTAGTTCATTCTGCATTAAAATCTTATTTCGTAAGATATTTAAAATCGTACATTTCTAGTCGATTTTTTGATGTAAATATAATATAATATATTTCATATACCCAATAAATAATTAAATCTTCGAAATCATTTCATAGTAGTCAGCATTCAGTTACAGAAATTTCAGAAATGGCACTCGCAACTTATTTTTTTTTTTTTGCTCTTTTTTTTTTTTTTAAAATTACTTTTGGTTGGCAAAATGCTAATTAAATACTTTTTTCGCATCGCATTTTTTTCACAGACAATTATTATAAATTTACACGAGTCTTCCGAGTCTTAACTGTGTGTTAATAAAGCCAAAACAATTACTTCATTGTCATGAAATTTTCTTATAGTTTTTTTCGTTTGTTTTGCTTTCGTTTCGCAAAACGTGTTTAATGTAATATTTTACAATAAATATTTCACATGAAGTGTGCGCAATAAAAATGCAAATGGAAATGGAAAATGATTGCAACGCTTAATTTCCCTTTGTTTATTATTGATTTCGTTATTGCTTTACGCCTTTTATAAACTATTGTAAGTAAATGGAAGTGCTGTGGGCCGCCCTTGCGGCGATCGGCGTTCAATGCCAAAATGCCCAGTTACCTTTCGCAAACTGCCTACTGACCACCCTCCCTCCCTTTGGCAACACTGCCTGCCCTCCCCCCTTCCTGTCTGTTATACTCGGGCCCCTTGACGCTGAGTGATTTGCCTCGACGCGCTTTTTAAACAGCAAACAATATAAATAAAAATACGATTGTATATACGGAATAATAATTGACAAAGCCTCGCTCTCTTGGTCTCTATTTATTTCTTTCTCTCTCTTTTTCTCCTTCTCATTCTGTACTTCTCTCTTTTATATATTTATGCCAGAGCAGGCAAAATAAAAAAATTGTTTCTATATAAATTAGTCGACAACACATAATAATCCATGCGCCTGGCCGCCGCACCGGATACGCATTTTAAAAATTTTGTTGAATGAGTGTGTGTAAGTGTGACTGTGAGTGTGTATGTGTGAGTGTGTGTGCATAATGTACCCCTTCCCTATGAGTAGCGTTCCATCTACACTCGTTATATAGTAGATGAGTAAGCGCCTTGAATGTTATATTCAATTTAGAAGCCGGCGACAGCTGCTTACGCTTGTGGATGACTTATTTGTTACTCAAAAGCTCAACTATCTAACCACAATTGCAATAAATCAGACTCATAATAAAATCGTTATTCACACCATCATATAAATTCAGATATGCCCAGTTAGATGAGCACTTGGGAAACTTAAAAAAAAATAACAGTAATAATAGCAATTAAATGCTTTTTATATAGATATTTCTTAAAATGATGATTACATTGGTTTTTTGGAATCAATAAAAAAATAAATTAGTTTCTAAAAAATAATTCTGTTTGTCTGGAAATAGAAAACGGAAAACGATAAGATACTCCATAATTTGCTTAAAATTATAAAAATTCTCACAGCCCTAAAAATATAATATTGTTTTATTCTGTTCAAGTATGTTTTGGCTTTCTTATATTAGTATTTACAGGGTATTTTTTGCACTTCAGTCTCTTGTTTATATGTAGTAATTCCTTGCTTTATTGAGTTTCTTTATTATACACAGAATAGACCGCCTGGTGTGATTCATTAAGTGATTTTTTCCAACGCAAAATGTTTTTGTAAACAGTTTTTTTGCGTTGAATTTTTCGCTAGCTGGAAAATAAGTATATAAATAAACTTTGTTTCATACCTAAATATTTAAAGGAAATGCCTAAATCAAGTGTTCGAATAAAATATTATTCAAGTAATTCTTTGAAAATTCAATACTTATAGCGATGAAAAACGAACAATTTTGTATGGATTAACAGTGAGCACTGCGTGGTATCTGCTAGTCGATAAGAAATTAAATTTGTACGATTTCCTTTTATTTGATTTGATGGCATGAGACTTTAATTTGTCTAAAATGTTGTAAGTTTTGTTTCATTCTTATCAACGTCCTCTCCAAAATTAACATCTTCCTCCCTCCCTTGTGGCTGGTCATCCACACCCTTTCCTGAGTTGTGTGTGGTGTGTAGTGTGTAGTGTGTGTGTTGGCACTTTAATTAGAAGTTGCCTGCAGCTGCACCCAAATTGAAGTCACGTCAGCATATTTGCTGATTTCATTATGGCATTCTCCGTATTCCATAGAGTGTGTTGAATGTAAAATAAATTCGTTTACCTTTACACTTGGCTGGGAATTGTCCCTTCATTTTGGGCTGATTGATGTTTTTGGTTGAGTGAGTCGAAATCGTTAAATCACCCACAGATGCTCCATCAGTTAACGCTTTTCTCGTGAAAACATATAGTAGCAAAAATGTGTTGTAGAACAGGTGCAGCAGTCAGGTGTAACTTTAATGCCCCATTGCCATGATATTTACAGGGCTTGCCTATATACTAAGGTTACAGACCCCATTTAACGTTAAATATTTGTTTTTAACCATAATTGTTGCAAATATCAACTGTTTGTTTTTTTATTTCATATATTACAGGGTGACCAGAAATAACGGAGACAAACATTTTTAATTATAATTTTACTAAACGAGAGAAATTTAGCAAAGCAACAATTAGTAACGATAAAGTGGATTACTAGTAGTAAGATTCCCAGCCGGTTTCGAAATGGTCTAAACCAGTTGCCATGCACAGGCCCAAACGTGATCTAAAATTGTTGGCCATGGGCCGCAGGTCGGCGATAGGAGCGCATCCTTTTCACAGATGAGAAGCTGTTCACCGTCGAGCAGGCCCACAACCACCAAAACGACTGGATCTGGTCCGTAGAGGTTCCGAGTACGTCGGCCATTGTCAAACATCGCCAAAATCCGAAGTCCGTTATGGTCTAGGGCGGCATTTACGCCAGCGGCAAGAAACCCCTGGTTTTCGTGGATCAAGGGGTTAAAAGAAACCAAGAAGTGTACCGCCGCGACATTTTCGACGCCGTGGTAATTCCTTGGGCCCAGCTGCACTTCGGCGATGCGGACTGGACTTTTCAACAGGACTCCGGCCGGCTCACAAGGCGAAAATGACGCAAGACTGGTGCAAAACCCATTTTCCGGACTTCATCTCGTCTGCTGAATGGCCACCCTACTCGCCGGATCTCAACCCGATGAACTACAGCGTGTGGTCGACATTGGAGGCCAGGACCTGTGCTAAGCCTCACAAAAGTTTGGAGGCGCTGAAGCAATCGCTGCTCTTGGAATGGAACCGACTGTCTCCCGAGGACCTGCGGCCCATGGCCAACAATTTTAGATCACGTTTGGGCCTGTGCATGGCAACTGGATTAGACCATTTCGAAACCGGCTGGGAATCTTACTACTAGTGATCCACTTTATCGTTACTAATTGTTGCTTTGCTAAATTTCTCTCGTTTAGTAAAATTATAATTAAAAATGTTTGTCTCCGTTATTTCTGGTCACCCTGTATATAGAGAATACTGTTTCTATATTCGACTTCGCTTGAAATGAACAATAAATTAATAAACAAATAAAAATTATAATAATGTAATAGTTTATGAGAAGAAATACACAGATTTATTATTATTTATACTCGGTCTGTCTTAAAGCTTACACCCTGTTGCTATAAGGTTTTAAAACATTAGCTATATTTTGTCGTATTATACATATTTATTTATATTAAAACTTATAGCTCGAAGAGAGAATTCTTCAGACAAAGACTTGGGAAAAGAATGTTGGGCTTAAGTTTAATAAGTTTTCCCACAGCAATCATTTTGTTATTGTATATTTATGGATTTGTTTAGATTTATGACCATGTACTAATGACTTTTAAATGTTATGCCCATTACTGACATTTATTAACCTGATTTTTTCTTTTAATTGCAGGCTTCCATGGATCTGCCGCCGGATAAAGCCAAGCTCTTGCGTAATTACGATGACGAGAAGAAGTGGGACATGATATGCGATCAAGTAAGTAGATTTTCATAAATTCACAATTTAACTGCGTCGTCAAGTGTCCCCATCTCCTCCTCCCCCTTCTCTCGTAAGTTTCCCGCTTCATAATTTTAGTAGCTGCGTGTTTATCATAGTCGTTAAAGTCCAAAACTTCCTGTTTATGGCAAAAAAAAAGAACGCAAAGTTTAGAGATTAAAAGTGCCCCTAACTGTTGCTAAAGGCCAACGCCTAAAACTATTTGCTCTAAGCGCTTGCACCTTGAACTCTGACCTTAGAAATACACAACAGCAGCTCTAATTAACTATGCCAAATGACATGTGCCTTAATTGTAACTTGCATGTGCGTTTGATAAAAACAACTCGAAGTTCGCTTTACAAACGTTTACACGTGGTCACATAACGTGAAATCAGTATTATAATTGATGGGAGAAAAAAAAGTTGTAAAATTTTTTTTAATTATTTACTTAAGCTTAACATATATAAAAATGTTAAGACTAACTTTGAATATATCAACTTTGACAATTGTAATTTCTTATATTCTTTTTTCGAAATTCGGAAAACTGCCAACTGTTCCAATTCTAATTCGAGTTGAGACACATTCAGAAGACAATTTATAATGATCTCTTACAGCTGACACCTGAGACACTTACAGATACGTAAGTACTTCAGAAGTTGTCCCCTGCACTTGGGATTCCTATCTGTGTGCAATTTATCTTGAATTTGAACTCGCATGAACTTCATGTTAGAGAGATACAATTGTGTTGATATATTTGCTTTGTATATATATCATTATTCAGTGCGTGCTCGGCGTTTGGGTTTTATTTTATTTGTTGTTGTTGTCGTCTTCGTCGTCGTAGTCGTTGTTGTTTGATGCAAAATGAATCCAATTTCAAAACAATTTTCGGTGCTTATTTGAATCCAAATGGCGTTGGAACAATGCTCGACAATGGGGCATTAAAAATATAACATTTTCAGTATTAATGATTGGGCACATTGGAGCGGATATGATAGAGGCAGGAAGGGAGGGAGGGGATACATCCAGAGACATGTGTATTGCTCATGTCTACAAATTCACATTGCGTGCTCTGTCTGTGCTGTTATTGGAGTTATGACAAAACTATTAACGTGTGCGACAGAGCGTGCTTTCGATTTGACGGTTCTTGAGGCTGAGTTCAGTTGAGGCTGGGGCTCTGACTCTGACTCTGAAATGGTCTGCCTTGCCTGGCCAGAGCATTAAACTGGGTCACTGCATTTTCAAGAGCTGCGCCTAGAAAATATTCGCGTTCGTTGGCGTTGGAGTATCGCAGCCAACACACGATATACATCGAATACTTAACTATGCATCTGAGTATCCCCAACTAAAGGATACTCTTTAATATTGATGTGAAATATTGGTCGCGAAATGCACAACTTAAAGACTCTCTCCATAATTGCTATGAAATATTCAGGATATTGGACTGACATATAAATATGTTTGTATACTCAAAATCAAACCTAAACAAATTTGAAAACTCGTTTAAAAGTGGCCAGAAAAAGATACAATCTGCGATCGTTTGAAACTTTCAGAATATAGGAAAGAAATATTAATATTGAATATTAACCAAACCTCAAATAGATTTATTTCAAAAGACTATACAAATTTGAAACTGATAGTGTTGTTGACTATCATACCCATTATTTTTGTGTTTATAGGGTATCTAGAAATTCTCCGTTGGCGGTTCCTCAACCGCCTGCATGCCGACAGACCTGTTTTCCATAAATTCAGGCACTTCTTGAATGAAAACTCAGCCCACAAACAATGGACAAAAGTTGTCGTCGTCGTCGTCGTTGGCGAGGACTTTTCTCTCTCTCTCTGTCTCCTTCTCTCTTTCTGTAACGTTGTCCCGCTCTTGATGCCAATCCCGCGACGACAACAACATTGGCAAATCCAAAAAGCACTCGACTCCACTTCAGCACCACTCACACGGCCTGTTGGTTGGTGGTGCATGTGGCATGTGGTGCGGCGGTGGTTCACAGTGACAAAATGCAAATTATTATGACTGCGATAAATTGCAGTTTTTAATCGCTGGAGCCGCTTGGACGCCCCATACCAGGTTTAAATATATGTATATCTCTCTTGTTTCTCTCTGTCTCTCTCTTGACTTCTTCTTCTTCTTCTTGCTGTTTTTCTATTTGTGCCTTACTGTTGTTGTTGTTGGTGTTGCTGTAGTATACGACTAGGAAAAGAATGAAACTGGTTTTCCTTCGTGTCAGTTGCACAGGCAAAAGCAACAAAACCCACACATAGTTTTAGTTGTAGTCATGAGATGTTGTTTTTATTGTTGTTGTTGTTAGTGTTGTTGTTGGCATAGTAAAAAGTCAAAAACAAGTATACCACGCTTCATGCTTAAAAATGTTTAAAAGTTAGGCAAGCTATCGATGCTTATATGATCGCCCCATGGTCTTGAGAGGCAGTTGAAGAGTAGGGAGAGGGGGAACCCAGAGCTATATACCGTAAACATGGCTCACAAATATGCAGTTGGCAAGACGAATAAATACAACACAGAAAAAACACACACCAAACACCATATAGCCAAAACAAAAGTAAAAGCCGCTAAGTTAGTGTTAATGCATGAGGAGGTATTTCCATTTGGCCCACGTTCAAAGCACATTTTTGTCTCTCCTTGGTTACGTCTCCTAAAATCTGAGGATTGCGCCAACTACCGTGTTCAATTAATAGCCATTAATTGGAGCTCAAATAACTCTCAACAAAAATGCGGTTACTTCCTTTACAAGAGAAGCATTAGTTGCATGTAGATACATCCTTAAATTTATGAATGGTTGCAACCAAATCTAATGTTTTCAAATATTTTATATTAAACGTGAGCTATCATAGCTTTGTGCAAATGTTAAAAATTAAAATATTAAAAGGTGGCCTCTACGACCCTTAAAGAGATTAAAAAAATATATTCATATTACTATCAATTTTAATTTAGATTTTCTAACAATTCCAACAATATTTCATTGAGTCCTGCTAAAGATAACTGCATCGATTTTAAGTGTAAATTCATTAGATATGAATTCGGCATCGATTCAAGCTGAAATGACATCAATCATAAGATATATATTCTATATAATATATCAATAAATTACCTGAATCAATAACTCCTTGATGATTTCATGATCGATGTAAGTTACGTTGAGTTCAAATGGTCGATCAGGTTGAAAGCCTTTCGCTTTCAATATACCCAATAGTTCAGATAGAAATTCTTTATCGATACCACGAGAATCACATGCAAGAACCTTTAATGATGAACATTCTCTTATCAATCGCAGAAGGTTAACTCTCTAGTGCCCAGGCAAAAAGCGAAATTTGAGCATTCACTAATTTTCAGACATAGAAAATTCGTAGTAAATCTCATCGTAGAGCGGTAGAAGAAAAACTGGCTGGTGGAATATTTAGTTATTCAAAAAGTTTTGCAGCAATATACTTTTAATTATAAAACTAATATAATTATATTAATTTTTAAAGTTTTAACTAAGATTTTATTTTACCCGCCTAAAGGCGGTCTTGGGCACTAGAGGGTTAAATTTGTTCAAAGTTCCTGACTGCAAGTAATTTATGTTCTCTAACTGCATTCTGATAAGAACATCAATTGAACTTGGAAGATTTTCTTACAGAAGAGTTCTTTGTGAGCCCGCAGATTAGCAATACGAGCGATTTCCTGTTCTCCTATAACACTAGTTTACAAAATAAAATTTTTTTTTTGCAAAGGGAATGAAAGTATTTTTTTCTTATGTACTTTGGCCGGCTAAACACGAAAATGGCAATTAAAAATTTTTTTATGGAAGCATTTTCGAAATATTTGAATTTTTTCGAATTTTTCAGGTTACTCCAACACTTTTGAGTATACTTCCAGATCTACTTGTCTAAATTTGCCAACCAAGCACTTAAATTAAAGGTAAGTTAATTCTCTTCAACTTTCTTCCATAGAGTATTAAGATCGGTTCAGCAGTTCAGGTGCTAGCGATTTTATAAAGTTCGAAAATGGGCGTTTTTTGTGATTTTTTGAGCTTGAAAGCTAACATATCGTCCTGGAAAAAATAGAAATCAATGAGATACAATTTTTTTTACTCGTTTATCGTAGATCCGATACTGTTTCAAAGAAAATAAGGCATAGTTTATGCAAATCCATCGACAGATGACGAACTAATGCAGCTTTAACTCGGACAAAAGTTGTGGAAAATGCTCGCCTTTGCCCTTGCACACATACAAGTGCGTTTGGTCGCTGCATGTGAGTACCGCTACAATTGGTGTTTTACTGCTGCTAGGTGTTTCACGTAAATATGCCTTACTTCGCCATCTGTCGATGGATTTGCATAAACTATGGCTCATTTTCTTTGAAACAGTATTGGCTCTACGATAAACGAGTAAAAAAAATTTTATCTCATTGATTTCTATTTTTTCCAGGACGATATGTTAGCTTTCAAGCTCAAAAAATCACAAAAAACGCCCATTTTCGAACTTTATAAAATCGCTAGCACCTGAACTGCTGAACCGATCTTAATACTCTATGGAAGAAAGTTGAAGAGAATTAACTTACCTTTAATTTAAGTGCTTGGTTGGCAAATTTAGACAAGTAGATTTGGAAGTATACTCAAAAGTGTTGGAGTAACCTGAAAAATTCGAAAAAATTCAAATATTTCGAAAACGCTTCCATAAAAAAATTTTTAATTGCCATTTTCGTGTTTAGCCGGCCAAAGTACATAAGAAAAAAATACTTTCATTCACTTTGCATTTTGGCTGTAAGCTAGTGTAATTAAAGAAGACATTTTAAGGACTTGTAACTGGTCATTGCATCGGCTGTCCCAATGCCATAGAAAAGGTTTTAGAATCCTATTAACATGAAGGTTTGTTAATTTTGGAAAATATGGTACTCTGCACTCTAAATCAAAAGTTGGCCAAGATCTATTATAATCATAGCTCGCAAATAACTGTCGACCGTTTTTTTTCTTGCGCTCTCGTTGCGAGCACAACCGAAAAAGTTCGTACTCTCTCGCTCTCGCTCTGAGCAGAGACTCTTGCTGTCTTCATTTATGCTTTCTGTTGAGCTCTTTTCGTTGAGCTCTTTGTATGTCGGTCTTTCAATGAGCAGTGCGTAAAGAGCCAAACGAAAAACGCTCGCACAATGAGACTCAGCAAAAGACCGTTTGACCGAAAAACTCAACGCAAACGGTCTTCTCCCAAATTAAATTTAAAGAATTGGGGCACTATTTTATTCGTGTCTCTTCCCATTTTGCACAACAAATATTTCACAACTTCACACACTCAATTCACGATCGCAATTAATGAATTTCGTCTGCAAAACAGACGCTTAGGCAAGCAAATGCCTATGCGTGTGAATGTATACCAATACATATGCAAAATACCGTTTGCTTCATTGAACACGACGAAACGGTATTGGAACATCGAGAACAAAACAAAATAGAAAAAAACGTTTTCGCTACGAGCGCGAGCGAGCTCATTTAAGAACCGAAATAACAGTTGCTCGCTGAGTCTTTTCGTAAAGAGTAAGCAAAAGACACTTATTTGCAGACAACGAGAAACGGTCGACAGTTATTTGCGAGCTATGATTATAATAGTCATCTAGGCTCAACGTTTGCAAATTTATGCAATGCTTAGCCAAACGACTTAATGTCTTTGTATCCGGATAGTATTCGATTAATTATACACGTAAATGTCCTAGTAATGCCGAGAGATCATCAACATCATCGACCACAATTCGACCGATTTTCAATTCTTCCAATTGAATCAACTTGTTTAATTGCTTTCCTAAAAAATAGAATAAATTATTACGACGCTCTATCAAAATATATTCAAGTAAACTTACGTTCCAACTTTTGTAACAAATGAGAACCAAAGTCGAGATGACGCAAGTTTGTTAAACTTTGCAATGATTCAATTAGGTTAGCCATGTGGTTTACCAGTACGTAACGATTTATCTCTAGTCTCAAAAAATCATATCTCATTCGAATATCCTTAAGTTGTCCGAGATTTGGCAAATTTTCTTTAACTTTTTTAATAATGATTATATTGATCAGGAAATGTATAGACTTTAAATTTGGGCAAAACTTGGCAGCAATTTCCATTAATCGCCTGAGTCAATATAATTATGTTGATTGTAGACTTTAACACTTTGAAAATGTTTCCCGCATTGATATGCAACTGCGTCCCACAGTTTTGGATGGGATCTAGCAAAGTTTTTCTTGTCTTTGAACTCTTTAATTTGTTTGCAAATAAGTATTAGAATGTCAAAATGTAAATCCAAAATGTTAATATCCATTTTGATTGTTGACAAATTCCGAAAAGAAACCAAAATTAAAACGAAGAAAATATGCGTGTGTTACTTTTCGGTCAGCTTGCAAATCCAGACTAAGTCACTAATCACTTATCGCCCTGTTTTTTGACTCTGTGGAGAGAGGAAGCCGGGTAATTTATTATATTATATAAAGCTAAGTTAATAGTTTATGATTAGCACTAAATTTGGTTCTCAGATAGATCATGGGCGTTTGCTCGTATTCAAAATAAAAAAAACCTCTTTACGAGGTAAAAGTCTAGTGACGAAAACATTTTCATGCCCCAAAATTTCTGATATCCAATTTTGTGACGAATAATATTAGGTTTTACACATAAATTATTTTAAACAAAATTTTGTCTCTCGGCACATTGCGCTAAAATGTCTCAATTCTAATACCAAATAAAACACACTGTTTTGCGCAGTGCCGAATGCAAAAATTTTGTTCAAAATTTTAGCGGTTTTTAGCGATTTCCCGCTAAACTAGCTATTTTTCGAAAAAGTCGTAGAACAAACGTTTCTAGATTTTTGAGCGGGAACAAGTCCTCATTCAAACTTTTAAGCTAAATCAACGATTTGATCCTAACAAACAAACAGACAAACATACTGACTTTTCATCTCATATTCGGAAGGCGACTCAAAATTTCAAAATTAATTTTTTTTTTAACCAGTTGTCGGATTTTGATGATCAAGGTGTCATTCGACGCGTATTTTTGATAAGAATTGTAAAAAATTCAACGAAAATTCAAAAAGGCTCCAACGGCCCCATTTGCTCCAATAATTTAAATTTTTCCCCTCCCATTTACACCCGTTTATCTCACGAACCAGGTGAGTTTTCAAAAATCTTAGTATGCACATTTGTAAGTTAAGTTGATACCTTTCGATCGGTATATAATTCGACCTGATCGGACTGTCGTAGCTAATTTTCCATTCTTCCTGTGTATATATGCTAGTCGCCTTCGCACCCTTCGTGCTGCTTTCGTCACTAGCGCGGACTGCCGTCCGCAGTGATAATCACAAAAATCTAAGGCATCAGCACGGATCAAAAACGGGTCACAAATATGAGAATGAGTGAGAATGTTTAGATGCGACTAATTTTAAAATGTTACTTAATTCGACTTTATATTAAATAAAAAATCCCTCGCACGTGTCTTAAATTTCATTGTGATTTTAATGAGAATAAATAATATTAATTCTAGTGTATATTGTTTAAAAAAGTAATTTAAATTTATACCTGGAAGATTATTTGAGATGTGAAAATGACGTACATTTCGACCTTAGAATGTTCCCCCCTTAAATTCATTAATGGTTGCATCCCATTGCTCCTATGGCTGCTATATGATATAGTCATCTGACCTTGACCAAATTTGGTCAGAATGTAAGAGACAGTCCCAAAACATTCAATCTGTGACTTTGGTTGAGATATCTTAAGAAACAAAAAAGTTGTTTATACTAAAGATTATTTTGCATCCGATTGTTCCTATGACAGCTACCTCAGTAAAAGAATTATATTGGACACATATTAATTAAGTGCAAGCTAAAAAATTTGTGGTATGCAGTTTTATTGCTTATAGTAATAGAAAACTAAAATAAGAAAAGTTTCAGAAATCTTGTTTCAATATATAAAAAACTTAATGTGAATTTTTACTTCATTATGTGACTTTTCATATTTTGATCAAATTTAAGATATAATTAACTTAAATTTATCAAATTTGATATTATTTAGTAAAATTAATAATTAATATACATACGTTACATTATTCATTATAACTGAACTTTGACAAAATGGCATAGAATTAACCAATGAGTTTAAGTGGGATGGGTAAATTTTGGTCCACTCTTGTTTTATTGCTAATTTTAGCTCATTTGCTGTCTTAAACTGCCGGTCATTATTACGAAGATCTTCAATTGCATTGGGGTCGGGACCCATTGATGGTCACTTTAAAACTTGTATAATTGTTTATACCATGGTTTTGGCGCAATATCCTGATGAAAGGTACAATCATCGCCGAAAAACTGACCCCCCAACTCCGCCAACTCGTCGTCCAATTACTCCTCATACATTTCGACATTTCCTCTGGTCGATAGAAATCACATTGGACTCTTTCTCATATAGCAAAAAGTGGCCTTTACCGTCAACGGCCAACCACCTTGACCACGCTTTTAAAAGGTGCATCGATCCAGTCGCATATCTCGCCTATATTTCGCACAACGATCAGGACCTCCCAGATAAAACTTTTTTTTCGACACTGGAAATAATATTGTGCCATTCCTTTTCCCAGAATTGGTATCTGCGTGCGAAGTAAAAGCTTAAGCTTAAGTATGTTTAGTATGTTAAGGATTTGGATTTTCATATATAAGGTTGTCAAAAAAGTCTTGCGGTATTTTTATTGAATTTTCAATTGTTCATAAAATTGGTTATAATAGTGCGATTTAAGTCAAATATGCGCCGTTTTGTTCGATGACGAGTTCCCAACGAGATGCCAACTTCATAATGCCCCTCTTATAGAAGCTCGCTTCTCTATTGTCAAAAAACTCGGAGAGCCAATTTTCACGGGACTCTCTTGTGGCCAACTTCCGACTACCAAGCTCGTTCGCCATGGACAGAAAAAGGTGGTAATTACTTGGTGCGAGATCCGGACTATACGGTGGATGCAAAAGAACCTCCCATCCGAGCTCCCGGAGCTTCTGGCGCGTCACCAAAGATGTGTGTGGCCTGGCGTTGTCCTGATGGAAGACAATTCGGCCTCTGTTGATCAAAGATGGCCTCTTCTGCATGGGTGCTGCATTCAAGCGGTCCAGTTGTTGGCAGTATAGGTCCGAAATGAGCGTTTGGCCATAGGGGAGCAGCTCATAGTGGATGATTCCCTGCCAATCCCACCAAACACACAGGCATCTTTGATCACCTCTGCACCAGAACGAAAACGTTGAAACCATCGTTGTGCGGTGGAAATGGAAACTGTATCGGGTCCATAAGCTGCACAAATTTTATTGGCAGCATGAGATGCATTTTTGCCTTTATCGTAGTAGTAGTATGTAAAATATGCCGTATTTTCTCTTTATTTTGCTCCATGTTTGCGACGCTATAACTTTCCAAAAAGCTCTAGGGTGAACTGATGCGACGAATACAACTAGAACTACGCGCTTGCAAAGACAAGCTTGCGGAAGTACCGCAAGACTTTTTTGACAACCTTATATTTTGTTCCATTCTCGGAGAAGAGCATTTTTCAAAGCGTTGACCGTCTCATATTTTTTAGATGACACTTTGGACTCCAGAATGGACCATGTGGAAAAATCTATTGGGTTTAAATCTGGGGAATATGGCGGCCATTGAAATATCTAATGGTTTCTACGGAATTGTTTACGTGCCCAAGGTACCCAAGCATCTTTTAAGATCTTTTTAAGGTAGTTATGTTGGTTAACCTTTACGCTCTGCTCGATGAAAACCAGTAGTGAGCGTCTTGTGGCAGTTACTGCGGCCCAAACCATCACTGATGCAGGTGCTTGCTTTCGCAGAGCAATCCGTTGGTCTAAATTGTCGTCTGCTTGCTAACAATTGCTCAACTATAACATTTTTTTCATCAGAAAATTATATATTTTTAAATTAGCCAATAAGGTGCAACGGTAAACCGAATATGCAGATAATGGCGAAGAGGAGCAAAAATAGTTTGTCACATATAATTCTTTTACTGAGGTATATGATATAGTAATCCGACCTGGACCAAATTTGGCCAGGATGTAAGAGGCAGTTCCAAACATTTAATCTGAGTTTGGTTGAGATATCTTAAAAAACAAAGTTTTTCATGATACGAGATTCCTTGACCTTTGACCCCGATTTTGGCCCACTTACAGGTCGAATTTTTCAAAACGCCGTTTTTTTGCACGATGAAATTATCTCTTCTACGAGGCATGTTCAAAGGAAAAGGTGAATTTTAAATCTTTTTTGAAAAGTACTAACTCATCAATATCCATTTTGTCACCTTCAAAGTAATTGCCGTAGGATATTATACAGTGCCGGACAAAGAAAACCGGACACCATAAAAGAGTGGTTTTTGGAGTTTTCTTAAAGTTTATATTCATTCGACAATAGGCAAAACGTAGGTGGCCTAGGGACTGCTCGAATGATACAAAACTTTCCTTAACCCATTGAGTACCGATTGAAATTTTCGAATTTGAAAAAAGTCTACTTTAAAATTTTTTTCCTAGGGCTCAAACAGAGTTGTGCCTATAAGCATTACCATTACTATTTAAATAGCATTGACAAAATTAGTGCTAGTGAAATTTCATTTAACTAGCATTGAAAAAACTGAAAAGAATCATAGAGGGTATTCCATCTGGTGGCACATGGCGTATAAATATAATATATATATATGTCGTTTAAATATATGGTATATCTACAATTTTATTTCCATTTTTCTAAATTTTTTCTAATTTTTTTAAATTTTTCCAAACAAATAAATTTTAATTTTATTTAAAATAATTTTTTCCTATAATTATTCAATGCTAAAGCATAGTATCCAGTTGCTGAAAATTCAGTTTGAAAGGTGTCAACTCCATATAAAAAAAAGGGTTGCAAACTGGCTCGAAATTATTTTGTAAGGCTATTTCTAAACCCTTGTACCCAGTACCTAAATTTGGGCAGCTCAGAAAATTTTTTGATGTTTTACAACACTCGTTAATGACAGCTGGCAGCTTTTTTTTAGACCTTTCAAAACATCGATCCGTTCAGTGTTTCGACTAGTCGAAATCATTTTGAGCAGCAATGGCGACCAACAAGAAGCAAAATAAGAGCCAAATTGAAATCATGGAACACAAAGAGCGAATTAGAATTATTGAAGAGGAGCAACAGAGGTTAAGATTGTGGGATTTTACCGAAAAAAAAAAAACATTTTGATGGGATTTTTGTAATTAATAACACTGTGCAAGTCGAAAAAAAAGACATGACCTTTTTCAACGGTTTCCCCCTATTTCGGGTCCTACGAATCGAACTGCATCATTAGTTTTTTGAGTTACAATGATGGTTTCATACAAAATTTTTTCGCGAAGTTTTTGACCAAGTTTGCTATTTTTAGGGAAATAGGACATTCTTCTTCGGTCTCTAACTTGTAAGGCTTTGGTTTTTTTTGCAAAATTTCTTCGACAAAGTTGCTTGAAATAGTTTACACTACAAGTTTTAGGAACATACCAAGCCTCTAAATCGTAGTTTTGGTGGTGTTTTGGGTCAATATGTCAACAAAACCAAATCTTGACCACTTGTTTTTTAAGATTTTTCGTTCATGCTGTTCTGCAATCAAATTTTCCTATCTGATACATGTACCCAAATGAAGATCCTGTTATTCCAAGTAGCTTTAGCTAAAAAATCATGGTGAAAAATTTCTCGATTAAAAAATATACAGGTACCCAAAAATTACATTTTTAATAAATTTTCACAATATCTTTAAATCAACAATATTTGGTTTTACACATATATTGAGTGTATGTAACATGTAATATAAATATGTTTTATGTATTTAAGTATTATTTTACCAATGTATCTATTTTTAATATTAAATATTAAAGATTATGGATACCGAAAGCGGCAGGGCCAGATATTAGACTATTTTGAACTGTATGGCGACAATACTTTTGCGTAATGCAATAATATTCCTGCCTGAATGAAGCATATCTATTGCAAATATAAGTAGTCCAAAGCTTGACGTTCATTCATTGACTTTTCAAAGAATCGCTAAAAGCTAAAACACAAAGGAACCGTGATGAAATTTATTTTGGATAGTGTCCAGTACATTCAGCACCTACTACGAAAGATATTTGCCTACTTTTATTGCATTGTTAACAGGTTTACTGTCGGGCTGTACCAAGAAATGTTCTTTGATAGCCATTAGAATAACCGATTCCTAGGAAATCAGTATAATTTGCAAGATTTTATTGTTTCGGTCAAAATTTAATGAAAAATTTGCTTATGTAATTCATGTCCCACTTAAAGCGATCGAAAACATTTGATTGACGCGCTTTCATACCACGTTGGGAATAGTAAAAAGCTTCATCAAAACTAAATATCGAAATAAAGAAGCTTTTAAATGTTAAATAAAAATATATCCAAGATTATGTGTGACGAAGTTTAAAGAATGTATTATATTTCGATTTTTTCTTCTGACTATAATTTTAATTTCAAATGTTCTCAACAGACATGAGAAATTAAATGAAGATTTATGAATTTGGAAAGTTATGAAAAACAAAAGAAAGATAGCATTGTATTCTGTAATGGCAGTCATAAAAACTGATTTGGAGTGCATTGATCTGAAGATTGGCAGACTTATAATGACAATGTATAATAACTGCTTTTGAAGACAAAGGTAATAACATGTCTTTATAAATCTACATTTTACATTACCAAAATTATATTTTGGAAGCAAGTTCCAACAGAGTCAGATGAGCATGGAGAAAGATTTTACCAGGCTTCGGCTCCATTAGAGCATTGGCGTAGTGGTAAAAAGCTCGACTCATTGCTTGCGGACTTATGTTGGAAATAAACGAAAGCTTTGAAAATTAAGTATAATTTAATAATTAAATACATAAAACATATTTATATAACATGTTAGATACACACATTATATGTGTAAAACCAAATATTGTTGATTTAAAGATATTGTGAAAATTAATTAAAAATGTAATTTTTGGGTACCTGTATATTTTTTAATCGAGAAATTTTTCACCATGATTTTTTAGCTAAAGCTACTTGGAATAACAGGATCTTCATTTTGGTATATGTATCAGATAGGAAAATTCGATTGCAGAACAGCATGAACGAAAAATCTTAAAAAACAAGCGGTCAAGATTTGGTTTTGTTGACATATTGACCCAAAACACCACCAAAACTACGATTTAGAGGCTTGGTATGTTCCTAAAACTTGTAGTGTAAACTATTTCAAGCAACTTTGTCGAAGAAATTTTGCAAAAAAAACCAAAGCCTTACAAGTTAGAGACCGAAGAAGAATGTCCTATTTCCCTAAAAATAGCAAACTTGGTCAAAAACTTCGCGAAAAAATTTTGTATGAAACCATCATTGTAACTCAAAAAACTAATGATGCAGTTCGATTCGTAGGACCCGAAATAGGGGGAAACCGTTGAAAAAGGTCATGTCTTTTTTTTTTTTGAAAAAAACTATCACAGTGTAATTGTTAATTTAATAACTAGGGTATTAGTCGCTGCTACTTCTCTTATCCTGTCCATTTTGTCCATTTTCTCTTTGTTTTTGTGCTCAATGTTATTTATTTGTTTGTTCAAAGCTGAAGAACAGTGTGACCACAGCAGCATAAGACCAACAATCTCTCAAATTTTTAGTGATTTTTGGTATTATGCTGTCACACTGAATTCTGTAAGGTCCGACATCAAAACATCGAACATTTTGAGCGTCCAAAATATATTCAACAACTGGATATTATGCTTAATTAAAAAATTTTCATTGGCATTGAAAATGAAAAGTAATGAAAATTTTTCACTAGCACTAGTTTTTTCAATGCTAGTTAAATTCGATTTCATTAGCACTATTTTTTTCAATGCCTACTGAAATGACATTTCACTAGCACTACTATTTTTCAATGCCAATGAAATGACAAATTCATTAAAAAAGTAGTTAATTAGGAACAACTCCGGGCTCAAACAATAAAATATTTTTTAAACAATTTTAATAGTGACTGCAAAGAACAATTTTTAAAAATCTTTTCGCTAGTGTTTTTAATAATTTTTTGAAAATGGCAAAAAAGGCACCTTTTGCATGAAAATTATAAAAAAGTGCCTTTTTTTGCCATTTTCAAAAAATTATTAAAAATACTAGCGAATAGACTTTAAAAAATTGTTTGTTTTGCATGAAAATGAGAAAAAAGTGCCTTTTTTTTTCCATTTTCAAAAAAATATTAAAAATACTAGCGAAAGGTTTTTTGAAAATTTATTTTTGCAGTTATTATTAAAATTGTTTAAAAAATATTTTTGCATCCCAACTTTTTTGGTTTGAGCCCTAGAAAAAAATATTTGAAAGTAGACTTTTTTTCAAATTCGAAAATCTCAATCAGTACTGAATGGGTTAAAGCCCAATTTACACGGTCGGTTTCCGACCGACACTTTTTGACCGATGGAAAATGTTGCCATTCAACAAGCACCAAAAAATACCAAAAAATGTCATTCTTACGTATAATGTTTGCTTCGATGACAAACCGACGCTCTAAAATTTTGCGAGACCGACGATTTATTAACGTAAAGTGTCGGTCGGAAACCGATCGTGTAAATTGGGCTTAAGGAAAGTTTTGTATCATTCAAACAGTCCCTAGGCCATCTACGTTTTGCCTATGGTCGAATAAATATAAACTTTAAGAAAACTCCAAAAACCTCTCTTTTATGGTGTTTGGTTTTCTTTGTCCGGTACTGTACACTTGTGCCAACGCTTTTTCCAATCCTCGAATCTGAAATGCGCTTTTCGGTATGGCCATCAGCTCGCTCTTCGTTGCTGACTTGATCTCATCAATTGTGGAAAAACGCTTTCCTTTCATTGGACTCTTCAGTTTTAGGAATAGGAAAAAGTCGCAGGGAGCCAAATCTGTGGTTGAGGCATGATTACGGTGTTGTTTTTGGCCAAAAAATCACGAGCTAGCATTGATGTGTGAGTTGGTGCATTATCGTGATGCGGAATCCAAAATTGGTTTCAGTTTAGCAATTTTCAAAAAATCATAAACAATACTAGCAAAGAGATTTTTGATTTTTGAGGGCACTTTGAATTGTTTGAAGAGTTTTTCTGCATCATTTGGAGCAATTTATTCTATTTTTAACGCAAAATTTAGTATTTGATCCATTATTTTCAAAAGTCAAAAATCGAAGAGCACACTTAAACGTGACTAACCTTTTCAGTTGTCAAATACAAACTACTAATCGAAATTTGCTGCTAATGCAAGCATATGATAAACATATGTGTCCGATTATAACAAAAACAAAATATCGATAGTCAAATGTACACAGCCCACAAAAATTCAAAATTCACCTTTTCCTTTGAACACACCTCGTATATTGTGTGAAAATTTCATCTTTCTACGCCTAGCCGTTTGGCCTACACGTTGATTATCAGTAAACCTCGGATTTTGCATATTTGCATATTCTTATAGGGACAAGATAGGTTAATTCTGATAACACCAAAGTTCGTTTCGTTGAAAATAGAGTTGAAAAAGATGCACATATTTTATTTTTTTTTTTTGCACATTTGCATGAAATGCATATGCATATTAACGGGTCACAACTAAAATTCTGGACTAATTTCAAAAGTCCAGCAAAAATATATTTCCGGTCAATACTTATTGAGTTTATTTTTTTTATAAAGGTAGTAATAATATAAGTTTATTTTATTTAATGGACTTGATCAAAATGTCCTTTGTCGGCCACACTACGCCGTTTTGTGCAGACTCTCGAAATTGCACGTTGTACGCCCTTTGGGTCAATTTCTTATAGGCACTTTAGGATGCAAAGTGTCAACTGCTTAAATTTTGGCCTTCCATCCATTCTTATACACTAATCTTTAAAGTTCACCAAAAAAATCTGCAATTGATGTGGAATTTCTGTCTTTGGGAACAAATTTAATTTTTTGCTTACCAAGAATTAATGATTTTTTTTTGTAATCTTTGCACATCCACCTGTATTGCGATCTTACTAGCTGCATTTGCGTCTCAGTGCAACCTGGTGACCGCTGCTTCTTTCTGGCATTGATATTTAATGATTTTAATGTTTTACAGATATGTTGGTGCAAGCATCCGAATTTTCGGGCCGATTCAGCTTGGCCTATTCCATTTTTATTGTTAAAAGCAGTCTTTAGCTTTTAAATGTTATTTCTAGTCATAATTGTTGATTTTCTTCCCGAACCAGACTACCTTTCTATTTTCAAACTGCTAAGAATTAAATATAAAATGCTTTTTGCCACGCCCTCCGCCATAAAATGGGCGCAGGTGTAAGTTTTTCCCTGCTGTTTGTGATCTTGGTAAAAGCGTACAATACGTTTTCGCAGCAGTTGCTGTTTGGAAGGCATTTTGAAGTCTAATATTGTGCACATAATTTTTTGGAATTATTTGGTAAAAAGATCATTCAATAGCTGATTTTATTACCAAATACCATTGTTATACGACAAAGCATGCCTAAGCTGCAGGCACTCAAAATCTGTCCAGAATTTTAGTTGTGACCCGTTATATGCAAAATATGCAAAAAATATGCAAAATATGCGGAAAAAAAATGTATATTTAACAAGTCAAATAATAATAAAAAAATCGATTCATAGGGTGGAAAAAATATTAAAATTTTATTAAACATATTAAAAGTAAAAATAATGAGAAAAACACAAAAAAAAATTGATTTACTAATCCAAAAATCTCTACCATTAGACTGACAATTAAAAAAAAAAAAATATTGAGTAATTAAAAATCATTTGCATCGATCGGCTCGAGAATCGAACTCCAAAATCGATATACATACTCGATGTACATTCTGGCAGAGTAGATGTAAAATTAATTACAGTCGAACTTCCCTAACTCAAATCACCATTATCCGAGAAAAAAGTTCGAGTTAGGGAGACTTCGAGTTAGGGAAGCAGTAATGTATGAAATTTGCTCGCTATTGCCACTCGATTTTGTTCGAGTTAGAAAAAATTCGAGTTAGGGAAGTTCGAGTTAGGGAAATTCGACTGTAATTGACCATTAATTCTTTTTAACTTATATTAGTTCCAGTAATTTATGTGCTCTAATTGCATCCTGACAAGAACATCAATTGAACTTGGAAGGATTTGCATACAAAAGAGTTCTTTGAGAGCCCGCAGATTAGCAATTCGAGCGATTTCCATATCTCCAATAATTGAACAAGGTATATAAAGGACTTTTAACTGGTCGTTGTATCGGCTGTCCAGATGACAGAGAAAATGAGAGCTTGCCTTAGATACGTGAAGGTTTGTTAATTTAGCAAAAAATGGTATACTCCACTCGGAAGGAAAATTTACAACAGAGGAGCTATCATTAAAGTCTTCTAGGCTCAACGCTTGCAAATTAATGCAATGCTTAGCCAAACGACTTAATGTCTTTGTATCCGGATAGTATTCGATTATTAATTTACGTAAATTTCCTAGTAATGTCGAGAGATCATCAACATCATCGACCACAATTCGACCAATTTGCAATTCTTCCAATTGAACCAACTTGTTTAATAGCTTTCCTAAAAAATAGAATAAATTATTACGACGCTCTATCAAAATATATTTAAGTACACTTACGTTCCACCTTTTGTAACAAATGAGAACCAAAGTGGAGATGACGCAAGTTTGTAAAACTTTGCAATGATTCAATTAGGTTAGCCATGTGGTTTATCGGTAAATAATGATTATTCTCTAGTCTCAAAAAATCAGTTCTCATTCGAATATCCTTAAGTTGTCCGAGTTTTGGCAAATTTTCTTCAACTTGTTTTATATTGCATTCATTGATCAGGAAATGTATAGACTTTAAATTTGGGCAAAACTTGGCAGCGATTTCCATCATATCTCCTGAGTCAACACAATTGTATGTATTGTAGATTTCGGTGATATTTGAACCACACAATTCCAAAATAAAATCCCAATGGAGATGAACATAATGCATTTTTTTTTTTGTTGTCAAAATTGATAACACTTTGAAAATGTTTCCGGCATTGATATGCAACTGCGTCCCACAGTTTTGGATGGGATCTAGCAAAGTTTTTTTTGTCTTCGAACGCTTCAATGTGTTTGCAAATAAGTATTAGAATGTCAAAATGTAAATCCAAAATGTTAATATCCATTTTAATCGTTGACAAATTCCGGAAAGATGCACGAATTAAAATTAAAATAAAAAATTAGGCGTATGTTACTTTTCGGTCAGCTTGCAAATTAAGACTGAGTCACTAAAGCAAATTCTCGATAGCTGCGTTTCTTATCGCCCTATTTTCTGGGCTCTGTTGAGAGAAGAAGCTGCGTAATTTATAATTTTATATATGGCTAAGCTTATAGTTCATGATTAGCACTAAATTTGGTACTCAGATAATAACAACAACCAAGGGATCAGCACGGGTCACAAACACCGATTTCAGCGAAACCTGATGGAATGTTTTGATGCGACTAGTTTTGAAAATGTTACTTTATTCGATTTTTTATTGATTGAAAAATATTTAAATATGTTTTATTTAATTTTAATCCCTATCGCACGTGACTTAAGGGCTTAACCTGACTTGTAACTTAGGAAGCATAACTATCTTAGTATACGTCCTTAAAATTTCGTAAAATTGAAGAATATTGACTGAGATGTGAGCGTTGATTGTAGCGTTTTTTTTTCGATAACAATTGGTCGTTTTATAGCCGAAAAACGGCGATTTTTTAATGAAAACATCGAAATTTGAGTGGCTGTCGTTTTGTAAAAAATTTATATTTTTTAAACCGTTCAATCAAAGACTTTTTTTATTCTTTAACTAAATCCATCTACATTTCTTCTTTCGCCACAATTATGATCACCGCAAAACACTAAAATTAAAACACACCTTCATTGGCGGTCATTTTGTTACTTAATTATCGTTTAAAAAAGTTTCGTAGTTTTCGTAAAAAAAAATTTATGAAAATTAACAATATTCATCCGCTTTAAGTGGGGATAACACCTTAAATTTCTCTGTGATTTTAATGAGAATTGATGTATGCATAAACTAATAACTATATTCATTTTAGAGTATATTGCTTAAATAAGTAATTTGAATTTCTATCTGAAAGATTATTTCAGAAGATGCGAGTTTTTGATCGCTTTTGAGTTTTTGGCCCACCATTATTTGTCTATTATTTTTATTGATCAATTACAGAGTAATAGGTATTTTTTGCTACACCACAATAACCTACATATATTATATTTAAAATATAAAATCGAAAAAATCAATTAAGGAGTAACAGGATTTTTATTAATAATACTTGTCCATTATTCTTTCTTTCTTATTTTTACAGGAAATGGTGCAGGCAAAGGATCCTCCCTCCCATTACTTGAGCAAATTGCGCACATATTTGGATCCGAAGGCATCGCGTAGTCATCGGGTAAGTTGTCTTGTCTAGTATTGTTGGGTCTCAACTGTGAACATATCTGTCCTATGTAGTGCTGTGTAGTCTACTCCTAAATACTATGTCTAATGTAGTTGTCTCTTGGTTTCCTGTGTGGTGCGTTTGTTGCAGAGAAGCGTCTATAATTAATATATAATTCGATCAAAGCTAAAGAAAATTAAATAGAATCCTAAATCATATAAAATCTAATGTGTTTGTTTCAATATTAATGTGTAAATTTCCGTTTCTTTACTCACAACACTGACAACAATTACAACAACACCTACACACAACATACACATGATCCTCTTCCTTCCTTTCCTTTCTTGCCGGCATTAAAAAACCATTAAAATCATTACATTATCATTATCATTTTTATATGTTTTATCCTGCACTCATTGTCCCTTTTACCATCCCCACACTTCTCTCTCTCTCTCTCTCTCTCTTTTGTACACTTACAGCTTTATCTCTTCTACTTTCTTTGCCAGAAACGCAAAATGGTCGGCGAATCGACATCCACTCAAGTGCTGCGGGATCTGGAGATCTCGCTGCGCACGAATCACATTGAGTGGGTGAAGGAGTTTCTGGATGACACGAATCAGGGACTCGATGCTCTCGTCGATTATCTCAACTTTCGGCTGCAGATGATGCGACACGAGCAGCGTTTACAAGGCGCCTTGTGCGCCTCCGAGGAGCGTCTGAATCTCACCAACGGCCTGGACGCCAACGAGGTGGTGCTGAGCAACAGCTCCCTGAGTCCCGGTGGTGTTGGTGGCGTCAATGCCAGTCTGGCGAACGGCTCCCTTCTCCTCGACAGCTCACGTCATCCGTCGGTCAATCATTCGCATTCCTACAGCTTTGTCCGACCCACCATTGCCGAGGTGCTCGACAGTCCCAGTTTGAAGCGTCGATCGCGTCACATTGCCAAGCTGAATATGGGCGCGGCCACGGATGACATTCATGTGTCGATCATGTGTCTGCGTGCGATCATGAACAACAAGTATGGGTTCAACATGGTCATCCAGCATCGGGAGGCGATCAACTGCATCGCCTTGAGTCTCATCCACAAATCCCTGAGGACCAAGGCCTTGGTCTTGGAGCTGCTGGCGGCTATTTGTCTGGTCAAGGGCGGGCATGAGATTATTCTGGGCTCCTTTGATAATTTCAAGGATGTGTGCCAGGAGAAGCGACGCTTCCAGACGCTCATGGAGTACTTTATGAATTTTGAGGCCTTCAACATCGACTTTATGGTCGCCTGCATGCAGTTCATGAACATTGTGGTCCACTCCGTCGAGGACATGAATTATCGCGTCCATTTGCAATATGAGTTCACGGCCCTGGGGCTGGACACGTATCTGGAGAAGATCCGGATGACCGAATCCGAGGAGCTCAAGGTGCAAATCTCGGCGTATTTGGACAATGTGTTTGATGTTGCCGCTCTGATGGAAGATTCCGAGACGAAAACATCGGCATTGGAGCGTGTTCAGGAGCTGGAGGATCAGCTGGAACGGGAGATCGATCGGAACTCCGAGTTTCTATACAAATACGCCGAGCTGGAGACGGAGAATCTTACGCTTAAGGCGGAGCGGGAACAGTTGGCGGTGATGCGACAACAGCTGGAGGATCAGCTGAATGCCCTGCAGCGCATGTTGCAACAGAACGAACAGGAGCTGAAGAAACGGGACACGTTGCTGCACAACAAGAATCTGGAGTTGCAAACGCTGACCCGATCCCTACCACGCTCCGCGTCCAGCGGGGATGGTTCCCTGGTCAATGGCAGCCTGTTGACGGGCACCGCCGCGTCAGCATCAGCACTGCCACCACCGCCGCCGCCCTTGCCCTCAGCAACAGCTGCGGCAGCAGCACCGCCGCCACCTCCACCTCCAGCACCACCTGCGCCACCACCGCCGCCCATGATGCCGGGCCTCAGTCCATTGGGCAGTCCCAACGGCAGCGTCATCTCCACAGTTCCCTCGCCGCCCCACGCACCGCCCATGCTGAGCTCCTTCCAGCCGCCACCGCCGCCAGTTGCGGGCTTCATGCCAGCTCCCGATGGTGCCATGACCATCAAGCGCAAGGTGCCCACCAAGTACAAGCTGCCCACTCTCAACTGGATAGCGCTGAAGCCCAATCAGGTGAGCAGCAATTCATCAGTCAGGCTCCAATGGGAACTTCTTATAAATATCGCTTATTAAAAGTTAACTGTAGTTTTACCTTTAAAGTCTTAAATTCACATATGGGTAATTCTTTGATGTCGAATTTGACATTCGTACCCATTTGAAGTGAAATAAAACATGGCAAAACATTATTTTGTTGTGTCAAATGGCGAAACTTCTAGGTCTCGATTAGCACTATAACTGGTGATAATTCAAAAAAACCAAGACATTCGCACGCCACTCAGATAGAAGTCGTTTTTTCGGCGACGAGTTCTAACACTATTTTAGGCAAAACGTGAACGAATTTTTTAATGCAATTAATTTTGAAATTAAATGTAATTTGATTTAAGTCACTGTCGCACGCGACATGTCGCACGCGACATGTCGCACGTGACATTTTCTTCCACAAAATATTTATGTAGTTTCTATCTCTCTTTTTTTAAATTATAAATCGAAATCAGCCCGAAAAAGTTATTTAAAATAAACTTTCAATATATTTCTTTGAATTAAAATGGTTTATGTTACAATTTTACTATCCTTCTTAGTGTAATCGATAGAATACAAACGGTCCATTTTGGAAATCAATTTTTAAGAAAATGGACATAAATATGGAACAAGTGAATTTATTCCAATGTAGAATCTATATGTTCATCCTATTGAATTTCTTCTAGCGTATATTGCTTAAATAAATAACTTGAATACATTTTTGGAAGGAAATTTCCCAAGATGTGAGTTTTTATCAATTTTTCGTTTTTGGCCTCGGTTGACATTTCTGTGGAAATGCCCATATCGAAAACAGCTCGCAAAACTTGTTTTAAACTAGACTTTCAATATATTTCTATGCATTAAAATGGTTTATGCTACAATCTTAAGTAGTGTAATCGATAGAATGCAAAGTGAATTCCAATGTAGAATCTATATGTTCATCCTATTGAATTTCTTCAAGCGTATAAATTAATAACTTGAATACATTTTTGAAGAAAATTTCATAATATGCGAGTTTTTGATTATTTTTAAATTGTTTGGACTCGGTTGACATTTCTGTGGAGATACCCGTATACACTTAAAATACGTGTATTTAAAGTATAATTCTCTTGCTTTATTTCATATTTCTACCAGGTGCGTGGTACAATCTTCAATGAGCTGGACGACGAGAAGATCTTTAAGCAAATCGACTTTAATGAGTTCGAGGAGCGCTTCAAGATTGGCATCGGTGGTGCTCTGCACAATGGCAGCAATGGCAGCGAGGTGGATGGCGCCCTATCCTGCTATCCCAGTAAACGTTTCAAGAAGCCCGATAATGTGTCGCTGCTGGAACACACGAGGTTAAGAAACATAGGTAAGCCACAATTCTTTATACTTGTATCTAACTAAATACTAATTAATTAAAATCTTAGCAATCTCACGTCGTAAACTGGGCATGCCCATTGACGATGTCGTTGCCGCAATACACAGTTTGGATTTGAAGAAGCTATCGCTGGAGAATGTGGAGCTGCTGCAGAAGATGGTGCCCACCGATGCGGAGGTGAAATCCTACAAGGAGTACATCATAGAGCGCAAGGACCAGCAGCTGCTCACCGAGGAGGACAAGTTCATGCTGCAATTGTCGCGCGTGGAACGAATCTCCTCGAAGCTAGCCATTATGAACTACATGGGCAATTTTGTCGATAGCGTTCATCTCATTAGTCCAGTGAGTATACAATATATATATATTTATTTATTTCCTACAGATATTAAAACTCTTTCTATCATCCGCAGCAAGTGCAATCGATTGCCAGCGCCTCGAACTCGCTGAAACAATCCAGAAAGTTCAAAGCTGTGCTGGAAATAGTTCTGGCCTTTGGCAACTATTTGAATAGTAATAAACGTGGTCCAGCTTATGGCTTTAAGCTGCAGTCGTTGGACACACTGATTGACACAAAGTCAACGGACAAGCGCTCCTCGTTGCTGCATTACATTGTGGCCACCATTAGGGCCAAGTTTCCGGAGCTCTTGAACTTTGAGTGTGAGCTCTATGGCACCGATAAGGCGGCATCTGTGGCGCTGGAGAACGTGGTAGCGGATGTTCAGGAGCTGGATAAGGGCATGGAGCTGGTGCGTAAGGAAGCCGAGCTGCGTGTGAAGGGCACACAGACGCACATCCTGAGGGATTTCCTCAACAACAGCGAGGACAAGCTGAAGAAGATCAAGAGTGATCTGCGGCTGGCGCAGGATGCGTTCAAGGAGTGCGTGGAATACTTTGGTGACTCGTCTCGCAATGCGGATGCTGCTGCCTTCTTTGCCTTGATTGTTCGCTTCACGCGCGCCTTTAAGGTGGGAATTTAATCTTACAACTATTTTTATAATCTGATTAATTGTCGACTCTCTCGTGATCTGTAGCAACTTGATCAGGAGAATGAGCAGCGTCGTCGTCTGGAGCAGGCGGCTGCATTGGCTGCCTCGAAAAAGGAGAGCGATCAAGTGATCCTGCGCAACAAGTTCAATCAAAAGAAGCAACAGGTGAGTGGACGGCTAAGTGGAAGCTTAACGGCCAACAAGACGGTCAACTCCTTCAAGTTTGTTTCATTTATATGATTAAATTTCAATTTCGACTTCGGCTCTATTCTGTTTTTTGATCTGGAAATGTAATCCCTGTTATGCTTTATGATTTATCCAGCAAATACATTGTCTGCTTGACTATGCCAAGCAGCATAGCACTGTGGATATGTCTCCCTAACTACTGCATACCTACCTACCTACCCACATATGTACGAGATTAATAGTGGTCAAATTTTTGTTACCAGTTAAACGAAGCATTCGAATAAATTACGGTTATTATTGTTGTTGTTGGAATTACAAAAAAAGGTTTTCTTCTATCTTATAGAGAATAAAATTGTCTCTTAGGGAAAAATATATTTGGATCTGAAATCTGCATTATCATTGCAAATATCGTATGTTAAACATTGCATACGCGTAAAAAAGCATGCCGTACGAATTAATAGTGGTTTGGGCTCGTATATCTACAAAGGCAACCTCAACCTTTTAGCACGCACTCTGGTTATTTGGCTAACAACCTCTAGTAATACTCAATTGGGGGCGGGCAAGGGCATGGCTGTTGCTTGGTGCTTGGTGCTGAGCTATCTAAGCCTGAACAAATACTACCAATATCATCACCACCACCACCAAAACCACAAAACCACTGCAACCACAACCACCACTGCTATCAACACAACCAAATACCACCAATCCACTAGACACCTAGACACCTTTTTGGGAGGCATGTGACGGAAGTTGTTTGTGTTTAAAAATATATGTGTTTACATATATTCTAGTGTAAGTCGCTTGGCTTGTTTGTGTGGAATGTTTGTTTCTAACCTGCCTCTAACAAATTGGTTTGTCCCTCTTGCTAATTCCCCAACTAATCCAAATCCTCTTTGATCTCTCATATACGAAAAACTTGCAAAAATTCTTGTATCATTATGTGTTTGACACTATATTGGATTTAAATAGATTAACAAGTTGTCTATTCTCATTTGTTCTGACATATTTAAGATACTAAAAGCTTTAAATATATCTATGTATTTATTAAAAAATTTAGCTATAATATAAATTGGAAAAGTGAAATAGGTTTTCTATTTATTGTAGGCGTTGTTATTTATTGTCGATATTTTTATAATTATATTGAAGGATTTTTAAAAACTAAATTATACATTTTATAAATGTTAGCTAGCCTTTTACTCGTGCTCATCAAAATATTAAATCAGAATTCGCATAAATATTTAGCTAAATCTTTTAATTGTGATTTGGATAGTATAGTAAATTTAATATAAATTATAATTAGAAGTAAAGATATAAAGTATTATTAAAATGGAGTGATAATCTCATTTTTACTGTGCTTTAGAAAGTCTTTAAATTGATTTCAATTTATAGTTGGAAGTAAGGTTGAAAAACGCATTTGCTTCAATTGATTTGATTTGGTTTATATAGGACACTCATGAAAAAAGTATAATACTCGTATAACATTCTTTTAAATTAAAAAACTAACAAATATTTTTAAGTTCTCAATTTCCTAAATTGGAAACACACTTTGCGCATAAAAAATTAATTCTTTCCCAATACTAATCTCCCAACTTTGCATACATTTCAAAAAAAATTTAACTAATCTATGCTAAGACTTTTGGAAGCTTCTGTGGTGCTGGCTAAACTTTAATGTGGAAACTTTCTCTCTTTTGTTTTCAATGCACGTTGTGTCAATCAGTTGCCTACAACTTGCGGAATTTCCTTGCAGGAGGCCGTCATCAATGAGCTGAAGAGCAAAACGCATTCGGTGCGCGAGAAGAAACTGTTGCAGCAGGACGAGGTCTACAATGGGGCATTGGAGGATATTCTGCTGGGGCTCAAGAGTGAGCCGTATCGTCGGGCAGATGCTGTGAGGCGCTCCCAACGACGTCGCATTGACAATAATCGCTTGTCCCGCACGCTGGAGGAGATGGACTGCTAGACAGGCTGGCTACTTGGTTGGCCAGCTGAATCAAGGGCAACAGCAAAAATCAAAATTCAAAAAAAATCAACAAAAATACAAAAAACAAATGAAGCAAAAAAACAGAAACAGAAAAAATTATATTAATAACGAAAAGTGTAAACTGTTAAGAATCAGATACTGCATTATGTGATTGGGCGATTAAATTGTTTGGACACACACATACACAAAAAAACAGACACACACACACACATTCCCATACCCTATTCTTGTGCTTTTCTTCGAATATATTTTTATCAGTTATAGCTTTTATTTCTTGCATGCTATTTTCAAATACCATCTCAAAATTTCTTGTACTCCTATTCTATGAAGTACCCTTTTCTGTGAATCTCATATTATTGAGATGATATTCAAACAATCGCCAAAATTTTAAAAAGTTCGTTTTTTTATATTTGGTTGCATAGCGAATAAGTTGAAAATGTTTACACGGTGTATTTATCAAATTTTAATTGTTAAATTAAAGGTCTGTAAATATATGCAAATATACATATATAAATATTTAATGATTGTAAGTTTTTAAACCAAATTGGAAATATTATTTGCATCCGAGATGGCACTATTTTGTTTTTAAGTTTTATTTTTTAAAAATATTTACACCAATTAGTTAAGCTTATGAGTTGTATGATGATGAGTATAATGCATTAAATTGTACATTTTCTATTTTAATTATTCAACTATGTTTTTACTTTTGTTGTAATATATAAACACATTTTGCAAACTGCTTAAAAACAAAAACGAAAATCAGAAAATGCAATATATGCAAATGTAATCGCCAAATATTGCAAGCAACATGAACAATTTTTGTACACGAAATACATTTTTAGAAAGTTTTTTAAAAATATATACAAGCAATTAAAAATAAATTTTATAACATTTTATGTAGATCTTTTATACAAAACAACTATACATATGTGTATGAATTATATATGCATATGCAATTTATGAGCCAATTTATTCTCACTAGCCACGAAATCTTTGATGAAGACTGATAAGGAGCAGTTAATAATATACAATAAAAATACACGCATATTCACACACATGCAAATATACATATT
The DNA here is from genome assembly GCA_037043495.1 of Drosophila recens. Classification (NCBI taxonomy): domain Eukaryota; kingdom Metazoa; phylum Arthropoda; class Insecta; order Diptera; family Drosophilidae; genus Drosophila; species Drosophila recens. Next base: position 36,109 of record JBAMBJ010004279.1, read on the forward strand.
TATATATAAAACATTTTTTGAAAAGCTTTGTAACGATCTTTTTCGAGCAGAACAGACGTCTAGTGTCTTTCTTTTTATAAACACTCAAAACTTAACGAATTTAGTTGAACTATAAGCACTTACTACAAGTATATTAATTCATAAATACATTGTGTATGTATGTATTTACGCAGTGCCATTGGCATCAATGACATGGTCCTTATGCATATCTTTTCGTTATACGTTTTATAATTTGCCAAAAACAAAAAGAGAAAATTAAAATAAAACGAAAATGAGAGCGTTTAACAAATTTGCACGCTGCATTGTTAGTTTTTAATTATTGTGTTATTTAATTTGATAAGCAAACAGCATGGTATACGAGATCGAGGAACAGATGTCGCGTTTTATATATATATACAACACACATACATATACATATATATAAAAACTAACTATTTTAAATAAATTATTATTAACCAAATAAACTAGCCAAAAGAAACAGATTTTGTTTTATTTAAGCGCGAAGTTTTCAAATTCTATCAGAGTTGTCAAGTAAGCAGATACTGAAACCACCACGCTTGCCGCTTGAAAAAATTTCGAAAATGCGAAGAGTCTCATGCATCAAACCAACTTTAAATTAGACTTTATTACTTTACAAAATTTTGTATTTTGTTGTTTTTTTTTAAATTGTTTCTCAACTTTTTTTAATTGGTTTTTGAAAATTTCAAAAATCTAATTTTAAATTTTTGCGCACAATTTGGAAATCAGCTGTTATGTTATTTACAGACCGCAATCAGCTGTCAAGTGAGCAAATACTGGAACACAAATGTTAACCTTAAAAGCGCTGTTAAGTTACCTGCTCAGCTGTGCTCTCCCAAAGTTATACTTAACATTGGCGCGCTGTAACCAGTGATGCCAAATTTTTTCTGAATAAAGAAACAAGACAAGAAATCTGGAAAAAAAGCTAAATAACTAAAAAAAGACAGAAAAACAGGACAAACTTTTTCACTCCGGTTTTTTTTTTAAGCATAGTACGCAAACTAAAAAAAAAGGCCTAGCGTAAGTCAAACTCCATATAAAAAAAACACTGGCGTTATTTTCAATACAACGTCGAGCTCGGCTTAAGCGATAATTGAAGATACGTTCGGATTTTGTCAGCTTTCTTGCTCCGTATGGCTTCATTATACGCGTTTTCAATGGAAATGCATCATCGGCTACTTTGAAGTATGGAGTCGACACTCCATTCAGCATTCGGTTCTCAGGGAACTCCATATTTCCGACAACACTGCCTTTCCTAGCGTGCTGTGTGAAAACGCATTCATCTCGCCTTCGCTACCGTACGCACCTACATCAATATATGTAAAACGGTAGGATGCGTCGCATACCGCCATCAAAACAATCGAGTGGAATCCCTAAAATTTTAGGTAAAAGGTTACGAAAGAGCAGCGTTTCGCATTAAAGTCACTTACTTTGTAATTATAAAAAGCACTGCCACTATTGGGTGGACTCTTTATTGGGACGTGTTTACCGTCTATGGCACCAATACAGTTTGGGAAGTTCCACTGCTTCTCAAACTCCTCTGACCACTTCAACATGTTTTCCTTGTCCCACTTCGGAAACTCTCCAGACAGAGCAGAACAAATAGCATCGCATACCACGTTAATGGTTGTTTCCATGTGCTGCTTACTGATGCGGTAAGTTAATGCAGCATGGCTGTGCACCATAGCTCGCAAATAACTGTCGACCGTTTTTTTTCTTGCGCTCTCGTTGCGAGCACAACCGAAAGAGTTCGTACTCTCTCGCTCTCGCTCTGAGCAAGAGACTCTTGCTGTCTTCATTTACGTTTTCTGTTGGGCTCTTTTCGTTGAGCTCTTTGTATGTCGGTCTTTCAATGAGCAGTGCGTAAAGAGCTTAACGAAAAACGCTCGTACAATGAGCCTCAGCAAAAGATTGTTTGACCGAAAAACTCAACGCAAACGGTCTTCACCCAAATTAAATTTAAAGAATTGGTGCACTTTTTTATTCGTGTCTCTTCCCATTTTGCACAACAAATATTTGACAACTTCACACACTCAATTCACGATCGCAATTAATGAATTTCGTCTGCAAAACAGACGCTTAGGCAAGCAAATGCCTATGCGTGTGAATGTATACCAATACATATGCAAAATACCGTTTGCTTCATATGAAGCATATGAAGTTCAATATTGAACACGACGAAATGGTATTGGAACAACGAGAACAAAACAAAATAGAAAAAAACAGTTTCGCTCCGAGCGCGAGCGAGCTCATTTGAGAACCGAAAAAACAGTTGCTCGCTGAGTCTTTTCGTAAAGAGTAAGCAAAAGACACTTATTTGCAGACAACGAGAAACGGTCGACAGTTATTTGCGAGCTATGCTGTGCACAGATCCGGATGCAAGCATTCTAAAAAATGTATTGCGATGAAAAATACATTTATGATTTTAACTCCAATAACACAATGCTTACTCGAGAACCACACACAACTTTGCTTTGGGCGGAATTGCATCTGGGCGATAATTCCTCTTGGGTTGCAAATACGGCTCCACCAAACTAAACAAATAGTTGAAGTTCGCCTCATTCATATGGATATTTTCCAGAAACACTTTGGGACTCTCAATCATATTTTCGAACTGCAAAAATGCACGAGATATTTAAATAACATATCTCGAGCGCATAGGAAATTTTCGTGGCGACTGCGCTGCCGCTCACGTACGCTCACATATGCGTCGCTGCTGCGATTTGTTTCTGTTACGTCGCTGTTATTCCGCAGTTAGACGAACAAAAAAGGCACACTAACGCAATGCAAACATATGAATGTGCTGGTGCCGATAGCTGCTTTAAGCATAGTACGCTCTAGCCAAAAAAATGTTTGCAAGGCCAAAACTCCATATAAAAAAAAGGGTTGCAAACATGCTCGAAATGTTTTTGTAAGGCCATTTCTAAACCTATGTGCGCTGTACCTAAATATGGGCAGCTCAGAATATTTTCTGGCGTTTTGCAACACTGATTGGTCAAGAGATGGCAGCTTTATTTTGACCTTTCAAAACATCGATTGAATCGTTGTTTTGACTAGTCGAAATCTTTTTGAACAGAAATGGCGACCAACAAGCAGCAAAATAAAAGCCGAATTGAGATCTTTGAACACAAAGAGCGAATTAGACTGATTGAAGAGGTGCAACAGAGGCCAATATTGTGAGATTTGACCGACAAAAACCATATTGATCAGATTTTTATAATTAATCATTTTTAATTTAATAATTAGGGTATTAGTCGCTGCCACTTCTCTCATCATGTCTATTTGGTCAATTTTCTTTTTTTTTGTTGTGCTCAATGTTATTTATTTATTTGTTGTGCACAGCTGACGCGACAGTGTGACCACAGCAGCATAAGTCCAACAATCTCTCAACTTTTTTGTGATTTTTGGTATTATGCTGTAGCACTGAAGTTTGTAAGGCCGGACTTCAAAACATCGAACATTTCGAGCGTCCAAAATGTTTTCAGCTAGAGCGTACTACGCTTTAAGCTGAAGCAGTTAAAAACCAGACAAATCTATCCGTAAAAAGGCCAAATTGCCATCACTGATTGTAACAGTTGCAGCAACAGTTGGCCGGCAGTGCTGCCAACTTCTTAAGCAATCAGAGACTGTTAATAGTTTTCGCTCTCTCTGTTACAATTTATAGTCATCGGCAACTTTTCTCACTTAGTTCACCTCTAGCTTGCGACAGTCCAGGCGCGCGACGGAACGTAAAAACAGCTGTTCGCAAAACTTTGTCTCCCATTGGAATTTAGTTTAAAAATGATTTAAAAATCAAGTGCATATCAAAATATTACGTTAAATAGAGTCTCAATTGTGCGCGCCCACATTAAGAATGTTCAAACGTACGTTCAAAGTGGTTTATCGGCCGATTAGAAACAATTTTCTGCTACTGCCGGATCAGTACTACGGCGTCGTCTCAACCTATGTAAGTGTCCAAAAGTCAACTTATTTGGGCAATGGCGCGAAGATTAGATAAGCTTAGTATATGCATATTTGATTTGACTGACTGCTCGTATTAATTCATAGGACACTGGCTGCCTCAGCCTTCAGTACAATGGCCGTGTGCACTACGCCTCGTGGGCACCGCAGTCGGGCGGTGGTGGCATCAAAGACACTGAAATTGGGATCAATGCCAGGGCGGCCAAGGAGCTCGGTAAGTTACTTAACTTGGCGGATGTGCAAATGCGTTTGCCAAAATGCCATAATATTGCTTCTACATTCTGTATTCTATATTCTATATATGCACTTTGCTCTCTCCTCTCTCTCGCTCTTTCTGTGTTATTTTTGCCATAGGTCTGCATGAAAATGACTTGGTCAAGTGCGCCCTCATCGCTGACGTCCTAAATCTGCGCAGTGTTCACGTCACGCCCGTTTCGGCCAAAGATTGGGAGATCATTGTGAGTGTTTATATCTGTGCATGTGTGTGCTTGTTAGTGTCTGTGTATTTTTGTGTGCTCTGCTGCTGCGGCCAGATAAAAATAATTTTTATATCGGATTAGCTTTTGGCGCGGGCGTGATTTAAGTGTTTATTTATGTATGCTCGTTTGTTAGTTGTGCCGGCATTGCCATTGACCCCAGTGGGGGCTTTTCTCTTTCGGCGATGAATGATTTGAAAATAACGGACAAGCACTTGGAGTAGTAACAGTTATTCAAAAACTTATCGATATACAGATAACGATGCAAGGAAATGTCCGTTAATAGGGGTGTGTTTTAAATTGAAATTACAGTCGAACTTCCCTAGCACCATCACCATTATCCAAAGAAAGGGTTCGAGTTATGGAGATATTCGACTTATAGAGTTCTGCCACTCATTTAGCTCGAGTTAGAGCTATGAAAGTGCAGCTGTAATTATATTGTATATTATTTTCTGCAACGTCGCTTACAGTACACGCGAAAACCTTTTTAAATGAATAAATATAGAAAACATTTAAAGTTTACTTAAATTGTTTATTTATTTTTGTCTTGTAAAGAGCAGAGTTCGTTTAATCTAATTTATTCTAAAGAAGTTTTTTTTATCTATATTATTTCAAGCAGTAGCTATAAATAATTGATTCGAAATAATTAAACAGACATACACTCCCGATTAACCAAATAGACACATTGATTTTTTTTTTCAAAAATTTGATTTATTTTATTATTTTAAGAATATAATTTGGAAAACGTATTTTTCGAATATGAACTATTCAATTCTTAAGTAAACAAAACAAAAATGAGCGTTTTAATTTAAACAGTAATTTTTTAACATTTTGTTTTGTGAGTGCACTTAAAAAAAGGTAGCTTTTTCATCGATCAACCAAATAGACTCAAGGCTTAAAACTTAATATAGATCACAAATTTTCTGAAAAACTTGGTAACAATTTAGTTATTATAATACTTTACATATAAACTGTATCTAAGATATAATTTAAAATTTGACAGTAGTTTCTATACATTTTACGTCAAAATATATTTTCAATATCTATCAAATACCTTATTTAGACATTGAAAGTACGGGCCTAAGAATAATTAATAATGTTTATAACCAGTTTTGTTTGAAAACCCTTCATAAATTCGGTCAGGGATTGAATCGTTAAGAGCCTTTGGATAGTCCGTGGACATTTCGCTCCAGGAGTTCTTAATTTTAGTCATTAAACATCCTCAAATTGTCTACCAAATCGATAGACTTTACGCGAAAGAGATCCCTATAAATTATCTATAATGTTGTGGTCAGGAGAGTTCCTTACTCTGGCCTTCTGGCCACTCCATTAAGTACACATTTTGGTCAGTCATCGACTTCTTTACTACTCGAGAAGTGTAGATTGGAGCATTATCCTGCTTGAACATCCAAGACAATGGGTCGAATAGGTTGGAAAAATTGGGGAAGGCATTTTGGTGAAGTCTTTTGTATCTAATTACGATCATCTTAAAGGAATTTACTTGATTATCAAATGTGTCATAATAGGATATTGCCCACACACCATTATACCACCCTTAAGACTTTGGTGACGGGTCAAATAGTGTTGTTCCTTTCTTATATCATAAAAGTAGTAATTGAATCCATCTGGGCCATCCAAATAAAACTGTTTTTCAACAGAAAAATCGAATTGATGGAGTATAATGGTGTGTGGGCAATATCCTATTATGGTGCATTTGATAATCAAGTGAATTCCTTTAAGATGATCGTAATTAGATTCAAAAGACTGCACCAAAATGCTTTCCCCAATTTTTCCAACCTTTTCTATTGTTAATATTTTGCACGAAACTGCAGATCCTTCGTTTATCTTTTGAAAATTAAGTATTTATTTATGTGGACTTCTCTACTTTTGTGTCTAATCCGCAGGAGCTGAGCTCAGAGAAAATCTCTGGCAGTGTCCTGGAACAGACGCGCATTGTAAATTCAACCCAAATTTTACTGGTTTGGATTAACAAGTCGATGCAAGTGGCGCTGACAGTGGGTAAATAATTTGATATATAGAGGGAACATCACAACTAACCATCTTTTATTTTATTCCTCTTAAAGATCGCCTTAAGCCAGTTATAAGTTACGGACGCATTGATCATAATACGGAGCTGGTGGTGGCGCCAAATCTCTACAAGGGATTGACCAATGGCACTACTAACGGCAACGAAGAGGAGAGCAGCAAACTATCCCGGAGCAAGACCACTGCACAGGTGCGGGATGAGTTGGTGACACCACCGGCTCTTTCCCATTCTGCCACGATGAGCAGTGTGAAGAACAATTTGCAGCGGAATAAACGACAGGATCACATGCAGCGGCTGAAGAAGGATTTGCGGCGAGAGAGCTCGCGTTCATTTGAGTTCCGGGTGATACGTGGATTGTGGCATGAACAGGCCCAGGAATCGGATGTGTACATAAGGCAAGCACATTTGCCCGAGTTCATGGATCTGGAGCAGTTCTACAGCATGAAAACCGCTGGCGACAAGGAGTACTATGTGCGTGTGCGTCTGGTCAGCGATGAGGATGGCGATGGCGATCTGCCCGCCACCATTCATCCCTCCATCGAACTGAATGCGAATCTGATGAAACTGCTGAGCATCAAGGAAATGGAACGCGTTGTGCTGCGCCCCAAGGTAACCGTGGTGAACTTTGTGGAGAAGATTGAGCTGTTTGCGCACAAGAAGACGCATTACAAGATCATCGAGAATGCATTTAAGCGATTTGTGATTGAGAAGACCCAAAAGACGCCCATGCTGTTTAACCAGGAGGAGGTGGTGCGCCTGGAGGATGATCTGCTGGTCACTGTGGGCATTCTTCCCGAGCACTTTCGCTATTGCGTTGTGGATGCACAATTCCTAAAGGAATCCAAGATCTATGCTGCCGACCTGGTGCGTCCTGTCAATGAAATCATCAAGGAGCAGCCGCCAGTCACAAGTCCACTCAGTGTCAAGGATCTGATCCGATTGCCCGAGTATGATAAGATTGTGGATCACGTGGTTAGCGAGCTGCGCATGAATCTGTGTCTCAACGCAGGGAACTCAGTGCTGCGACAGGGCAATGTCCTGCTGACTGGAGCCGCCGGCACTGGGAAAACAGTGCTGGTGGAGCGTATACTGGAGCAGCTATCGCGGCAGCCGGATCATTGTTACTTTGACATCTTCTACTGCTCGCGGAGCAAGGGCCGCAAAACGGAATCCATTCAAAAGGACTTGCGCAGCATTTTCACCAGCTGCCTGCAGCATGCCCCGGCAATTGTGGTCCTGGAGAATCTGGACGTGCTCGCCCATGCCGCAGGCGAGCAGACCAGCCAAGATGGCGAGTACTTCAACCGCATGGCGGACACGGTTCACCAGCTAATCATGCAGTACACCAGCAGCAATGCCATTGCCGTGATCGCCACCGTCAGTGAGCTGCAGACGTTGAACAAACGTCTCAGTGCGCCACGTGGTCGACATCTGTTCCAAGCCATAGCCAGATTGCCCAGTCTGGAGCGTGCCGACCGAGAGATTATACTGCGTGAGCTGTGCAGCCATATTGCGTCCAGGGATCTCGATGTGGTCAAGTTCTCTAATCTGACCGAAGGATATCGCAAGTGCGATCTCGTCCAGTTTGTGGAACGCGCCATCTTCTATGCCTATCGGATCAGTGAGTCTCCTCCTTATCAGTTGCCCAGCTGCTTTGTCATGTATTCTGTATTCTTTATTCTGCTTTTAGGTAAAACCCAACCGTTGCTTACAAACGAGCAGCTCATCGACTCTCTGGAGCACACGAATTCCTATTGCCTGCAGGGCATACAAAGCAACCAAAAGACTGGCTCCGATCCGAATGCCAACGAAATGCGCGTCGAGGAGCTGCCTGGACTGGAGTCCGTGGTCACTGTGCTCGAGGAGGTTCTAATGTGGCCCTCAATGGTGAGTTGTTATAGAAATTATAACTAGGGATTGCAATTATCAGGTTAGAATTTACTACTTTATCCGTAACCGAAAAAAAAAATTTTCATTTCACCGAAAACTTAAAACCGAAACTCTGTAAACCGAAATAACCTTTTAGTAACCGTTTTGTTTATAAGGGTTAATTTTGGTTTTCCATACTTAAAAAAAAAAATAAAACAAAAAGCACGATGCAAAAATAATAATAATTGAAAAAAAGTTGTATCTTTAATTGTTATTTTAAAAATTTCAAATACAATTTTAAAAGCATGCTTTTTTGCAATTTTTATCATAAAAATTTAAAAAACAATTTAATAATAATTTAAATCGAATAATTTTGAACTGTTTCGATTCTCACCGACTCATAAGTCTTGTTTGCGATCTCTGATGTTTTGTTATTATTTGTGTATTTTATATTTTTATATTTAATTTTTAATTTTGATATAAATTTTCTTATGTTTAATTTTGAATTTTTATTTGTGATATTCATGATCGAATTTTTAATGATATGAAAAGCGCAAATAAAATAAATTAGTTCAACGAAATATCAAAATTGTTAAAATGTAACTAAACTGAATAATATGTGAAAAAATTTGTGAATGAAACATTAAGAAAATTATGTCTTTTTAATTATTATTATTAACATAATTATATTTTTGCAAAGAAACTTGTCTTTTTGTGTACCGAAACCATACTGGTATTTTAAAACAGAAACATAAAAACCGGTTGACCGATACGAAACCTTTATTCAAAGATTTTGCGTTTATTTTACTTAAGATTTATAAACAATTAAACTCTTTTAATTTCAATGTTCAAAAGTTATTTTTAAATTTCTATAAATAAAATTAAAAATTGAATATACTTTTCAAAAAATATGAAATTAATTACAAAACAATGAATTTTGGAACTTTTGGTATCTAAATGAAAAAATTATGAAATAATAATTACTATAAATTCAAAGTTTAACTCAAAAACAATATATAAAATAAGTAAAAAAAATCTAATTAATGATTAATAAAAGTTCTTTTGAAATTTATTGACAAATATCCAAAAATAATATTTTTAGTTTTATAATTTAAAGTTTTTAAAATTACAATCGTTACCTGTTTTCCAATTCACAGTATCCCACGATATTCAACTCCTCGCCTCTGCGGAATCAGGCAGGTGTGCTGCTTTATGGTCCTCCTGGAACGGGCAAGACTTTCTTGGTCTCGCAGCTGGCCAGCTGCTGGAGTCTGCGCATCATTTCAGTCAAGGGTCCCGAGCTGTTGGCCAAGTACATTGGCCAGAGCGAGGAGAATGTGCGCAATCTGTTTAATCGAGCGCGCAGCGCTAGACCGTGTGTCCTCTTCTTCGACGAGTTCGACAGTCTGGCGCCGAAACGTGGCCACGATTCCACGGGTGTGACGGATCGCGTGGTCAATCAGCTGCTCACCGAACTGGACGGCGTGGAGGGACTGCAGGGGGTCACAGTCATAGCGGCAACATCGCGACCAGAGCTTCTCGACCCGGCTCTACTTCGTTCTGGACGCATTGATCGCCTTGTGGAGTGTCCACTGCCGGATGCAGCTGCTCGGGTTTCGATCTTCGAGGCACTCAGCGCCACGCTGAATCTGGATGAATGTGTGGACTTTGATTATTTTGCGGGACGAACACAGAACTACACTGGCGCCGATATCCAAAGTATTCTGACCTCGGCGAACATGGCTGCGGTTAAGGAGGCGCTGGCACAATTCGGACACGAGGTGAGTGGCAGAAGATTCAACAGAAATACACGCCGGATATTGCAGAAAGTTCTTGTTAAAGCCCTTCCGTTCCCAGTGCCAAGTGCATTGAAATTATTACTATTTTTGGGTATTTTCTCTTGTGCCTACGATTTACGTGACTGGCATCTGGATCAGGATTAGGTTGCCCATAAATGCGGGTGCTGTTGGGCCTAAAACATTGAAAAAGATTGAAAAAAAAAAAGTAAGCAACCTGCAGACTGAGGGGTTTTTAGATATATAAGTCACGTAACGGATATTTCCTTATTGATATGCGATTATCGCGCATGCGCACGTACTGCAATAGCAACAACAGCAACAACAACTACTAACTGAAAAGACAATGGACACAATTTGTTTTTGTTGTTGTGCATAAATTAAAGCCGGCGCACAAACATCGCCCGAGGGCCGCGATAATAAAGAATGCAAGCCAAAAATACTTCGAACCTCGGCAACCACCATAACATGCTTAGAATAAAAGGAAAAACAAAAGGAAAAAAAATATGAAAAGTACACACACTTGCTAAACAGGTAGATGGCGTCGAAATGAAAGGAAAGAAAAGGAAAGGAAAGGAGCGGAAAGGAGGAGAATCGTAAGGATCGCTGTCTGTGATTTATGCGCAACTTGTATAAAAATTATGGAACAAATACATACAGCATGTGAAGTTGCCAAGTACTCACGATTATACATATAAATAAATATTTATGTGTGTGTGTGTGCATTTTCACGATGTCGTCGTCAACTTCGTCGGTTACCCGATGATGATTGTCGTCGTCAAAAAGTTTCAGTTTTAAATCGATCGTTACTTTCAGTTGTGCGCGCACATTCAAGCAAATCGGTTGGTTGATAAAACAACACCAAAACACACCACAATACAACACAACACACAACGGAAGTTGGCAACACTTGTCGTCGAAAGGGGGGGAAAGTGTTGCCAACGAAGCGGAAATGCGCTAAAGTTCATAAGGGGCGCAGGGACAAACCAAATAAAAGCGCTGTCGAAAAGACGTTTTTTGCTTTTTTTGCGACTTTGTTGTTGTTATTGTTCTTTTTTGGTGGCAAAAAGACAAAGAACGTGATTTTTTGGGCAAAGAGTTGGCGTGGAAAGAAAGAATTATGTTCCCAAATGTGAACTGAACGCTTAAGAAAATAAATAAAGTCAAGTCAAGTACATCAAATCAAATTAAAGATAAAAACAAACTCAATGAGTTCGTAAAAATGTCTGCAGAGTGATAAAAAAATCAAGAAACACATACATATATAATAAATAATAAAATTTAAAAATCTTAAAATATTATGCAAAAAGTTTTTATACTGAATTAAACTATTAATTTACATAACTGTCGTATATAACTTATGGATGCGTGCTCCGACTGTTAATGTCTATAATATATCAGTCCAATACCAATTGAGATTCCCTGACAAATGTGCTCAATATATTAAATATAGATTTAACAAAATTCCAAATAGAGTTCTCACCTAGCCCAAAAATGTCTCAACAATTTAACATTCGCGAGCAGGTGATAAATTTTGCAAATGCTCGCACCAAAAAAATTAACCGAAGTTCATTCATTTCCAATAATTAATAAAACTGTGACTGAAGCCAGACTTAAACGTTTTGGGCCATGTGTGAGTGTTTCTTTTGGGCCATCATTTGAATGACTGGCAATACATGAAAATCAACAATAACAACAACAATAATGCAAAAAATAATACATACTTCGAGACACACGCGTTTTGTCTGCCGACAAAAAAAAACGAAGAAATTGAATAAATTAAGAATCGAGACGTGTGTGCATATATCAAACAAAATCAGCACCGGCAAAAAGCAGCAGCAACAACAACATCAGCGACAACAACGATAACAACAACAACATTGACAACTACCAAATGCTACTACAAAAACAATAAGCGCAACAGTATTTACAAAAACAACAAGCAATAGCAGTTGCCATTAAAAAATATAAAATATAAACTTCACTAGTGCACAGTGGTCTGAGATGCCCGAAAACTAAAAAGACAATTGAAAAAGGATCTGTTTAGCGATTTTTAAATTAGATAATTTATTCTGTTGATAGGAATTCGATTTATACCATTGATTAAGTAAATACTGCTCAGCAAATATTCAATTACAATTTCGTTGATCAAGAGTCGAGCAGATTAAGTTTAAAAACTCAGTTGGATTTTTGGTTTTACATCTATGGAAATTTAAACTTAAGTTCCATTTTTATCAAGTTCATATTTCTTAAAACTTAATTTCGAAACAGTTTTTTTTTCTTTCAAATTGAAATAATGTTAATACGAGAGACTTTGAGTAAAAGGTGGTAAATCCCTTTCTTATCAATGCCTTAATGCACTTGCAGCCTTAAAATTCCTAATAAGTAAATTTTTCTAATATTAGCCTGGTTAATAACGGGTCACAACTAAAATTCTGGACTAATTTCAAAAGTCCACCAAAAGTTTATTTTTGATTAATACTTATTGAGCTTAATTTTTTTTATAAAGGTGGCAATAATATAAGTTTATTTTATTTAATGTACTTCATCAAAAGGTGCTTTGTCGGCCACACTGCGCAGTCTTGTGCAGACGCAGCCATTCTTATACATTAATCTTTTAAGTTCACCAAAAAAATTTTCAGTTGGTGTGGAATTTCTGTCTCTGGGAACAAATTTAATATTTTGCTCACCATGAATGACTGATTTTTTTTATTAGTTTTTGCACATCCACCTGCATTGAGTTCTTACTAGCTGGATTTGCGTTTCAGTGCAACCTGGTGACCGCTGCTTCTTTCTGGCTTTGATATTTAATGATTTTAATGATTTGTAGATATGTTGCTGTGAGCATCCGAATTTTCGGACCGCTTCAGCTTGGCTTATTCCATCTTTATTGTTAAAAGCAGTCTTTAGCTTTTAAATGTTATTTGTAGTCATAATTGTTGATTTTCTTCCCGATCCAGACTGCCTTTCTATTTTCAAACTGTTGAGAATTGAATACAAACTGCTTTTTGCCACGCCCTCCGCCATAAAATGGGCACAGGTGTAAGTTTTTCCCTGCTGTTTGTGATCTTGGTAAAAGCGTACAATACGTTTTCGCAGCTGTTGCTGTTTGGACGGCAATTTGAGGTCTAATATAGTGCACATAATTTTTTAGAATTATTTGGTAAAAAGGTCATGGAATAGCTGATTTAATTACCAAATACCATCGTCATACGACAAAGCATGCCTAAGCAGCAGGCTGTCAAAATCTGTACAGAATTTTAGTTGTGACCCGTTAGTATCAATCTCTGTCAGAAGTTGTTTTTTTGGGCAATAAAATAAAACAATTAGTAATCGTATCAGGTGCATTATAAGATGTTGTTATCATGTTCTTATCAGTAGACAGTAATATATGTAATTAGCTAGCTTTGACTTCCGTTCTAAACTTTATGGATTTGACAAACAAATTTTTTATTCAAGTATCGTTAAATTCTTGGAAATGCATTAAATTGAGCTTTAGTTTTGTGTGATATCTTATTATGAATCATTTAGGCATTTTGCGACTTACGAATGCAAATTTATGCGCTTTATCACAAAGTGTGATTTGTAATTTCTTATTATTGTAGGTATAGCAACAGCCGTAAAAAGTTTGGCAACTATTCAGAAAGGGTAATAAAACTATTTTTATTTTGGCAGTATTATTAAAGTAATTTGGGTGATATACATATCTTACTATTTCTTAGAAGTTTTTGAATGGTATTTTGTATTTCTCGACATCGGAAATGCCAATTTTGTACCATTTCTGAAAGTTAAACTAATATTTGTTGTGAGCAGCAGTCGTTCATAGTGCAGTTAGGATTGAGATTCATTGTTTACTTTTTCGCAGACTTTGTACCACTGTGCCATATGGAAGTTCGCCGGTGTTGATTTTAACAATTCACCCGACGATTATTATTAATATTGCATCAAAAATTTCTAACTGTATGAAGTTGTTGCCGTTGTTGTTGTAGGTGTTGGTGTTGTAGATGTTGTTGTTGTTGTTGTATCAATGGAAATGACGACATTAAACGCATTTGGCATGTGGCCCGATGCTTCGCATATATATATAACATATATTCATATATATAGACAACAAATATAGACACTGGACTTGGGATGTACGAATACATTGCGTTGACAACAACGACAATAGCAACAACAACTACGACAACAACTCATTACAAAGGCAGTGCACATAATGGTTACCTCGTCGTCTTCTTCTTCTTTATTTGATGTGCCCCTCTTCATTTGTTGTTGTTGTTATTTTTGCCTGCTTATTTTCTTTAGATTTATTTTAATTTCGAATATTGAAAAGACGCAGCAGAAGAAGCAAAAGCAATTGCTTAACTGATAGGCCATAAATTATACAAAACTATAATAGTGATAATAGTAAAAGATAAAATGTGAAACATATATACATATAAATTTAAAAAAGAGGCAACACAAAGTAAACAACAATCACATTTATATCAAAAACCACGCGAGAGTTCTGCACTTGACTTGAAAATGCGAAATCTGCTGATCATCTTCAGCCTCATCATCGTCATCATCATCAGTATCAACATCAGCAGCATTTCGAGCTGCCACTTGGAGTCGCACAGTTGCCTCATCGATGTGCTGGCGTCGCCGCAAGTGGGGCAACGTCGTCATGTGCCCGCCGATGTGGACATCACGTTGTTGTGCGGCGCATCGATGGCCATCTGGTACTACGAGGATCGGGTTGTGCACAGCGGCAGCACTTGGCTGCTGGAGCGGGCGCAGGCCCAGCAATCGGGCCAATATGCCTGCCATTACGACCAGGTCAAGTGGGCCAATCTTACACTGCAAATTGGCAACAACAACGAGAACAGCGAGAGCAAAGAGATGGCCAGTGACTTGGCCAGCTTCGAGGCAGTTGAGTTGTATTTGCAGCCATTGAATATGAGCAACAACTTGTTGCCACGTCTGTCGCATCCCCTGGAGCCGTTTGTGCAACGCAACTCGGGCGGCATGTTCCAGCTGAGCTGCAGCCCGGCACCGACTCCGCCCTGGCTCAACGTCAGCTGGTACCACAACAACACTCAGGTGCTGGCCAGCAGTCGCATTCGCCTCAAGAAGCTGATGCTGACGGTGTGGCAGCTGCAGCCGGAGGATGCCGGCGACTATCGCTGTCGGCTGTGCAACAAGCACGGCTGCGCGCACAGCAACAACAGTCGCCTGGAGGTCATCACCCGCCAGCACACGGCGCCGATTCTCGCCCTGGATTATCCACACAATGCGAGTGTTGTGATGTTCGAGCACGCGAGATTCGACTGCAAGCTGGAGGACTCGCAGCTGGAGCCGCAGATCACATGGTTGCATCAGCTGCAGCCGGGAGACATAAGCTTGTTGCTGCAACGACTGCGGAAGCAAGCGACGCTGCAGGACGACGATGAGGTGCAAACGCTGCTCACCAGCAAGGACGAGCCGCAGGTGCTGCGTCTGGGCAGCGTGGAGCCCGTGGACGCCGGCTGGTACATCTGTAAGGCCGAGAATCCCGTGGGACGCACTGTGGCCGCCGCCTACTTGGACGTGCTTGCCACCCCAGCTGAGACCACAACAGCGGCAACAGCTGTTGCCGCAACGACAACAACATCGACCACAACGACGACAACAACAACAGCAACTGTCAATGCGGTAGCGAACAACGATGATGACAGCGACGACGACAACGGGGATGTGACCGTGGAGCACTTGGAATTCAAAAAGGAGTTGCTTCGCTTGCAGCATTACGTGTCCGGCAAGACGATCGTGCTCTCGTGTCCCGTCAACGCACATCCCAAGCCGAGCATCACCTGGACCTTCAAGAAGGACAACGCGGGCTATCGACCCCTGGAGCGACAGATTGGCGACTACAAATACCGCCGATGGTCCCTGATCATGGACGACGCGATCACAACGGACTCCGCCCTTTACATGTGCAAGCTGTGCAACGTTGTGGGCTGCATTCAGTTCGAGTTCAGCGTGGTGATCACCGATCGCATCCGGGCAGCGCCAATTATCCGGATAGCTGACAACAAGACGGCTCTGGTCAACACCAAGGTGGAGCTCAGGTGCGAAGTCCTCTCGGACATTGGGGCGAAGATCAGCTGGATTCGTGTGATGCAATCGAATCGATCAAT
Source organism: Drosophila recens (assembly GCA_037043495.1). NCBI lineage: Eukaryota > Metazoa > Arthropoda > Insecta > Diptera > Drosophilidae > Drosophila > Drosophila recens. The sequence continues at coordinate 52,433 of JBAMBJ010004279.1, forward strand.
CAACCAGGATCAGGATCGGGATCAGGATGTGGTCCGTGTGCCGTTGAACACGTCGCAGGAGCACGGATTGCTGGTGCTCAACAATGTGACGCACAAGGAGGAGGGCTGGTACACCTGCACGGCGGCCAGTTCCCTGGGCACCAGCAATGCCAGTCTCTATCTCCACGTGGTCGATCATCTGCCCTTTCTGCACGTCGGCGAGCTGTTGCGATCGCATCCAATGGGATTCACCGTCACCGTTGTCTTGATATTGATGCTCTTTCTGCTCGGCAGCGCCTTCATTGTCTACATTTTGAGGCGCCTGCGGCGGGAGAAGCTGCTCAAGCATCGCATCGAGACAGTGCATCAATGGACCAAGAAGGTGATCATCTACAAGCCCGACAGCCTTGAGGGCAGCTCCTGTGCCGCCGGAGATCTGCAGATACCCGTGATAAAGATTGAGAAACAGCGCACCACTTTCTCCAACACAACAACGGGCGGCTCGTCGGATCCCGCCCAGGCATTTAACGAATACGAGTTCCCCTTGGACTCGAATTGGGAGATACCCAGGCAGCAGCTATCGCTGGGCTCCATTCTGGGCGAGGGCGCCTTTGGGCGTGTCGTGATGGCCGAGGCAGACGGATTGCCGCGGAGTCCGCCACCCGTGGGCAGCACCATGGGTACCATTGTGGCCGTCAAGATGGTGAAGGAGGAGCACACGGATGCCGACATGGCCAGTCTGGTGCGCGAAATGGAGGTCATGAAAATGATTGGCAAGCACATCAACATCATCAACCTGCTGGGCTGCTGCAGCCAGAACGGTCCCCTGTGGGTCATCGTCGAGTACGCACCCCACGGCAATCTCAAGGACTTCCTCAAGCTAAACCGACCGGGAACGCTGCAGAGACGCAGCGACAGCGACGGCTATCTGGACGACAGGTCCATGGTGCGACAGCAGCAACTCGGCGAGAAGGAGCTCATCATGTTTGCCTTCCAAATCGCACGCGGCATGGAATATCTCGCCTCGCGACGGGTAAGCATCTTAACGATTCTACAATCTTTAGTTTTACACTCTTCTCTGTAGGAGAAAGTAAGATGAAATATTATTCAAATGAAAAGACGATGGAAAATTGATAGAAAAGAAGGAAAAAGCAGGGAATAGAAAAGAATAATAAGTTTAAATAATGGATAAAGAAAACAATGAACAACTTAAAAAAATTGAAAAATTACATGATAGGAAGAGAAGGTATGGAAAATACAAAATTAAAGGGTAGAATCTGAAAATTAGAAAAATGGGAAAAGAGAGCAAGAAAGTAAAGAAAGGGGTGATGGGAAAAAAGAAAGAAAACAAAGTAAATTTAGAAAAGAAAGATGAGGAAAGTCAAGGAAAAAATTAAATGAAAATGGAAAATAGGTACTCATGTTTTTTTGGATTTCTAATTTTATTATTTTTGTTGACAAAAGCGAAATAAAATGCGATTTTATTTAAGATTCTTCGGCCATTCTTTATATTGGTGCTCAAATGTATTCATATCTATATACAGTGGCGGAAAAAATAATAGGGACACAGAAGATGGCTGCTTCTTTTTTGCTATTATTCCTATCCCTGCAATATTCAATGCATTTAAAAGCTTAGACTTAATACATAATCGCTAATTCTATTTAAATTTAAAAAAAATTTGGTCCACATTATCATATAAGAAGAAGAAAACATAAATTTCCGAAAAAAAACTAATTTCAAATTGGAAAAAATAATAGGGACAAAAAACATTTATTATACAATTTTTGTTTTTTACTTATTATTCTTAAGAAACTTCAATGTTTTGTGGTAGCACCTATTGTTTTTAACATTCCAGAGCATCTTGGGTGCATGGAGTCCACAGGTTTTCTCAGGAGTGCCATACCAAGCCTATTGCACCTGTTCAGAGAGCACCTGCTGATTTTTGGACATGTCAGACCCTAATGCCTAAACTTAATGCCCGCTTTTGAACGCTCTAGAGGTCCTCTATGGGAATTAAGTCCGGAGAATGTGCAGGTGGTTCCATGTCGCCAATATTTTCGAGACCAATCCATTCCCTAACCAAATTCGAAGGGTACTTTGGGTCGTTATCTTCCTGTAAAGTGGGAGTAAAGACATTTCCTCTTCATCAAATGGCTGAATAGTAGTCCGGAGGATCTCTAGATAATATATTGCAATAGATTAGATCCACAGCAGATCCTGGGAAGCATTTATCAGACCATACCAGACCATAATCGAACCTCCGCCATGCTTCACAGTCTTAATTGAGTACTTGGGGTCAAAAACTTTTCCTTTTCGTCGTCTAACATGTCTTTTTCCATCTGATACAATGAAGTTGATCTTCGTTACGTCCAACTAGAGCATATTTTTCCAATTTTCGAGTAGCAGGTGCGAATTAGCAAGTTTAAGCCTATGCTGAATATTTCGGTTACTTAAAAACGGTCGATTATGGTCTGGTATGGTCTGATAAATGCTTCCCAGGATCTGCTGTGGATCTAATCTATTGCAATATATTATCTAGAGATCCTCCGGACTACTATTCAGCCATTTGCTGAAGAGGAAATGTCTTTACTCCCACTTTACAGGAAGATAACGACCCAAAGTACCCTTCGAATTTGGTTAGGGAATGGATTGGTCTCGAAAATATTGGCGACATGGAACCACCTGCACATTCTCCGGACTTAATTCCCATAGAGGACCTCTAGAGCGTTCAAAAGCGGGCATTAAGTTTAGGCATTAGGGTCTGACATGTCCAAAAATCAGCAGGTGCTCTCTGAACAGGTGCAATAGGCTTGGTATGGCACTCCTGAGAAAACCTGTGGACTCCATGCACCCAAGATGCTCTGGAATGTTAAAAACAATAGGTGCTACCACAAAACATTGAAGTTTCTTAAGAATAATAAGTAAAAAACAAAAATTGTATAATAAATGTTTTTTGTCCCTATTATTTTTTCCAATATGAAATTAGTTTTTTTTCGGAAATTTATGTTTTCTTCTTCTTATATGATAATGTGGACCAAATTTTTTTTAAATTTAAATAGAATTAGCGATTATGTATTAAGTCTAAGCTTTTAAATGCATTGAATCTTGCAGGGATAGGAATAATAGCAAAAAAGAAGCAGCCATCTTCTGTGTCCCTATTATTTTTTCCGCCACTGTATATAAAATTCTTTGTCCTGACTGACTGACTGACTGACTCACTGACTGACTGACTCACTGAGAATCAACGCGCAGCCCAAACGGTAAAAGATAGAAAGCTGAAATTTTCACACAACATAGGTGAGATAATTTTATCGTGCAATAAGACGGCGTTTGGCGAAATTCGACCTGTAAGTGGGTCAAAATCAAGGTCAAAGGTCACGGAATTGCTTAGTATGAAAAACTTTTTTGTTTCTTAAGATATCTCAACCAAACTCACAGATAATATGTTTGGTACTGTCTTTTACATTTTGACCAAATTTGGTCAAAATCGGGTAACTTTATCATATAGCTGCCATAGGAACAATCGGATGAAAATAGCCTTTAGTATGAACAACTGTTTTGTTTCTTAAGATATCTTAACCAAACTCACAGATTGTATGTTTGGGGCTGTCTCTAACATTCTGGCCAAATTTGGTCAAAGTCGGGTTACTATATCATATAGCTGCCATAGGAACAATCGGATGCAATATAACCTTTAGTATGAAAAACTTTTTTGTGTCTTAAGATATCTCAACCAAACTTACAGATTGTATGTTTGGGACTGTCCTTTACATTCTGACCAAACATGGTCAAAGTCGGATGACTATATCATATAGCTGCCATAGGAACAATCGGATGCAAAATAACCTTTAGAATCAAAAGCTCTGTTGTTGTATGAGATATTCTTAGAAAACTCACACATTAACTCTTCTTTCTAAATTTTGAATTTTCTTCAAATTTAGCTTTTTCCCGCCAAATTTAGCTTTTTCCCGCCAAATCACTAAATCTGACTTTTAGCCAAAGGAAGAAGAAACATTGAAACCGCGGACAGCGGAAGTTGAATATTTCCGTTTTTTTTACAAAAAATGCTATATTATATAAATTTGTTAGAGCGGACTACTAAGGACCTTCTTTTCAATTTTGCGAGGAAGCGTGCAGGGGACGGACCCTTTTATATTGTATCAATTTGTTAAGCCGGACAACTAAAGAAGTTCTATTAAATTTTTGCGAGCGAAGCGAGCTGCGGGTTGGCGAGCAAAGCGAGCAGTTTAAGTTTGTTAAGCTGGACAACAAAAGACCTTCTTTTCAATTTTGCGAGCGAAGCGAGCGGGGGTTGGCGAGCGAAGCGAGCAGGGGCGGAGCCCCCTAGTTTATTATATTTTAGAATTTTAATAAAATACAGGGTGACCAGAAATAACGGAGACAAACATTTTTAACTATAATTTTACTAAACGAGAGAAATTTAGCAAAGCAACAATTAGTAACGATAAAGTGGATCACTAGTAACAAGATTCTCAGCCGGTTTCGAAATGGTCTCCTCCAGCTGCCATGCACAGGTCCAAACGTGATTTAAAATTGTAGGCCATGGGCCGCAGGTCCTCGGGAGACAGTCGGTTCATTCCAAGAGCAGCGATTGCATCAGCGCCTCCAAACTTTTGTGAGGCTTAGCACAGGTCCTGGCCTCCAATATCGACCACACGCTGTAGTCCATCGGGTTGAGATCCGGCGAGTAGGGTGGCCATTCAGCAGACGAGATGAAGTCCGGTAAATGGGTTTTGCACCAGTCTTGCGTCATTTTCGCTTTGTGAGCCGGCCAGAGTTCAATTGTTCAAAAGTCCAGTCCGCATCGCCAAAGTGCAGTTGGGCCCAAGGAATTACCACGGCGTCGAGAATGTCGTGGCGGTACACTTCTTGGTTTTTTTTAACCCCTTGATCCACGAAAACCAGGGATTTCTTGCCGCTGGCGCAAATGCCGCCCCAGACCATAACGGACTTCGGATTTTGGCGATGTTTGACAATGGCCGACGTACCCGAAGGTTCGGCGGACCAGATCCTGCAGTTTAGTGGTTGTGAGCCTGCTCGACGGTTACCAGCTTCTCATCCGTGAGAAGGACGCGCTCCTATCGCTGACCTGCGGCCCGACGCTTGAGTTGGTGGCATCTTTGCAGTCGCACGCGCTTGTTTTCATCCGTGAGGATCTGAAATTTTTGAGCTTGTACGGCTTGAGTCCAAGGTGCTTCTTCGCCATTTATCAAACAGAATCACGTTTCATTCCGGTCTCACGGGCAATTTTCCTCATGGAGACCCTCGGATTTCACATCACCCGCTTTCGAATGATTTGACGATTGGCAGAAGTATTGACGGTGCTTTTTTTCCTCTTCCCGGACGATAGCCTTCATGGTCAATCTCATTAAAGTGGCGGGTGGCCTTGGACACAGTCTACCTAGGCACCTCGAGCAAACGAACAAATTCACATTTGACGTTTTTCTTGATGAAACAGCTCTTAAATTGCACAACGTTTACTTGACATTCTGAAACCACAGGAAAATTTAACAGCAATGGATAAAAAATGTTGTGACTAGTACAAAAAAGAATGGAGAATACGATAAAATAACATTTAATTAAATCCGGTAACATACTTTTGCTTACGGACATATTAAAGTTTGTCTCCGTTTTTTCTATTCACCCTGTATATATGGTAGCAGTTTGACTTTATGATTAAGGATTCTCTTGGCGTATGGTTTGATTGGGAATTCTTTAAACTGTTAAGTTCGAAATAAATAGGAGGTATTTTCAAAAATATATACAGGGTGACCAGAAAAAACGGAGACAAACTTTAATATGTCCGTAAGCAAAAGTATGTTACCGGATTTAATTAAATGTTATTTTATCGTATTCTTCATTCTTTTTTGTACTAGTCACAACATTTTTTATCCATTGCTGTTAAATTTTCCTGTGGTTTCAGAATGTCAAGTAAACGTTGTGCAATTTTAGAGCTGTTTCATCAAGAAAAACGTCAAATGTGAATTTGTTCGTTTGCTCGAGGTGCCTAGGTAGACTGTGTCCAAGGCCACCCGCCACTTTAATGAGATTGACCATGAAGGTTATCGTCCGGGAAGAGGAAAAAAAGCACCGTCAATACTTCTACCAATCGTCAAATCATTCGAAAGCGGGTGATGCGAAATCCGAGGGTCTCCATGAGGAAAATTGCCCGTGAGACCGGAATGAAACGTGATTCTGTTTGGTAAATGGCGAAGAAGCACCTTGGACTCAAGCCGTACAAGCTCAAAATTTCAGATCCTTACGGATGAAAACAAGCGCGTGCGGCTGCAAAGATGCCACCAACTCAAGCGTCGGGCCGCAGGTCAGCGATAGGAGCGCGTCCTTCTCACGGATGAGAAGCTGGTAACCGTCGAGCAGGCTCACAACCACTAAACTGCAGGATCTGGTCCGCCGAACCTTCGGGTACGTCGGCCATTGTCAAACATCGCCAAAATCCGAAGTCCGTTATGGTCTGGGGCGGCATTTGCGCCAGCGGCAAGAAACCCCTGGTTTTCGTGGATCAAGGGGTTAAAAGAAACCAAGAAGTGTACCGCCACGACATTCTCGACGCCGTGGTAATTCCTTGGGCCCAACTGCACTTCGGCGATGCGGACTGGACTTTTCAACAGGACTCTGGCCGGCTCACAAGGCGAAAATGACGCAAGACTGGTGCAAAACCCATTTTCCGGACTTCATCTCGTCTGCTGAATGGCCACCCTACTCGCCGGATCTCAACCCGATGGACTACAGCGTGTGGTCGATATTGGAGGCCAGGACCTGTGCTAAGCCTCACAAAAGTTTGGAGGCGCTGATGCAATCGCTGCTCTTGGAATGGAACCGACTGTCTCCCGAGGACCTGCGGCCCATGGCCTACAATTTTAAATCACGTTTGGACCTGTGCATGGCAGCTGGAGGAGACCATTTCGAAACCGGCTGAGAATCTTACTACTAGTGATCCACTTTATCGTTACTAATTGTTGCTTTGCTAAATTTCTCTCGGTTGGTAAAATTATAGTTAAAAATGTTTGTCTCCGTTATTTCTGGTCACCCTGTAACACAAAAAAAAAAAAAATGTTCAGATGTAATCGAAATAAAAAAGCCAAAATGTTTATAAATGAAAATAATAAAACCAAAATAAGAAAGGGGAAGATAAGTAACTAGAAAGGAAGAAAACCAGATGGGAAAGAGGAGAAAAGTAAGTAATTTAAATGAAATAATAAAATGAACAGGGAAAGAAGAGTAAGGAAAGTAGTGAGCGGATAGAACTAAATGTAAATGGAAAAAGGAAGATATAACTTGATATCAAAATAGTTTCGCTTAATTTTCATAATGAGCGTTCAAAGCCATTTATTGATAAAACTCTTTGAATAGTTGATAAAGGAAAACATCTAATATATGGATAATTTTACAGTGCATTCATCGGGACTTGGCGGCGCGAAATGTGCTTGTCAGCGATGGTTACGTGATGAAAATTGCGGACTTTGGATTGGCGAGAGATATACAGGATACGGAGTATTATCGCAAGAACACGAATGGAAGATTGCCAATCAAATGGATGGCACCCGAATCGCTGCAGGAGAAGTTCTACGACTCCCAGAGCGATGTTTGGAGCTACGGTGTCCTGTTGTGGGAGATAATGACGTATGGCGAACAGCCCTATCCGAATATAATGTCGGCAGAGGAGCTGTACAGCTATTTGATCACCGGCCAGCGTATGGAGAAGCCGTCGATGTGCACGATCAACATATATTTGGTGATGCGACAGTGCTGGAACTTTGAGTCCTCCGCGAGGCCGACATTCGCCGAGCTGGTCGAGAGCTTCGATGGCATATTGCAACAGTATAGCAGTAATCCAAATGATGCCTATTTGGATCTATCGATGCCAATGCTGGAGACGCCACCGTCCTCGGGCGATGAGGATGACGGCTCTGAAACTGAAACATTCCGAGAGACTTTACCACTTAGATATCAATATACCTATAAGTTCAACTAAATTAGCATTTAGACGTATGGCTTTAACAAGATACTTTCATCGAGCATCAAATCAAAACAAAATACTCATCAATAAAATTTCGTCCGAGCACAATACATATATGAATCAAATTTAATCAAATATATTTTACATTCCCCTTCCGACAGAAGCTGCCAAAGAAAATTTTAGTGAAGCAAAAGCATCTAATCGAAGCCTATCAATCAACCCGTCCATCGCTGAGCATCGCCGATGTTTCTAAATACAAGAAAACGTAAGTCTAAACAGTTGACAATGTATTGCTTCCATTTCGCAATATAATTATTATTTCTATTTTACTTTTCAAAAGGTACGCACGCTTCACGAACAAGGAGAAGGGCTCCAGGGAGTTTGTGGCTAAAAGGGCCACATTGGCATAAACCCTAAAGACTAAACTAAGCTAAGGTTACGGTTCAATGGGATATTACGAGTATATGCAATATTTTTTATTGAGTGTTGCTCATGTTTTTTGGATTTCTATTTTTATTATTTTTGTTGACAAAAGCGAAATAAAATGCGATTTTATTTAAGATTCTTTGGCCATTCTTTAAATTGATGCTGAAATTTATTCTAATTTATTTTATTTCAGATTAATTTTTAATAAAATATTTAAGGTAGCAGTTTGAGTTTTAAATAAAAGATTTTCTTGGCGTGTGGTTTAATTTAAAATTCTTTATACTGCTGAATTCGGAATAAATAGAAAGTATTTTTAAAAATAAATAGTTTTACATATAAATTATTTTAAACAAAATTTTGGCACTCGGCACATTGCGCTAAAGTGTATCAATTCTTCATACCAAATAAAACTCATTCACTGTTTTGCGCAGTGCCGAATGCAAAAATTTTGTTTTTGTTAAAACTTAATATTATTCGTCACAAAATTGGATATCAGAAATTTTGGGGCCTGAAAATGTTTTCGTCACTAGACTTTTACCTCGTAAAGAGGTTTTTTTATGGGATATCAGAAATTTTTGAATAAGACATCAGAAATTTTGAAATTACAATATTTTGTGACAGTATAGCTTTGTCAACTTTGATTATTGTTTGTACAAGCTAAAACAAATTGTCTGGCAACACTGGTCCCCTTTACAAACACACATGCCCAGCGCAAAAGCTATCAGCACTCTTAAACTCTGGCTGCTATGACACTTTGCTGCTGCTGTCCTATTCCCATTTAAAGTAAAATGTATATATTTAGTTAACAGGTAATTTCCGCATTACGCTGCAAGCAGTGCCTAAGAGCCCTTCGAAATACCTTTTCAACGATATATAGATCGCATCTGTAGCTTCTATAGTTTGGATGCTATTCAATTTTAGCGATTTTTAGTGATTTCCCGCTAAACTAGCGATTTTTCGCAAAAGTCGTAGACCAAACGTTTTTAGATTTTTGAACAGGAACAAGTCCTCATTCAAACATTTAAGCTAAATCAACGATTTGATCCAAACAAACAAACTGGCTGCTATGACACTTTGTTGCTGCTGCCCTATTCCAATTCAAAGTAAAACGTATATGTTCAGTTAATAGGTTATATCTTCCAAGCCTATTTGTGTCATATATCAAAAAACGCGAAATTTTACAAACTAAAACATATTGAAATTTAAAAAAAATCGTTAGCGGCGTTTTCTCAAAAACCGCCAAACTGTGGGGGAAAATGCCTTATGTCACCTGTAGAAATTTACCTATGTACTTTAGAAAAAAAGTTAAAAGGTATGCATAACAGCCCTTCAAAATACCTTTCAATTTTAACGGCTTTTAGCGATTTCCCGCTAAACTAGCGATTTTTCGTAAAAGTCGTAGAACAAACGTGTATAGATTTGTGGGAGTTAAGAGATATATTGGTGTTTGTTGTGGATAATTAAAATGTGATTAAAGTCTATCCGAGCGCCGAAGCGCGATGATAATGCGTGTGTCTGATTCGGTTGTTGTAAGTAGACTGGATGTGTACTGAAGCGGTTCCGGAGAGCGCTCACGGAACCAGCATCTGGTTTATGCGATGCGTCGTTGCCAGATCGGGCTGTTGCCGCTGTAGTGGTACGCCACAGATTTTTGAGCAGGAACAAGTCCTCATTCAAACTTTTCAGCTAAATCAACGATTTGATCCAAACAAACAGACAAACAGACAGACTGACTTTTCATCTCATTTTCGGAAGGCCCCTAAAAATTTCAAAATTAATTATCTTTCGAACCAGTTGTCCGATTTCGATGATCGAGGTGTCATTCGACGCCTATTTTTGATGAGAATTGTAAAAAATTCAACGAAAATTCAAAAAGGCTCCAACGGTCCCATTAGCTCCAATAATTTAAATTGTTTCCCTCCCACTTACACCTGTTTATCTCACGAGCCAGGTGAGTTTTCAAAAGTCTTAGTTGAGTTGATACCTTTCGATCGGTATATAGCTCGACCTGATCGGACAGTCATAGCAAATCTTCCATTCTTCCTGTGTATATATGCTAGTCGCCTTCGCACCCTTCGTGCTGCTTTCGTCACTAGCGCGGACTGCCGTCCGCAGTGATACACCAAAGATACTTAAGATAATATTTTTCAAAGTTTGAAACAGGAAAAGGGATGCTGGCGCCATCTAGCGCTTGTGGTTTATTCTTATATGTACTGTACGAATACCAAACATCAAGTCCATAAAAATGCACTGATAACTCTGATAAGGCGTGGGGTCAGCCATGGACAATAATATTCGTATGCAGCATTGTTGTTTAATGCGAATCAATCTTATTTAGTTGAAATGCTAAGATTAACACTCGCATTTGTTGGAGCTCTAAGCTTCTCGTGCTGCGTCAATGGATGGATTTCACGGCCGCGCTGGCGGCCAACTGAATCCCGTCCAGCTGTGGAGGTGTCGCAGTGGGAGCTGCGACAGCGTTTCCTGTTGGACCTGATGCTGCAGGTGCACAAGCCGCTGCTGCAACAGGAACTCATCGACATGGGACGTGAGCTCAGTGACAATCCAGTTGATTATGAGGAGGTGAGTAAGACTCAATTTGGATAGTTCCCACAGTCAGGATTAGAGTGTGCTTGCATTTTACAGGGCAGCTGGCCATTGTTGTTGGATTTCATGGATGACGTGCATCGGGGTCGTGTACTGCGTCCATATGGCATCTATAGCCAGCTGCAGGAAAATCTGCCACTGCAGTTACTGGGCGTCTATCGGTTTCTGGTGCTAGCCAAGGATTGGAGCACCTTCCAGCGTAATGCCTGCTACGCCCGCATCCGCTTCCATCCCGTGCTCGTTGTGAATGCTCTCCAGCTGGCGATTGGAGAGCGGACGGACGCCAAGGATCTGATGTTGCCTGCCATGCACGAGATATTGCCGCAGCTGTACTTCGGTAGAGAGGTCATCCTGGAGGCCCAGCGCGTCAGCTGGCAACAGTTGGCGCCAGTTCCAACGATTAGCAACAAACGCAGCTGGTTAAAGTCACTCGGCAGCATTGTTTACCCAAGGATGTTGAGGCCACCAGGTGTGGAGGAGGTGGAGCTAATGCCTGCCGATTCAATGGTTATTGAAGTGACGCCTCTGGTCAAGCCGCTCAGCTCGGATGTGGAGCTGAATGGTTATTGGAGCAGACTCTTAAGTCGCCTAATGATTGCAGATGACGATCGGAGTCCAGACAAGTCCATAGATCATCTGTTGCTCCTGCACAACATTAGACAATTGGCAGCTCTTCTCCAGCTGGAGGAGTTGGCCACGGGCACCAGATCGGGGCAGTTGATTGAGCCCACATTGCTGACGACCGGAGGTGTGCCCTACAGGGCAACAGATCTCAACGCTGAGGACGTGCGTCAACTGATAAGTGAGTCTATCGAAGAGCTGCACAGACACATTGATGAGGAGTTGACAGAGGCTGACAAAGGGCAGGCAATGTGGACAGTGAGTCGAGTGATTGCAACACAGTACTGGCGGATCTGTAGACGTCTCAGCCAGGCCATTAATGGCAATCATGTGCAGCCCAATCTACTGGGCATGGCCACCTCCAACTTGAGGGATCCCATTTACCGCTTGCTGATCCTCCAGCTGGCTGAACTAATTGCACAATACACACGTCAGTCCAAGACATCTTTACAGCAAAGGAAACATTTGCAGTTGAGACACATTCGCGTGGGAGAACTGGAGACCTATGATCAGCAGCTAGACACCGATCTGATCAATCTAATGGATCAGCAGCTGCTCCAGACGCAGCGCAACAATCTGCAGCTGCTGCGACGCCGCCTTGTGGCACGTCAGTTCCGTTTAAACCACACACCGTTCAACATCACCTACGAAGTCTTTGCTCCCGCTCCTGTTGTAGTTCTCATTAGTAGTTACCTGCTGCCATCTGGTCCCGTCAAAAATCAGGCTCGACTGCTTATCGATAGTTTCGTCAGCCACTTGGCAACAGGCAAACATCAATTGAAACGACATTTCCCCACGTCTCCTAATGGATATACTCTCAGCGATCTATATGAGGCGAGACATCCCTTAGATGCTGTCAATGCCTGTTTATTCCCTAACCACTTGCGGCTACCTCGAGGCACTGCTGAGGGACTGAAACTCAAACTGCTCGTGGAGATCTGTCCATGGCACGCCCCAGACTTGAAGAGCTCGGCATGTGAATGGTCCGCTAGAGTTGAGAATTTGACAGCTCTTAACGTGGCCAGTGCTCTATTGGATGTGGAAGTTCGGCATCGCGGTATTCAACTAGACGAAAAGAACGGAGTCGAGACCAACTCTGACTATTTGGCATTAAAGTGAACTTAAAATACAGAGTCTAATATAATTCGAAAGGTATTGATGGTTCCATTTTTGAATACGAACGAGATCTAAATTGACATATTTCAAGCTCATTCGTTGTTTTTTATATCGTTCTTATACTTAATTATTGCCTATCATTTTAAAGTCCTAAGAATTTATCCAAAACAGATACCAATCAATTTGCATTTTGCAAACATCTCTATAGATTTTGATTGCAATTTCCTTAGATATTTCTATATTTAATAAAATAAATACATATTAGTTAACACTTATTTTACGACCTTTATTATCGATCTAGAAATAATCTTAATTTCATTCGTCAAAATTAAAATTTTATCAAAATCTCCCCGCAATTATTTTGATATTGAAAAGCATTGCTTTGCGAATTTTGGAAAATGTTTGTATTATATTTGTTGCTTCTATTATATTAATTTATGGAAGGGCTTTAAACAAACATCGTTTAAATTAAAAAAAAAATACTTAAGGAATGCAAATCTTTTGGTCTTAATTTTACTTCTTTTATGTTAATATGCTTGACAAGGGCGTCGGCAGCTTCTCAACGAGGGGGGGAACCAAAATATTTTTTTCACGTTTTCACATTTATTACATTAGTTTACATCCATTTCGCATCTCATGTCTCAGTACACTTTTCATATGGACTTTGGCCACTAAACACGAAAATCCCCCCCTGCCGACGCCCTTGATGCTTGACATGCATATTAGTTTTTAAACAATTTCCTTCTGAGACATAATGTGCGCCCAGCAAAATGATTTACAGGCTATAGCCCGAAATGTAATAAAAATCGGAATCAAGTAGGCATGTTTTTAGCCCCGAGTACATACATCTTCAGTTAGAACATATTTCATTCCAGTCGGCCTTTAGCAGGCAAGCAGGTCACATTAAAATTTCTTCCAAATTTTTGAGTTTTCCAAATTAAAAAACCTAATTTTTTTTCTACGTCAAAAAGAGAATATATATATATTTTAAGATGTCGACGCGTTGGGGATGCGCACGAAGACTTGTCGTGCCACAAAATATTAGTGCTATCACAACCTGCATACGCAAAATGGCGTCGGATGCCAGCCTGCTCGAGGTGATGACCTGTAAGATATCGGAGGAGCAAGAGAAAATAAAGAAATTCCGGAAGGATCATGGGGCGCATAAGATGGGCGAGACCACAATCGATATGATGTACGGCGGCATGCGCGGCATGAGTGCTCTGATCACGGAGACCTCGGTACTAGATCCCGAGGAGGGCATTCGCTTTCGAGGACTATCTATTCCAGAATGCCAGGAACAACTGCCACATGCCGAAGGGGGCTGTGAGCCTCTGCCGGAGGGTGTGTTCTGGCTGATGATGACCGGCGATGTGCCAACCGAGGATCAGGTTAAGCAGTTGACGTGCGAGTGGAACGAACGGGCCAAGCTGCCGAAACACGTAGCCACTATGCTGAAGAATTTTCCCAAGACGCTGCATCCGATGTCTCAATTCGCTGCCGCGGTTACAGCCCTCAATCATGACAGTAAATTTGCCAAGGCCTATTCAAAGGGTGTGAAAAAGACGGAGTATTGGATCTATGCCTATGAGGATACCATGGATCTGCTTGCCAACCTCACATTGGTGGCTGCCACCATTTACCGCAACATGTATCGTGATGGCAAGGGACCGGATAAGATCGACAAGGACTTGGATTGGTCTGCCAATTTGGTGAAAATGCTCACCTATGAGGATCCCCAATTTGTTGAGCTGATACGTCTGTATCTGACCATTCACAGTGACCATGAGGGCGGCAATGTGTCTGCCCACACCACCCATCTGGTGGGATCCGCTCTCAGTGATCCATACCTTTCGTTCGCTGCCGGTTTGAACGGGCTGGCTGGACCCCTTCATGGTCTGGCCAATCAGGAGGTGCTCGTCTGGTTAAGTAAGTTGCAAAAGGAGGCGGGCAAAAATCCATCGGAGAAGCAATTGCAAGACTACATCTGGAAAACGCTGAAATCTGGACAGGTTGTGCCTGGTTATGGCCACGCTGTGCTCCGAAAGACCGATCCTCGTTATGCCTGCCAACGCGAGTTTGCCCTCAAGCATCTGCCCGACGATGAGCTGTTCCAGGTGGTGTCCAATATTTACAAGGTGGTGCCGCCAATCCTCACCGAACTCGGCAAGGTGAAGAATCCCTGGCCCAATGTCGATGCCCACTCTGGCGTCCTCTTGCAATACTACGGCATGAAGGAAATGAATTATTACACCGTCCTGTTCGGCGTTTCACGAGCTCTCGGCGTGCTCGCTTCCCTTGTCTGGGATCGAGCTCTTGGCCTGCCAATTGAGCGTCCCAAATCCTATTCCACCGATTCGCTGATTAAGCTGGTTAAGAAGAGCAAGAAGGGCAAGGACGGTAAGGATGGCAAGAAGGGCAAGAAATGCTAAATTGAATCTGCTGCAAACAATAACTAAATCAAAAATTCATAAGTTTTCATTAAAGAAAAAAAAATTAAATTCATAATCTATCCTGGTAATCCGGACAATTATAAGCTGTGTAGTGTCCGAATTACCAGATTGTCCGGATTACCGAGATAAAAGAAAATCTACTTAAAAATAACTACAGTTCGTTTTTATTCTATTTTAATTAATTGTTTTATTTATTTTAGAACGACTAAAAGCCGTCGCCAAAAAGTAAATTAACTTTGACAATTAAATGAATTGAATCTAAACTAAAAAAAAAATTGAAAAGAAATAGGTTTATTATTATAATCTTAAAATTATAATTAAGATATTTTTTAATTTAAGATAATCATTCTATTGTATTTTATTCGACAATCGAATAATAAACGCTTCAGCGCGCTTCTCCAAAGATTGTCGTTAAAAAAGGATTCAAGAACGTTTTCAGTAGAAAATTTACTCTTGAAAGTTTTCTACTTTTCTTAACTGGTCGACAATATAAATTAAAATTACCATGAAAGATTTTACGATTTTAATTGGATTAGTGGCAGCATGGAAAATAATGGGAAACATATTTATAAATTTACCTCCTTTTATGTTTCTACTTGAATTCAAAGCCGTTTTCTCTGAATGCTAACTTGCAAATTGTATCCTTAATAACTTAGCTTTGGAATTTAAATTCAACTGAAACAATAATTGAAATGATCGAGTTTGTTAACTTGAATGATTGTTTAAGATGTTCTATATATTTACCAGTGGCATTAGCTGATCACATTTGGACTTGAACATTTGCAAAACGAATGGTTTATCGGGTTGTACTCCATTTGCTTCTAAAATATCCAAAAGCTTGTCAACAAAATCGTCTTCATGGTTAACAATCCAAGTGACTCGTAACCATTTGAGTGTCTTGCACTCACGTACTAGATCGTTCA